>JAIUSX010000072.1:30612500-31140777 GCA_026573805.1 Hesperophylax magnus
TATTTTTTAATGTAATTTTATTTTTATTATTTCTTTCTCATGTTTCAAAATTGTCTGTCATAAAAATTGTACCACCTACATGTAAAAGCCCTCTGGGCGTTAAATAAATATCAATAAATCATGGATTTATTGATATTTATTTAAGTAATAAGCATCATGAATTTATTGATGTTTATTTATGTAATAAGCATAATGGATTTATTGTTGTTTATTGAAGTAATGAGCATCATGGATTTATTGATGTTTATTTAAGTAATAAGCATAATGGATTTATTGTTTTTTTTATTTAAGTAATAAGCATCATGGATTTATTGTTTTTTATTTAAGTAATAAGCATCATGGATTTATTGTTTTTTATTTAAGTAATTAGCATCATGGATTTATTGTTTTTTATTTAAGTAATAAGCATCATGGATTTGTTGTTTTTTATTTAAGTTATAAGCATCATGGATTTATTGTTTTTTATTTAAGTAACTAGCATCATGGGTTTATTGTTTTTTTATTTAAGTAATAAGCATCATGGATTTGTTGTTGTTTATTTAAGTAATAAGCATCTTTACTCTTCCGATACGGAAAATTTATAGACAGTACTGCTATAGATTGCAATAATTCTATTTGATCTTAAAGATTAGGCATTTTTAAAATGTTTACTAACATCAAAGAAAAATATGGTCTGAAATTATTGAAATTTTCACGGCCAAATGCCTAAGCCATTACCGTGATTTATTTTTTAAATTTCTTTAGTTAACGTTTCGAACAACCTCACAGTGTCCATCATCAGGGCAGATGTAGAAAATAGAAGTGCAACTAGGCATAATACCCCAAAAATAAATCACGTAAAAATACGGTTTAGGATATTAGATTTTTTTTTATATTGGAATATCGGAAAATTAGGATATTTTGTTATTTTTCATGCGAATATCTCACGATGCCCTACAGCTCTCAACCGTCTGTAGCCAGTGGGACTATTGCGTCCTCAGTTGAGAAATTCTCGTGTTTAGGGAGGGAGCACTATCAAATTGACAGTACTATACATACTTATCAGTTGTTACAATTTGGATGCATGAAGGACTACTTTTTTTATACATAATGAAAATATAAGTTGCAATATATTTTTTTTTGTACATAATGAAATTTTTTTTTATACATAATGAAAAATATAAGATGGCATTTGTTTTGAACATAATGGAAATATAGGTTGGCACATCGTAAAACATACTTAAAATGAAATGAAAAATGAAAAATGAAAATGAAAAATGAAATGAATGTCATCAGCAAAGACCAATAACTCGACATCGTCGAAGCAATTTGTTATATCGTTTAAACCGGACCAAGGTGACTACCTTGCGGTAGGCCTGTAGTTGCACAGAAAGCTTTCTATAGCAAAGATTTTATTTTAACAAATAGTTTACGATTTGATAAATAGCTAGTAAACCATTTTAGAATGTTATCTCTTACTCCTAGGGCAAATAGTTTTCGGGCTAGTAGTTAATGGGATACTTTGTCGAATGCTTTAGAAAAGTCTGTAAATATGCAGTCGGCTTGTTTATTTTTTGCAAAAGATTCTAATATAAAGTTTTGAAATATTGTTAAGTTAGTTGCGGTTGATCTACCTTTGATAAAACCGTATTTTTTTGTCAATTAGTTTTATTCATTTGGGATAGATTTCATCAAGGACCAGTGATTCAAAAAGCTTAGGAAGTACTGACTATATACAAATGGGGCGATAATTGGCTATTTCAGATACTTATAATTTAAATAAATAATAATAAATCCATGATTCTTATTACTTAAATAAATAATAACGAATTCACGGTGCTTATTACATGAATGAAATATATTTACTAATTTAAAAAACACATTTTATTAGAAACACAACACTGTTTAGTAGGTACTACGAATCAGGCCTCCTCTTTGATGGTTTTTTTATCATTTCTGTGGTGATTTTTTTCATGATTATTTCTTGATTTTATAAATGAAAGATTTGTTTTCATAAAATATTTCTCAAACATGCAATGTACGTAGTTTCTATATTACATATCTATGGTGCCTACAACTAAAAATATTATTATTTATACATGTTGTGAGTTTATTTTTAAATCTTGGGGTTTTTTCCAATATTTATTTATTATTTCAGAAAATATAATAATCAGAACACCTCGTGATGTGATTTTTTGTTGTGTATTGTTTTCGCAAGATTATTTAATTATTTCCAAAATAACGCTGTTTTAACCAACAAAAACATAATAGTAATAAGTACGCCAAGTTTGTCTAAATATTAAAGATAAAATATCCGGTCATAAACTAATTTAACAAAAGATAAAAGGAAGGTATTTTACGTAACTTACGATTTGTTACATTTTGTCAAATTTAATTATTAATTGTTTTAAAATAGTGCGTAGATATGCATACATGAATATACTATAATACAATGCGTAGATAAATTTATGTAATTATTATATTGTTATTTATTATTATTACATACTAAACATTTCAATGCTTTTACCAAAGAATAACACAAGCAGTGCCTTGTTGGCGTGTTTCGTGATCCAAATATTTGCCCAATTTCGGCCTGTATGCTATTTTTGATTTCCGAGTAAAATATAGGAAATTATCAATAGTTCTTAGTGTCTTATCTTATCGAAGTGTTTACATCTGACTAATGGTCGTTTAAGTAAGGTGTTTTCAAATGAATAATTTGAATGACTGGAGGTTTGATCACATACTAACTTTTATTTATGTGTTCTATAGTAATTGATCTCGGCACATATCTAGGAGTGGCGACCAAATTATATGTTTTTGTTCATTTATCAAACTAGCTTTAGGATTATTACAATTTTTATTTTCACACCTTACTTTAATGACCTTTAATCAAATTTAAACAATGTGATAAGTGGGGAAAATTTAAAGGGTAATTGATAATTACATTTGAATAATTTCAATAATAAAGGTAGTAAAAATAAATCATTACAAGTAATTATATAAAAACATTGTCTGTAAGAGATTTTACCACAGTTTGATAATGTTTCATCAAGATGAATAATAATTACACGGCATAACTTGCTTATAAATAAACTGTTTTATTTGTAAATTAAATATATTAAAGAAAAACTTAAAATTAAAACCGAGTTCTACAAATTAAACATTATAACAATAAATATTCTTTTTGCATGACTTTTGCCATAATATCGTTGTGGTACTCACTTTGGTTTCATGATTAAAATTGTTAATTTGCAAGATACCCTAAATATTTCAACCCGTTAGATAATCTGCTCTCGTGTCTTAAAAATTTGCTATAAGTAAAATGCTAAAAACTTATTTTCTTAGTTACTACGAAATTTCCCTACTTACAACTCGAAAACCACACATCCTATTCCTGTTATTTCACTACTTACAACTCGAAAACCACACATCCTATTCCTGTTATTTCACTACTTACAACTCGAAAACCACACATCCTATTCCTGTTATTTCACTACTTACAACTCGAAAACCACACATCCTATTCCTGTTATTTCACTACTTACAACTCGAAAACCACACATCCTATTCCTGTTATTTCACTACTTACAACTCGAAAACCACACATCCTATTCCTGTTATTTCACTACTTACAACTCGAAAACCACACATCCTATTCCTGTTATTTCACTACTTACAACTCGAAAACCACACATCCTATTCCTGTTATTTCACTACTTACAACTCGAAAACCACACATCCTATTCCTGTTATTTCACTACTTACAACTCGAAAACCACACATCCTATTCCTGTTATTTCACTACTTACAACTCGAAAACCACACATCCTATTCCTGTTATTTCACTACTTACAACTCGAAAACCATACAAACTATTCCTGCTATTCCTGTTATTTTACTACTTACAACTCTAAAACCATACAACCTATTCCTGCTATTCCTGTTATTTTACTACTTACAACTCTAAAACCATACAACCTGATTTTGCTGGTTTGGTGGTGATAAGTTATTTGCTCTTTGCCGCCTTCATAAATAATTGGTAACTCAGTAACGGTTGTTTGTAATTATTATGGACACGAATGTTTTGAATTAAAATTATAAATTTTAATTATTGATTTTCATCAAATCAAGTGATTTTCTAATTATGACGAGTCCAGACTTAGTTACGTTGTCTAAAAAATCTATATTCATCTCCTTGTGATGAAACAATCAACATCTAGCGTCAAAACAACACAGTCCGATATTAGAAATTGTGGATTTTTTCTTGTTCCAGATAAATATTTCCTCGCTGTTTCTACACGCGGTCAGGACTTATCTGATGAAATCTGTGATTGCGCTGGGTATTAGTAGGAGCTATTTATAGGGTCAAGGCTACGATCGCGCCGCCCCGCTGGAAAATAATGTAATATTTATATACTGCAATGCAATACGCATTAGCGTTGTATGACTTACTGTCATAGAACATGAGATGCTCAATAGTTACAAAACAAAAACAAAGGGGATAAGTTATCTCCACTAATAACAAACATCAAACTCTATTGTTTGAAGTTTGAAAACCTTAACCTCCTGACTTAATAAAAACTTTTTTTTTAAATTTAAAATAAATTATCAAAAACCATTTACCCTGGTTGTTTATGAATTGTGTAAGAATTAAAATGGTTTATTATAAAGGCCCTAAAGTTTACTAAAAACCGCACAAGAGCCATATTTTTCAAGATAGCGGCTTTCTCGTTCGTTTTAGGTAGGAGCACAAATGAGTCACTTACAATCTGAAATTAAAAATATATCAAAATACTATATTTCCTAAATATTTAGTCGCTTTTAATCTTGTCTAGTTTCCAAAATAGCGGAATATTATCAGAGCGTTCATTTTCATTGTGTTATTAAGCCCCCGTGTACCCAATTTCTACAGATTTATAACAAGTTTCTCATTAACTCTTTAAGTTTTTAAGTTCCAAAAAAATAAATATGTTATTTTTGAAGATAATATCTATACGTGTTTTGCCGAAACGTGAATTATATAAAATTCCCTGGATAGAAAAAAATCACAAAGTAAGCTCCGAAAATTATTAAAAACATGTTTTGTTCTGTTATATAATATTTTATAGGCATGAAAAAATTCACAGTGTACCTTTAAATACAACTAAAGTATTTATAGGGAGATTTTTGTTCTATTTCAAACAAGTCGTGTGTATTAATATTAGAAATTAAATATTATTTATATTTTTCATTCCAATCGTTTTGCATATTAGCGCGCACTCTCTAACATTCGGATTTACATAAGACGAGATTTATACAAGACCCTTTCAAAAAATTGTCATTCGCCGCCCAGACGGCATGCGGCATGCCTATTCGACCTGTGCTAGTATTTTCGGCATCTAAAATTACGTAATTTATTGTAAATAATATTTAATTTCAAATATTTGAATAACTTTTTTACGTGTATATATTACGTGCATTTATCGGTTAAATAATATTGTTTTTCAAAATGGGAAATAAATAACAAACATATATTAATTCTCCAAAATCACACATACTGCAATATTGACGTTATACCCTTGCTACTGAGGGCGGAAGAGCCCATTTTACACAGTTCCCGTATATTTATATATTATTTTCTTATATTATGTTACCATACGTTTTTTACTGCAAATAAATACTTCTTTTTTGAAAATTGTAAAACAAAAGTTTTACTTGCCAACTTTCGGTGTCCGATTCCCAGTACCTACCATGATATGGAATAATAATAATTTGTAGTACATATTTATTATAAGCATATATAATATATACGGGTTTATAATTTATATAAGTAGACGAAAGTAGATATTATAATATATAAGATAACATCCCCGAAATTAATGGGGAAAACTTAAATAACTACATTTTTAACATTAAAAAAATAACCAAATCCAATAACGAATCCGATAATATCGATGCAGCTTACCGTATCAACCAAAAGTCCAAAAAAGATCAACGCAGGCCAATCGTAGTGAAATTCAAAACCAGTGTCGACCGTGATGATTTCCTGAGAGACATTAAAAACTACAACAAACAAGCCCCGAACCGTGAAGACAAACTTAACACCGCCCTTATCGGAATGGCAGGACCAAGTTCGCAAATTTACATCTCGGAACACCTGACTTTTCGCGCAAAACATTTATGGTTTCTCGCGAGAAAAGCTACACACGAAAATCGGTTTAAGTTCGCCTGGACAAAGGGAGGTCAAGTATTTGTCCGCAAAGACAACGGAACACCTGTTATTATTATTAACGAAACAAACAAAAACATTTTGTCTCCCTCAATCAATAACCAATAAACAAAGCTCGTTTAGATATACTCATATAACTTACTCTCATATGTTTATACTTTTTCATATAAATCTCTATGTAAAACACAGAATCAAGAAGTATATGTTGTGTTTTAACATACTCATGCTCTATATCCTTTATAGGCTTGTGTTATATATTCGCAGCAACTATATATATATACTCGCTATACTTATGATTTTATTATATATACTTTATATCGTTATGTAAAACATTCACAACAACCAAATCCTTATATCAGTTGTATACTTTACATGCTTATGTTTTCGTTTCATATTCTTTATATGTTTATGCTTTATAATCTTTATAAGCTCATGTTTTACTTTCTTAATATGATTATACTTTATATTCTTTACATGCTTAGGTCTTATATTTACAACAATTATATTTACACTTTATATACCTATTCTTATGCCATATATATTGTATATGCTTATGTTAAATATTGGCACCAACTAAACACTTATATCTCTCGTATATCTTATATGCTAAAGCTTACGTTTTACATTCTCTATATGCTTATGTTTTATCTTCTTTATAACATTATGTCTTATATTATTTATAAACCTAAACTCTACATACTTTTCATGCTTATGTCATATATTATTTATAAGCTTATGCTATATATTCGCAACTACTCTTACATAAGACACACGTTTTCAAATTCTGATGAATAATATTATTTACGGATGAACTAGATAGCACTTATAATATAACAGAAAAAGTATGTAATAATGTCGATGAATGTAACCTTGTTTTCAAAAATATGACAAACTCGTTAGTAATTATGCACTTAAATATTAGGAGCATTTACAAAAACATTAATGAATTATTATGCACCCTTAGTCTTTTAAAAACTGAACTCGACTGTATTGTTTTGACAGAGGCACACCTTAATACAGTAAATATAGATAATATACCACAATTACCGAACTATACTTGTATTTCGACGAAAACACACATTAACAAAAATAGTGGCATAGTTATTTACGTTAACCAAAAACACCAAGATATATCTTATAAAGAAATAAACATGACCCTCACGAACTGCGTAGCATTACAATTTAAAGTAAATAATCAGATTTATCAAGTTATTGCTGTTTACCGAACCCACGGATCAAAAACTCAACAATTTATAGAGAACCTCAAAGATGTAATTAACAAAACAAAATGTCAAAATACTATAGTGACGGGTGACTTCAATATAAATATAGGTCTAAATTCAAACAGCGTCGAAAAAAATGATTTACTTAATACGATGGCTGAGCTTAACTTCATTTCATGTATAAACGATTACACTAGAGTTGTGCCCTGACAAAACCCATCATGTATTGATCATATCTGGACTAAGGCTGACACAACTACACAATTAATACCTGTCATTTGGAAAACAAACATTACCGATCACTACACGTGTTTTTTAATTCTTCATTTTAAAAAAAATATGTCCTTTTCCAAAACTGCATTAAAACAGTATAACATAAAAACCTTAAACATTTCAGTTGCATTTTATTGCTACAAGAGTGCGGTCGTACGCAGTATTCGTTTAGTGTATCGTATCGAGTATTGTACTACATTCCTACCTCGCAAAGTACCTCGCCCGGACGGGCGAGCGTATTAAGAAAGAACATGGATGACATTATCGAAGATATAAAGAGCGATATCGCAAAGATCACATCTGTTAAAGATTCAAGAATAAAACAGAGTTTGGAAAACAATCTAAAGAAACTAGAAGAACAAATTATAATAGAAAACTGTATGCTACAAAAAAAAATTATAAGTCTACAAGAGCAAATTATAACAAACAATGAGCACTATAATGAGAAATTAGAGAGTTTCGTGGTAAAAAATATAAAAACATATGCGCAAGCCACAACAACAATTAGCAAAATCGAGAAACAAATTCCACAAAAGCACGCTATCATTATATCAACGACTAAAAACTTCAAGGCTGAAGAAATGAGAAAAAGAATCGAAAAAAACATAGATGTAACCAAAATGAAAGTTGGTGTAACTGAATTTAAAAAAATTGGTGATCAAAAAATCATAATCTCATGTGCAAAAAAAGAAGACGTACAAAAATTGGCCACAAAAATAAATGAAACATTCGGCGAAGACATAAACGCTGAAGAAACAAAAAAGAGAAAACCAATAATGATCGTAAAAAGATTACAATCAAATTTGTCAGAGGATGAAATAGTCTTAGGTATAACTCAGCAAAATGAGGGGCTACAAAATTTCCAAAAGGATGATTTCAAACTCATAAAAGAAATCAAACTCAAAAAATTCGACCAACAAAAGACGTCCCAACAAGACATGTCAAACTACAAACGTCAGGAGCCATCAGAACAATACTAGTTAACATTGGAAAAATCAATATAAAATACCAAAGAGTCTCAATTGAAGATCTTAACCCCCTTGCGCAGTGTTATCATTGCCTGAAGTATGGACACACAGCATTAAGATGCCTAAACAGAACGAAACCTCCTACCTGCCCCCATTGTGCAAAAGATCACACCCTAGCAAAATGCACAGAAAGAAACAATAAACCAATCTGTTACAACTGTTCCTGCAATAATAGAAAATTCAAAGCAAACATATCGGACGACCACAGTGCTGATAGCATCAACTGCACATACAGACAAAAAATGCTTCAAATCGTCAAAGAGAGAATAGAATATGAATAAAATTGCACACCTACTTATTAGCGATAAAAAAACACAAAGGCTCTCAAGAAGTCCGTTCTCCATAAAATCTAACTCCAACAGTGAAACGAACAAAGGTGATTCACGGCTACTAATGAATTTCAATATTATTATTTCTTCGATATGGATGACTTTGTGGTAAATGCTATAGATAAAACCATATCAATAGACGAAAGAATATATACATCGGTGAACGAAACAAACAACATATTAGCGATAAATTCCGAAGTTAGCCTAACCATATTTCATATGAATGTCAGGAGCATAGAATTGCATTTAGACGAACTCCTGGTAACAATAAAATCACTTAACAGACTAGACTGCATAATATTAACAGAGACGCATTCATCAAGTGATATAAATTATAATATTCCGGGTTATACATACTATGCAACAAATACCCAAATTAATAAAAACAGCGGAATCGCAATATTTATTTCAAATAAATATGTTGTGACTTTTTACAGAGAAATCCACATGCACAATGTAAACATTTTAAATATGGAAATCAGTTTCCAAAAGTACACCTTTAGCATATTCGCCATATATAGAACCCATGCCTCAATATTACCAACCTATGTAGATGAACTAAAACACATTCTTCTTGCGAACAGAAATAAGAAAACCATCATTGTCGGAGACATTAACCTCAATATCGCAAATGATTACTCATCCTATGACAAAGATAATTATCTCAATATGATGGCAAAATTAAATTATATTTCGTGTATTAATTCATTTACGAGAATTATCCCAGGTCAACGACCTTCGTGCATAGATCATGTATTCACAAATATTCAAGATATAAAAACATAGTATCTGCAGTCATACAAACGACAATCACAGATCATTTCGGGTGCATTTTTACGTACAATTACGATAAAAAATGTTTACCAATACAAACTCTAACTCCGGAGAAGGACAACGGCCGACGCAAAACGCTCAACATAAATGCCCTAATACATAATCTAGATAAAGAGAAATGGCACGACATCTTCAATTGTAATGACACGAATAAATGCTTCGAACTAATTGAAAAAAAACTATCAACGCACGTAAGTACTGCACAATTCATTGATTCCAGAAAACAATCTTCAAAATTTAAACCGGTTAAGCCATGGATAACTTTTGGATTAATTGTATCAATCAGACACAAAGAAGCACTATATAAAAAAATTATCCGACAACCTACAAATGAAACACTAAAGAATCACCTAAAAGCATACAAAAACAAACTCACTTATTTAATAAAAAACACAAAAGAAAACTATTTTCGGCAAAAATTGGAAGCAACGAAGAACGATGCAAAAAAAGTCTGGCATGTAAATGAAATCATAGACAAGAAAAAAAAATAAAAAAATGAAATACATAGCATCACAAATAACAATATCAAAATACGATGCAAAGAAAATCCATTAGATACCGCTAACATATTCAACAACTTCTTTGCAAATGTAGGCCAAAACCTTGCAAATCAAAATCAAAAAGTACCGTCCAATGACGTACAGAACCTTAAAATTAAAATCTCAAACAGAATTGACATGTTTCACCTTACTTCAGCACAGGAAATTGAGCAAATCATTTCAAGCATGAAGGGAAGATCAGCACCAGGTGTCGAAACACTAAAAATTATCAAAAAACATATCTCAAAACCCTTAACACATTTAATCAACATAAGTCTCCAAAGCGGAATATTCCCAACTGTATATAAACAAACCATCATCACTCCAATCCATAAATCTGGCAACATTGCGAAAATCTTTGAAAAAATTATCAAAAAAAGATTGACTGAATTTATTGACAAAAATGACGTAATTCACGGCAACCAATATGGATTTATGAAAAATAGAAGTACCCAAGATGCAATTGCCAAATTATCGAACATAATCCAGGACACATTAGACAAATCTTTGAAATGTCTCGGAATTTTCATAGATCTTAAAAAAGCTTTCGATAGTATTTCTCATGATAAACTTATTGAAAAATTGAATTGTGTTGGGATAAACGATAAAGCTCTAAAATGGATAAAAAGCTATTTATTTGAACGATGCCAAGTAGTCTAGATAAACAACTCACTTAGTCTACCACTAACAAGTAATTTCGGGATACCGCAAGGCACAGTCCTAGGCCCCCTACTATTTATAATTTATGTCAACGATATTTTCAAACTACCACTTAACGCAAACATAATATCCTATGCCGACGACACAGCTATCATAGTGAATGGGATCGACTGGAATATAGTTAACGAACAAGCAAATAAATGCATGAACACATTGAAACAATGGTTTGATACAAATCTTCTCTCATTAAACGCTAACAAGACATGCTATATACATTTCTCAATTAACAAACTACAAACACTCCCTAACACTCAAATAATTATTCACAATGACAAATGTAATAAAAACATATGTATCCAAGGCTGTTCAATATTGAACTCAGTATCAGAAATTAAATATCTCGGAGTGATAATAGAACAACATATGAAGTGGAAAAGACATATATGTGAATTGGTCAAGCGTATCAGAAAGTGTGTATACATATTCATAAGATTAAGAAATATTTTAAAAAGAAATAACCTAAAAAGAGTATACTATGCACTAATCCAGTCGTTAATTCAAAACGGAATTATTGGATGGGGGGGGGGTCATACAATAAGATTCTGACCCCGATCAAAGTGGTCCAGAAGCTAATCCTCAAAGTAATCCTCAAGAAACCCTCCACGTATCCAACAGAAACGTTATTTACAGATTTCGGGGTGCCCCGAGTAGAAGATATATTCAAGAAAAATGCAATTATCCAAATTTATAAAGATAATATAATCAAAAAATTTGAAACCCACTTATCTAAAAGATATCAATACAATATCAAAATTCCAAAATGTAATACCAAACAAATGCAAAATAACTATAAATATTTAGGAATAAAGTATTTCAACAACCTTCCGATTGAAATAAAGAAATTAAAGGATATTAACATACTTAAACCAAAACTAAAGTTACTCTTTCAGAAATAATCAACTAAATAATTGCCTGTTTTTCCCTTCATTGATATTCATTGATATTTATTATCAGTCTATACTCATCTCCACTGTATTTAGATTTTGTCTCTTTATATATTGTTACAATCATATATATACTTACTTATAGCATAATGATTCTATTTTTCTTATAATTAGTGTAACTCTCTCACCAAACACAAGAACCAGTTTCTTCATTGGTGAGATTGCGAACATAAATATATTTTTTTGTAAAATACAACTTCTTGAACAAAAATTGAAATTGGAAAAATGGGAAGAAACATTAAAAAAACACTTCGCGAACACATAATAAATGCAACTATACATAAAAACGTTAAACCTAAATCACAACATAGAAAAATTAAGCCCTGGATCACCCATGGAATAGTTACCTCAATTAGGAATAAAGAAAAACTATTTTATCAAACCCGAAAACAACCTAATGACTTTATTAGAATTATATAAAAAATACAGAAACAATCTTACAAATTTATTTAAAAAAAAAGAAAATTACTTCAAGGTTAAAATTGAAGATAGTGGTAAAGATAACAAAAAAGTCTGGGCTACAATTAACAACATTATCGGCAACGGTAATAAAAATAAACAAATAAATAAAATAACTTATGACAACGAAAAAATAGACCCAATAAAAGAACCAACTGAAATTGCAAATATTTTCAACAACTACTTCGCTAAAGTCGGAGAGAAACTAGCCAAAAAAATCGACTCGTTCCAACCTAAAAATACTACCAATACATCCACACAAACTTGCCAAAATATTTTCGAAATATTTGAAAAATGCACCCAAATAGAAATAGAAAAAAATATAATGAACCTACGAGTGTCCGCGAGCCCTGGTTTTGATAATATCACAGTAAATGTATTAAAACAAATGAGACAATTAATATCAAAACCAATTGCACATATCATTAATAACAGCATACAGCAAGGAATCTACCCAAAAATATATAAAAATACAATAATAACCCCGATCTTCAAATCAGGAATTACATCTGACGTCTCGAACTACCGTCCCATATCTATTGTATCTAACGTAGCAAAAATATTTGAAAAAGTCGTAAAGTCACAATTAACTAAACATATCACTTCAAATAAAATTATTAATGATAACCAATTCGGCTTCAGAGAAAATTTAGGTACGCAAGATGCAATCGCAAAAATAACCTCAATAATATATAATGCTCTTTACTCGGGAAATAAATGTTTAAGTATATTCATCGATCTAAGAAAAGCCTTTGACAGTATAAGCCACAAGAAGCTAATAAAAAAATTAGAAAATATTGGAATTCAACGAACAGTTAAAGAATGGTTTAAAAGTTATCTTCATAAAAGACACCAACACGTAAAAATTAACAATATATTGAGTGAACCCACCTATTCCGAATTTGGAATTCCTCAAGGGACAGTTCTAGGCCCAATATTGTTTATCATTTATGTGAATGAAATGTTTACAGTACCAAAAAATGGAAAAATCATATCTTTCGCCGACGACACAGTTTTAATCATAGAAAAAAAACTTGGGAAGAAGCCTATCAAACTGCGAATATAGAAATAAACAACTTAAAACAATGGTTGGATGACAACTACCTCTCCTTAAACTCTGACAAAACCTATTTCATGACTTTCACATTATCAGACAAAATGCACCCAACAATAAATTCCAATATAACTATCCATAACTCTTGTAATAATTATACTGACTACTGCAATTCACCTAAGTGCTCAAAAATCTCAAAAAAAGTAATATTAAATATTTAGGCATAATTATAGACCAAAATATTAAATGGACAGAACAAATTGCGCAAACTGTAAATAGAATACGTAAACTTTATTACGTATTCCTCAAACTAAGAAATATATTACATAAATCTTTGCTACTAAAGGTTTACTATGCATTAGCCCAATCAGTTCTGCAATACGGAATAATAGGATGGGGAGGAGCGTATAAAACCAACTTAACCTCACTTGAAATAGTACATAGAAGACTCATCAAAATAATTCTAAAGAAACAATTAGACTATTCAACTCAAAAATTATTCGATGAATTCAAAGTATTACCAATAAATAAAATTTATCCAAAAAACGCATTGCTATAAATCCATAAAGACAAACTAACAATAAAGTCATTCAGCACCAGACCGAGAACCTTAGGACAAATAATAATCCCTAAACTTAATACTACAACAGCCCAACATCATTACACATACTCGGCAATAAAATGCTTTAACGAACTCCCTATAGAAATACAATCCGAGAGGAATTATGAAATTTTTAAACAAAAACTCAAAAAACATTTTACTATTTTATAATTTCTAAGGACGGGTTGTTTCGGAGAATTTGAACAATTCATCAAATTTCAACGTTCATTTTCGGGTTCTGTGAAAGACTTATTCAAGTTCTGTTTTTATATCATTGTAGGCTAGTTGATTGACAAAACTGAAATGAAAGCAGAACTTGAAAAAATCTTTCACAGAACTTGAAAATGAACATTGAAATTTGATGAATTGTTCAGATTCTCCGAAACAACCCGTCCTAAGTATGTGTTACGATGTGCCAACCTATATTTCCATTATGTACAAAACAAATGCCATCTTATATTTTTCATTATGTATAAATTTTTTTTTCATTATTTACAAAAAAAAAAAATATTGCAACTTATATTTTCATTATGTATAAAAAAAGTAGTCCTTCATGCATCCAAATTGTAACAACTGATAAGTATGTATAGTACTGTCAATTTGATAGTGCTCCCTCCCTAAACACGAGAATTTCTCAATTAGGGAGGTATCGTTACCACTAATATTATATATTATATATTATGTATTATATGTATATTGGTTAATAAAAAAAAAAAAGTCTTATTGATAACATTACAAGAAAAACCTTAATTCATTTCGATTAAAAACATGGTTTTAAATTTATAAGAGAAACATCATTAAAACTCGAATTAAATTATTAAATATGTATTCATTTGATAAAAGTATAAAATATACATATATGACTTACTATGACTAAATAATGGTCCGCGCGCTAAAATCCAATTTGCTAGTATTTTCATCCACCGAGATAATTTTTTTATTTATCAAGTGCCAAATAACTAACCACGGCTGCTGCTTGTCAACTCTTATTACGTGTAGCCGTCAAATGCATTGCGAATTTTGTTAATTTCATGTTACATGGAGACTTATTGGTTGTTCCATAATATTTTTTCAATGTTGTCTATTATTTTCAACAGATGTAGCAAACGTAAGATCGTAATTTAAATTCGCTTATTTTTAAACGACTCTGGTAACCCTATTCGAATCCTATGAAAACTGAAAGAGGTGGGCGTTGCCCATTTACAATTCGAAAGACGGAATGCCGGGCCTTAATTGATGACTCTTAGATTTCAAAAAAGAAACCGGCAAATTGATTTGTTTTTGTTATCAGGCTTACACAGAGACACTGGGGGAATTCCGAAGACATCTGGCAAGCTCGATGGAATTCTATGTTAGATATTATTGGTAAGTAAGTTTAGTTTCTTATCTTATAGTTGTTTCCCACTTGTAATAAATGCAATGCGATGGATAAAACAGACGTAAATACTTCCTTAACTATTATCTATTATACCATGGCTGACGCACGTAGTCAATCACTCGGAGAAAATGTCCATTTTTAATTATTAGTACTTTAAAGTACCGTATTGAATGCCAGGGTTTTATTTGGGTAAAAAAATGAATAATATGCGTACAACGAGTAACATTAAGTAATATTACTAAAGCAATGCGACGTTTCAAAAGCTTGGTTGGAGGGTTACCGACATCTACCGTATTATTATTTTGATCATGCTATATTACGTTTTCTATTTTTCTTCTCTCTATAATAATTTTTTTCTTCAAAATTGTCGTAACTGTTTCTTCGCCTCTAAACCATCGATTTTCCTAAGTCATTTTAAAATAAAACAAACATATCTTTGTAAATTTACTAAATCGCTTGAATCGACTGTGATTAAAATAATTACGATATATATATTGCTATTTTCGTTTGTCACAACATCCAAAAATGTGCAATTACATTGGGCCACTGTAATGCAGTCAATTAAGAAATAAATCTACAAGTAGGTGTTTTGGTAAAAAAGGTTTCATCTCTGCAAATACACTTAAAAAAACATGAACAAATACACTTCAGAGTTTTCCACCACATGACTACATCAAAAGAGCATGTGTTTTTTCCAAGTGCTTAATTATTGTGTTTTATTATTACCTAAGTGATAATTATTTATTTGTTTTTTCCAGGTGATCATCCATTTACCCTGTGGGTAATAGTCCCGAATCTGTTGATTTTCGTAATCTATTGGACCGTCGGTGGATTCTACACCTTCCTAGATGTTTACAACCGACCCGCATTCTTGAGAAAGTACAAAGTTCAACCGGGAATCAACGAGCCAGTGGACACCTCTAAATTACCAAAAGTAACTTCATTGAAACGGATTTATTGCTTATTTTATCATCGTAAGACATAGTACAAACTGGTATTTATGGTTTCCATTAAATATAAATTGCCTATATACTGGTTCACATCTTCATCAAACTATTACATAATATGAAGTTGCGTAAATCACAGATGTATGTGCAATTAAAAAGAGTGTTATAAACATAAAAAATAATCTTACATCATTTAAAGCGTTAAATAGTCTATAAATATTTTATCTGCAGGCATTCAAAATTAACTAATTAAATAAACAATATTAATTTCATGCTCCGCTGTTTTGCATAAATCACCCACTAACTTAAACCGGTTTTGCTTAACCTCTAAATAGTATAAAATAAAGTCGTTTTTCGTGTCTGTCTGTGCGCTTAGATCATTTATTCCGATATTCCGATTTACGTATATAACACGCGCATATTATATATGTTAGCAATAAATAATCAAGAACAATTAATTTGCTAGGATCATACGACGAGTATATTTCACCAATTGACCTGTGTACGTTTATTGGCGACCTGAAAAATGATTTTTGAGTGTTTTTCTCTTTGTAATTATTACATTCGTAAACTGCACACACAGAATCAACATTTTGGGACATTTTTGCATAGTTTTTTTTTTAATCAATATTTTCGAAATACAAATTAGAAAGCCCAAAACATCGCCACTGAGTAATGAATAAATTTAATTTGCCGCCTTTGAAAGAAATGTCAACAATCATGCTACACTAGCGGCCAGAATTGTTGATATTGCCAATAGTAAGACTATTATTGATATAATAGGGTATTTGCTTCAAGCGACTTGTTATTTTTACCTCCATTTTAATTGTCCGGAGGTTGCACCTAACTGAGAATAGAAACACACTATAGAAGCCATGGAACCCTGGTGCAGTGATCAGCAATCTTTTTTTTTCTTCTTCACTTCAGGCAAATCTCTTCTCTGTGGGTGTGTACTTTAAATAAATTGTGGGTAAATTAAATGAATTAAGTGTATTCCACCAACGTACCACTGTATAGGGTACAAGTCACAAAGTGTATTCCTCCAATGTTCCCCTTAATAGGGCAGAAGTCACAAAGTGTATTCCTCCAATGTCCTCCTTAATAGGGTAGAAGTCGCAAAGTGTATTCCACTAATATCCAGCTGGATAGTGCAGGAGAGAGAATTATAATAGAAAAAACCTTGTTTTCAGGCTATCAGGGTTATTTTGGTAAATCAGATGGTCGGCGTCTTGGTAAGCATATTTGTGTATATGGTGAGACCTACAGAGTGGCTCGCTCCCATCAGGCCTCTGCCCAGCTTCACAATAACTCTGCTCCATATCGTTCTGTGCGTGTTCTGCCAGGAGGTTGGATTTTATTACACTCACAGGTAAGAAGAATGGTTATCAATTTTTATTTTAATACAGTACACATAAGTGTGATAAGTCATAAAACTTGGCTTATGGCTAGGGTACCTCGTTATCGAGCGCATTATTTTAGTGCGGTATTATTATTATTACCATACTCATTTGGTTTGGATATACATAATATATGTATTTGGTATGTTAGAACAGGCGTGTTCGCATGTGGAGCCAGTGGGGCTATGGTATTCATAATAACTAGCAGTTAAAAACCCGCTCCGCGGGTTTTTGCTGCTAGGCCCTGAACTTGGTTGGGCTGCGCCCAGTTTAAGTGATACTAACAACAGTTACATTTAATAGATAGATATTAGGTCATTCACAGAGAGAGGGTGAGTATATATTGTTAAAACACGGAACAGGAAGGAGTTAATGAATAATAACATGCTCAATTTAGGCATAATAAGAATGACAGTTGTTTGAATAAATGAAATTTTACGTATTTTTGATGGATTATTTCAAAGGAAACACTATTATTCACTACATGTCTACAACTGATATTAACTATTATGGTACCTAATATAATTTGCTCATTTGGAGACTTGCAGTGCTTAAATATATCTTACAACCGTCAATGTCTATAAGTTGAATCAATATCGTATAGTTTGTCACAACAATTAAAGATAGTTATAACAAAGTTGACTGAAATAAAAGATTATTACATATTGATTAATTGTACCCGTGTTTATGGATAAAAGGAGGGTAATTGTGCGATGTGATGAGCAGTCGGTTTAATTAAAAGGTGTGAATTTTACTCCAACTGGTGGTAATTCTTTACCTAAAACTGTTACTGTATCTAACAAAGTTTAAAGTTAGATTATATATACACCTTCATCAGGAGAGTAAAAATCTATATATAAAGGTAGATTATTACAATATAGCGCCCCTGAGGTGATATCTCCCAAAAGCGGCGCTATGCAAATTGTCCAATTAATAAATAAATATAATGTTTACATTTTATTATGTACGTATGCATTAATATACAATGGAAATAGATAAAATAATGTTATCCGATTAAACTTTATTTTATTAAAAAACAAATAACTTTTTTAACTTCACTTTATTATATACAACCAATACATGTTTCATGAACGAAGTATACACCGAAGTCAAAAATTAAATATAGATTACAATTGGAAAAAAGAAGTGGAAGGAGGGGGGGGGGGGGGGTAAGAGTAGGCTGGGTTTATAAGAATTAGGAATTACAATATGAAAGACCAGTTAAGTGGGAAAATATTTAAAAGAGAGTTTAGAAAAAAAAATTCTTGTTAATTACATCTACTTTTATAAACATGTTCTCTTATTTCTAAAATTTCGAAATTATTTATTTGTGATGCTTTATATCCTGTGTGAAGTATTTTAAAACCTGAAAATAAAAATTGCATATAACCATAAAACAATATATTCATAAGACAAATAACATTTGATAACGGTTATTGTAATAAATTGATAATTGAAATACTTAATAAAATAATTAAACATATTATCTTCAAATGGTATTTTTACCCTATTTCTTAAGATATAAATAAACAATGGCGTAGAATTCTGTTTGTGGATAACGACACTTCTAAAATTATATATATAAACATTCCTGGTACTATTCAACCGGCGTTTTAACACTAATAAGAGAATGAATAAATATATTCTTAATAATAAAGATGGTGAAAATCAAACAAAAAAATCAGGAGTTTATAAACTCAATTGGGCTGGATTGTAATTTATTTTACAAAGGTAGAACCAATAGAAACATTGAAGTCAGAACTAAAAAACATCTCAGGGTTCTAAATGGAAATAGTGAATCTGAGTTTGCAAATCATCTTTTGAATCACACTTTCGATAAAAATTCAGGTCTTAAAATACTTCAATCAGGATTAAAGCATCGCAAATAAATAATTTTTAAATTTTAGAAATTAGAAAACATGTCAATATAAAATCAGATATAATTAATAAGCAAAAAAAAATATAAATAATAATGAAAAATGCCATTGCAAAGTTGAAATAAACTTCCAGAAGAAATCTTATTATTAAACGCTTGATGTTCAAGTAATTTTGCATATTTAAATATACGCGCCAGTCATTTGGTTCGTTATTACACCGCCAGAGGTGCGCTCTGTCGGCCACTTATTGCCGCGGTGCGTATCGGGTATCGGCCATATTGAATTAACGCGTGCTTTTTTCGTCAAACGTCAAACGTAATCACGTAATTGTGGATAATTTTCACTGTAATGTAATTAATCCAATGGATTATGAACTTTCTAAGACATATTTTCTTCGATATTATCCAAAAATTGTGTGAGCAGAAACGATATTTTTGAAGAAATATCGTATTACATGTGGCGATTCTTTTTCAGTATGAAATCGTGTCTTTGTTTTTAATGTCTTATTTAAACACAATTTGAATTTGACCAATCACAGGGCCTACATCGTCCAGACGCAAGCGTATTAATACTATCAGATTATTGCTTTTAACAAGGTCGATACTGACGGCACCTACAAGGGCTGAGCAATTTTAGCCTATGTTGCGAGCGCTGTGATTGGTTAGATTAAGAAGCCGGGAGCTTTATGAATCAACATGAAAACAGGACAAAATCAGTTATTGAACGGAAAAAATGAGATTGTGCTTACTGGTTATTTCGTTTTTCAGAATATTAAATATAGATATGTTTATTTGTGACACAATCAATGAAGTAATGCTTAAAATTAATCACACTGGTAACGGATTTGTTTATCAATAAGTTTATACCAATAATACAAAAACGATATAATCCGATAATCGATTTTACGATATATTAAACATTATCTGTTGGCATTCGAAGACATTAAAATAGATTAAAAATTGTAGATTTTAAAAGTACTGTGACTCTAGAAACCTATTTTTACTCGATAGGTTTTCAATGGGCTTAATTTATCTCGGATTATTTGTATTTTCCAGGCTTCTTCATCACAAATCCATGTACAAGCACATTCACAAGACACACCACGAATGGACCGCTCCCATAGCCATCGTGTCCTTCTATTGCCACCCGCTGGAGCACGTGTTGTCCAATATCCTCCCCGTCATGCTAGGCCTCATCATCGGCAATAGCCACGTGGCCACAGCGCTGCTGTGGTTCGCGCTGGTCATCACCGTGTCGCTGAACGACCATTCCGGATACCACATGCCCTTTTCTCCCAGTCCGGAGTATCATGACTTCCATCACTTGAAGTAAGATTTGTTATTTCTTAGCTGCGCTGCATCTTATAACGTATTATCATCCTGAACACAGTATCTTGACCTCCATCACTCGAACTAAGATTTGTTATTTTGCAAAAGCACTGTACGTGTGCAGAGGCGTGCATTCAATATACGAACATAAGCATTGCCTACCCTACCCTACCTTACTCATGTAAAAATATAAATATATTTTTTTAATTATTGCAAGAATCTGCTTTTCGATTTGACTTTCAAAACAAGTGCGAAGCTCCAGCTACGAATATATAATCCATAACGTGTCAAAAACAGGAATCAAATATAGAAAATTACACAAATTTCAGATTCAAATGTTGTCTATGTCCTACAAAATAATTTTGATGTGTGCGCAATGCGCATTCAAGGGAAGAATCTTTGTGTTAGTGTCGAGAAAAGCCGTGCCTTTCGGAACAAATCACGAACGTAGCAAATCAGTGCCATCTCTTGGCATTAATTAGTACAATTTTCTAAAAAAAATTTAAAACGTGTCCAATCCAGATTATCATGACTACAGTCACATGAAATAAGGTATTTATAATATAATGAAATGACCTTATTTCATGTGACGATATTTATAATACTATTCGAGAACGTTGGTCTGCCAGACGGTCGTTGCTTCTGAAAGTCAAATGGACTTCCCCTATAACGTTCACAAGATTCTCACCCAGTCCTGAGTATCATAACCTTCATCACTTAGGATATTCACCTGGTCCAGAGTATTACGACTCCCATCATTTGATGTCAGATTCTTACTCAGTCAAGAGAATCACGACTTTCATCATTTCGCCTAAGATTTATTATTTTTCCCAAATTTTCACTGTTTCTTTAACCTAACCTAACCTTACCTAGCATAACTTAATGTCAACTAACCTAACCCAGTCAAAACTACTATAGCCGTCATATGAAAAGGTTAAGTATTATTGTTAGTTATCACTGATCTAGATTATCAAGAATTATTTAATTCCACTTGTTAGCATGACTATCCCATTATCATCTCACTCAGATCGCAAAAATATAATTAATCATCCGTCATCACCTAAAATACGACTTTTAGAATTATTTGTATGTGTTATCTTATCTCATCGGATATAACAAAAGGGATAATGATAATATAATATTAGTAGCTTACGTTAACCCGGCGTTCGACTTTAATTCGACTCTGTATCTCATTCCAGTGCAGAGAAAGTGCGTTATGTAAACCTAGGGCGTCTTCACTACAATGTTAACGATAATGCATCAGGTCTTCCTCAGGGCACTCACTTCACTCACCGCGTCTTCTATCATTCAATCCACCATCTGAACACTCCACAACTCCGCAACTCCGCAACTCCGCAACTCCGCAACTCCGCAACTCCGCAACTCCGCAACTCTGCAACTCACCAGCAACTCTGGTGTGAACGATTTGAATTTGAGAGCGTTTAAAATCGAATTGATGCGCTAGAATGTTTGAGTCACTTGCCTCTCAGGCATCACTGCCATATTCCATCCATCATATACGAGGTTTCCGGGGGTAAAGATGATTCTACATGATGGTGGAAGTAAAAAGAATAAATAACTTTATCCGAAATTTTTTTTTTCCTTACCAAAAGACATACCTACTAAAGATGCTACATACCTGATATATTCTCCGTGAGCTTGCCGAGCGCGAGTGTGGCAAAGTTGCACATTTGTGATTGGTCCGTATCCATGTAAATAATAATACTAGACCGAGAGTTTAATGTTTAAAATGTGCTACAAAATTGTATATTTTAAACCAAATTAAAAAAAAGAACTACACTAAATGACAAAATTTAGTTATAATTTTAACGGTAAAATTATTTATATAAAAATATATATTCATAACTATTAATCACTTAACTAATAAAATTTCAAAATATCAAACTTCCATATGCATTTCCACCATGTAGTACGTAAACCTAATTAATGTCTGTCTGCTTTTCGTGGGTAAAGTCAGGCATTGGTACAGTGATTAAATAACAAAATTAGGTACGGGACGCTAGGCTCCACACAGGAGGCCCTGAGGAAAAAGTCTCTCAAGGCCTATGGCATCTTTGGGGATGCTGTGTGGTGGGTTCATTTAGGGAAAGAAAGTGTGAAGTTCTGTAAAAAAAAAGTATATTTGATGGGTAAGAATCTAGGGGTCAATGTCTCCAGGAGTGAGGGACGTATGAATCCATCCCTTCCACTGCAGTGCACAGTGATGGGTCGAGAGAGACTGGCTGGAGAGGTCAAAAGGTTTCTCTCAATCCGAGCCTTCACGTAGTAGGTGGGCAAACGCATCTGCCACCAAGACCTAGAGTCTAGACAAACCCCATGATCCCGACTTGGGATGACCTAAAAAATGGTATTTCGAAAAAAGTTCTATTTATTTTTAACTTGTACTATCCACTAGAATCACCTGCCGAAGCCGTGCACTTTACCCCCGGGTACCCATGTCTTGCCCAATAGTTCTTCTGAATCTAGCTATATTGCTTTGATGTGTGTATCAATATTTATTTTATGGTATAAGACAGTGTGGTATATAAATACATACCTACCTATTGTTTAAATATTTAATGTTATTTTTAGGTTGATTGGTGCATTGCTCATGACTTTGGAAACAATATTTTTATTTTACAAGCAATAATTATTCGCCTGAAACACTCATCCACATTGAAAAATCTCCTGATAAAAGATACATGACGCCAACGGGACTCGAACCCGTGTCCTATTTCGCGGATAAGAGATAAGCCGCCATAGCTCAGTGGTCAGAGCTGTCGACCGGAAATCGAAGGGACACGGGTTCGAGTCCCGTTGGCGTCATGTATCTTTTATCAGGAGATTTTTCAATGTGGATGAGTGTTTCAGGCGAATAATTATTGCTTGTAAAATAATTGTTACCCTTTGTGCTATGCATAAAAAATCTTGTCTTAAACGTTAGTTTACCAAAAAAAATAATAAACAATATTTTTAAACTGATTGGTGCATTGCATCACCTCTTGACTTTGTTAAAGTTTTAGTAAATGGTTTAATTCTTTCTTTTCAGATTTACAAATTGTTTTGGCCGACTCGGTTTCCTGGACAGATTCCACAACACTGACGATTTGTTCCAGGACTCCAAAGCTGCTCTCAGAAACGTTGCGCTCATTGGCTTGAATTCTGCTAGGGAATTATACCCAGACGATGTTAAGAAATCATAAATATGTACTTGTCGCTCAATTTTGTTTTAAAATGTAATTTAAGAAATGTCAATGTTAATTATGTCACAGTTATATTATTTATAAAGATCTTACCTGCTAGAATAATAACTATTTTAAAAGAAAACCAAAGTAAACTACACACCTAAAAATAAATGTGTGAAAAAATTATTTGTGTTTTATTGATTTATTTGCCTTCTGATGTTTGATGTGGACCAAAGCAAGAAAATTGATTTATTTGTTTACGGGCTAATAGTAATTATTCATTAATACGAGAAAAATAAAGGAAAAGTTTCGAGCAAACATTCACATGAATAAAGCAATGACAAATAGGACAAACAGATAAACTTACCTAAGATGTTTATTATTAAGGTAAAGCCTGAACAGGGCTTTGATGGAGTCCATTAGTCTTATTACTAGAAAATATTACCCACTAAAAGTTTATTTGCGTAAAGACTGACTAAAGTAATTTAGACTCGCACCAACCAAGGAATTTACGTGATTTGAAAAGAATTAGAAAAAGACGTACTTTAAATCATAAAGCTCATGGCAATATTTAATTTGAGTGAAGGCATATCCCCGAAATCTGATAGTATTATTACGCCAGCGTCTGGACGATCTAGGCCCTCTGATTGGTCGAATTAAAATTGTCTGTTTCGGGTAAATTCAGCTAACTTGAAAATTAAGACACGATTTCATACTAAAATAGGATCGCCTCATAATAATAGGAGATTTCTTCAAGAGCATCGTTTCTGTTCATATAATTTTTGGATAATATCGAAGAAAATATGTTTTAGAAAGTTCATAATCCATTGGATTAATTACAGTACAATGAAAATTATCTGCAGTTACGTGATTATGTTTGACGTTTATAAAAAATCACGCGTTCCTTATTCAATATGGCGGATACGCACGGCTATAGATGGCCGACAGAGCGCGCCTCTGGCGGTTTAAAAACGAACCAAATGAAATGAATGGCGCGAATATTTAAATATGCAGCTCACAATATTTGACTACTTACGATTAACAAGCATCTAATAAGAAGATTTCTTCTGGAAGCTTATCACTTTGTAATGGCATTTTTCATTATTATTTATATTTTTTTTGCTTATTAAATATATCTGATTTTATATTAACTTGTTTTCTAATTTGTAAAATTTCAAAATTATTTATTTGCGATGCTTTATATCCTGAGTGAAGTATTTTAAGACCTGAATTTTTATCGAAAGTGTGATCATTATTCAAAAGATGATTTGCAAACTCAAATTCACTATTTCCATTTAGAGCCCTGCGATATTCTTTAGTTCTGACTTCAAAGTTTCTATTGGTTCTACCTTTGTAAAATAAATTACAATCATCCCAATTGAGTTTTTAAACTCCTGATTTTTTTGTTTGAATTTTGCTATCTTTATCATTAAGAATATATTTCTTCATTTTCATTTTGTTTGAATTTTGCTATCTTTATTATTAAGAATATATTTCTTCATAGTTATTAGTGTAAAACGCCAGTTGAATAGTACCAGAATTGTTTTTTATACATAATTTTAGAAGTATCGTTATCCACAAGCAGAATTCTACGCCATTGTTTATTTCTATCTTTAGAAAGACCGTTTGAAGAGAATATGTTCAATTTTTTTTATTTAGTATTTCAACTATCAATTTATTAGAATAACCGTTATTAAATGCTATTTGTCTTATGAATATATTGTTTTATGGTTATATTCTATTTGTTTTTTCAGGTCTTAAAATACTTCACTATAAATAATTTTGAAATTTTAGAAATGAGGAAACATGTTAATATAAAAGCAGATATAATTAACAAGAATTTTTTTATAAACTCTCTTTTAAATATTTTCCCACTTAACTGGTCTTTCCCGTCTAACGATATTGTAATTCCTAATTATTATAAACCCAGCCTACTCTTACCCCTTCCCCCTCCTTCCACTTCTTCTTTCCCAATTGCAATCTATATTTAATTTTTGACTTCGGTGTATACACAATAAAATGTAAACATGATATTTTTTTATTTATTGGACAATTTGCATAGCGCCGCTTTTGTGAGATATCACCTCAGGGGCGCTATATTGTAATAATCTACCTTTATATATAGATTTTTACTCTCCTGATGAAGGTGTATATATAATCTAACTTTAAACTTTATTAGATACAGTAACAGTTGTAGGTAAAGAATTACCAAATGATTACCGAAAATGATTACCCTCCTTTTATTCATAAACACGGGTTCAATTAATCAATATGTAATAATCTATTATTTAAGTAAACTTTGCTACAACTATCTTTAATTGTGACAAACTAAACGATATTGATTAAACTTATAGACATTGACGGTTGTAACACATATTTAAGAACTGCAAGTCTCCTAAGAGCTAATTATATTAGGTACGAAAACAGTTAATATCAGTTGTAGACATGTAGTCAATAATAGTGTTTCATTTGAAATAGTCCATCACAAATACGTAAAATTTCATTTATTCAAACAACTGTCATTCTTATTATGCCTAAATTGAGCATGTTATTATTAATTAACTCCTTCCTGTTCCGTGTTTTAACAATATATATACTCACCCTCTCTCTGTGAATGTCCTAATATCTATCTATTAAATGTAACTGTTGTTAATATCACTTAAAATGGGCGAAGCCCAACGAAGAGCCGCCCGCAGCGGGTTTTTAACTGCTAGTAATGAATGATTCCGCCACGGAAGACGGTTCTTCGGCTAAAATGTCACGCCTATTTGCTCGACCGTTCTTTACCTACGGTTCTCCTTAAATATCACTGCGGGAAGAACCAGAGATATAAAAATCATTAGTTCGTGAAGTTGAAATCATCCGATCTCATTGCTTTAAGAGCTCATCCTGATGCAGGATGAGCTCTTCTCCAATAGTTTGGGTAAGTATTTCCGGGATGCAACAGGAAGGATAGGATTTCGTTTAAGTCTAAAATTTGAATCGGATATTTAAAATTTATCACGTCGTATGTACGACAAACGTCAATTTTATAAATATGTAAGGCGCATATATAAAAGTTTGTTTTCTATTGTTTACCGTCGTATATCTCCATATGTTTGTAAACACCTAATGTGTGTTATATTTTCAAGTTGTGATAATTTCAAGGAAGGTTCAACAAGAATGGAAGGTCTGAAGGTGAATAAATTACAAAATCACAATAAAAAGGCATTTGTGGAAAAATCATCATTCTTACGGGCACAAATGCAAGACTTGGGTTCGTAATTTGAGAATTGTTTTCTCAGGCTCTATATCGACCAACGGACTGAAGTTTAGGAATCCAACTATCATGGTCTGTAGCGATATAAATATCAAAATTTTCCTTAACTAACATTTGCGGAAAGATCATCATTCTAACGGGAACAATTGCAAGACTTGGGTTCGAACTTTGAGATTCGTTTTCTCAGGCTCTATAGCGCTGAATGGACTGAAACTTGGGAATCGTACTATCAATCATGTTCTGACAAGAAATTAATATTAAAATCACCCTATAGTAGCATTTGTGGAAAAATCATTATTTTTACGTGATCAAATGCATAATAATAATATAACATGTTATGGATCGCCCATAAAAACAAGCTAACTGCACAGTTAGGTACATTCTCACGCGTTACCGGAAATCGATCACGCACTGATGGCGTGTTAGATCACCAATACATACACATACATCCGCGACATCGCGCCTGACATCAGTCACGTAGGCCACAAGGACCTACAACCAATCCGATATTGTAGAATATCCCTCCCACTTGCGCCCGACAAGGTCAAGTACTTGCGGCTAGCTGCCCACGCGCTCGGCCGCCAGTTGACCGCCGACCCCGCTGATCTCAACACAATGTATTAGTTCGGAGTTATCATTTACCGCCAAATGAGTGTCGCCGTAATGGGACCGGCGTGCACACATTTTATAATGTGCCGCGTCCCTAGACTCAGATATCACGTCCAGGCCATTCGGCCGACTACACTATCATGGATATGATTGCGTCGTATCCCGGGGCCGCGGCCGTACATCCGCCGCAGCCCACGAGGTTGCATCTGTGCCGCCCTTCGTCGTATTCCCGCCTTTTGCTCTGCCACTGCTCTGCCGCCCTGCAGCTGGTTAGCCGCCCTGGCCGCCTCAGGCCGCTTCTGTGCCGCCCTTCGTCGTATTCCCGCCCTCCCGCATCAGTTAGGCCGTGCTATGGCATCCGCCCATCGTAGCCGCCCTTCGTCCTGCACCCCGCCTTGGCACCTGCCATGGCACCTGCCGACCGTCTCACCGCATCCGCCGTAAATTACACGTGAGCGCATAATATACCTTGTCAATCAGAGCCCCTAGAGTCAATAGATTGCCTAAGTAACTAGTTAGGCCTTAAAAAGCTTGTACCTTTTGTAGACCTGTTGATAACCTGTTTTACCTGTATAATAAACCTTCATAACAAGAGACTTGTTTTAATTGGGAAATTGACTATAATCCACACCCTGAATGATTGGAGTTTCAAGCTTTGCCGCCGGCTTGTGCGGCGATGGCTATTTGTGTAACACACCTATAGTATATTATATGGCTTTAACAGGTATATAATACTGGCGCCACAACCTGGATAGTCAATTACCCGATGGAATGTGTCTTTTCTTGTTATGTGTTACTGTAATATTCTTGTCTATTAATGTTTTTATCCACAGCTGTGTGTTATAATTCATTTCTGATTCGGGAGTGTTTGTTCCGTCGACCGGTACACATACGTAGTAATACGCGCTTTGTCCGCCGGGTTACGCATGTACGTAATGCGCAGTTCCAATTTCTAAATACGCAATAAACAAATACGAGAAATTACGGCGTAATAAACATTAAATGTGGTTGTTTCCGAGAGATAGATGTGTTATTTCAATTTTGGAATGCAATTTAATTGTTTCGTTATAAGAAATAATTTTTTTTGTCAGGTTAAGCTTTGCTTATCTGTTTCATTGTAATAAGTTGAAATAATTCAAATACTCAAAAGAACTTCCAAGTATTAATTCTCCGTCGGATTAAATTCAGTTATCGTTTTTTAATTCACATTATTAAATAAATATCGTATTGGTTGTTTTTAAATTAAGATCCATAGACTTTACCGGTCGTTCCCATTATTTTTATTTTTTTATTTTTTTTTTTTTTTTAATACTTTATTTATTTTCATTTCTTTACACATATTATACATATTAATAGATAGTATATAATAACACAATATATAATACCAAATAGTATACACAAGAAATGAAAACCCACTAAGGCACTGCCTGAGTGTGGGTAATATAAAACGATTACTATATTTCAAGTACCTAAAGTATAATATACATAGTAGAAAAGTTTTTTTGTTTATAGTTATTATAAAAAGTAAAGAGAAAACATTATGTACAATAGTTTATAAAGTTTCAGCAAGTGAGTTGAAGAAAGGATCAATAAATTTATAGTAAAAGCGTTTCAATATCTGCCTCATTTAGCCATAATTTTACCTCTTTAATATATTCTATCTTTTTATTTATCATTTGAGTTTGTAGTGGTAGAAGGTTAAATGTACGAGGACCAATGAAACTGCTATGTGTCTGCATTAATTTAGTATTGGTTTGGGGGGTGTAAAATATATTATTTGTTCTTTTGCTCATTCTATTTTCATTTATTTTGAAATTATTTTTGTTTTTAAATAAATATTTCATAGTTTGTAATATAAATAATTTACGAATGTTAAATAATTTAGATTCCTTGTATAATAGGTCGGTCGAGAATGTTTTATTTTTGTTATATATGACTTTAATTATGTGTTTTTGAATTATTTGTAGAGGCTTAATGAACGTATCAGGTGCACCACCCCATCCTATTATGCCATAAGTGATTGCAGATTGCACCAGAGAGAAGTAGATCATTTTCAATTTTTCAGCGTTTAAAATTTCCTTGAGTCTATAAAATATGTAGGTAAGATATCTTAGTTTAGAAGTGGTTTGATTAATATGTGATTTCCAATTAAGATTAATATCTATTGATACTCCTAAATATTTTATATTTTTGACATTAGCGAGTTCGTTGCACAGGAAGCACAATTCTTGATTGCAAGTTGTATTATGGATTCTAATTTTAAGGTTGTCTTTTGGTTTGTTTTTCATGTTTTTATAAAAAGGTAAGTAAAATGTTTTGCTGTAGTTTAAGACAAGTTTGTTGTATTTTAACCATTTTGAAACGAGTGAAATACATACAGTTGCTTTCGAAAAAGTTTCTGTCCAATTATTACCATCCACTATTATTGCCGTGTCATCGGCGTAAGAAACAATTTTACCAGGGATTTCAAAATTACATAAATCATTAATATAAATTAAGAATAAAATCGGGCCAAGAACAGTTCCCTGCGGAACTCCGTTTTTTATCTGTGTCTCTGAACTATAATTATTCCCAATTTTTGTTTTTTGTGTTCTGTCTTTAAGATAGTTTGATAGTAATTTTAGTGTGTCTTTTTTGAAGCCCAGTCGAGTTATTTTTTTAATGAGTAAATTATGATTAACGGTGTCGAAAGCTTTTCTTAAATCTAGGAATATGGCAAGACATTTCTTTTTTTTATCGATAGATGTATAAATATTTTTTGTCAATTCATATATGGCATCCTCAGTGCTTAGATTTTTACGAAAGCCGTATTGGTTTTTCGATAGAATTTTATATTTTTCTAAGTGTTCAATGACTCTAAATTTTATGCATTTTTCGAATATTTTTGATAGGTTTGAAACAAGGGATATTGGTCTGTAATTGTCTAATTTATGCGTATCCCCAGATTTATGAATAGGTATTATAGTGGAGATTTTAAATTGTTCTGGAAAATGACCATCTTTGAGGCATATATTAAAAATATGTTGTAATGGCGTTAATACATGTTGTTTTATTTTTTTTAATGTATCACATGATAGTCCATCATTTCCCTTAGAGTTGGATGGTTTTAGGTTATCAATATAATTTTCAATTTCTTTAAATGTAATAGGAGAAAAATATTCTATAGAGTTAATTGAATCGTTATTAGAATCTAATTGAGGAGATGTCTCCATATAATCACAATTAACATTAATGCCGGAGGATTCAAGTACCTCGTCTACTATATTTGTAAAAAAGTTATTAAAACATTCTGCAATGGTCGATTTGTTAGTTATTATTTCATTATTTATTTTAACCTCATTTACAATATTTGAAGAAATAATTTTTTTGTTGGCAATTTCATTTATAATATTCCAAGTTTTTTTAGTATTATTTTTAGCATTTTCAATTTGTTCACAATAGTATTTCTTTTTGCAGTTTCGTATCAGTCTATTTAGTAAGTTTCGGTACATTAGATATTTTGTTTTCAGATAAGGCATTGTTCTGAGATTATTATTTTGGCAATCCATTTGATATTTTATCATTTCTCTATATAATTTATCCCTTTGTTTAATTGATATAATTAATCCAACTGTAATCCAAGGTTTAATTTTTTTATATTTTCTGTTAGTGACAACTATTTTACTTTCACTTTTTAGAATATAATCTCTAAGAGTATTATAGAAATTCTCTAATGCTAAATGTGGATTTTCTATTGATATTACATTTTCCCAGTTTTCTGACTGAAGTAAAGAGTTTAAAGTTTTATAATCAATGTCTACTTTTTCTAGAGTTACAGAATTTTGGTTTAAAGGTGTATTTTTGAAATGGTGTCCATAAAAGGTCGGGTAATGATCTGTGATATTAGTTTCAAGAATTGAAGAGATAATATTGGTCGTCTTGTGCGACTTGACAAATATATGGTCTAAATTAAACCATGGATCCTCACAATATTAGTAGAATTTTAAATTTTGTAAAGGCAACGGCGGTCATTACAATTAAAATCACTTTGCTCATCCGGTCTGAGAATAAATATCGTTAACAATTTCACTGTTAATAATATAACGACAAGGAATTATTATTATTAACTTGCCGCAAAAGTATTATAACAAAAAATAAATCATGGATCAGAATAAAAACTCGCAACATAAAAATATTACACAGAAAATAAATGTTTGGTCAAAAATAAAACACGCTACGAGCAGTAACTTGAGATATCTTAATAATTCACGACTATTAAAAATACCGACCAAAGAATTATTGTTCTCGCGTCGCAGTAAACATTCTTTACGCACAAAATTAATAATAATAATAATGAATTCGTCAAGCTCGTCGCGAAGCAGTAGTATGATATATTTTTTTGCAGGTAAAATACGTAATAATTATTGAATACTATTTCGTTCGCGTTCTTTTTTTAATAGTGAATAGTAGATGGAATGGTGTCATTCGTTTTGTATAAACTTAAGGGCGTCATGAACCTTTGAGTGAATCTTGTGCCGGTTGACACAATAACCACGCTGTTTCTTTCGTCTTTGTTCTCTATAAAGTTGGCTGACTAGGACGCTAGCAGACCTTCTAATAGGAATAATAATTTTCTCTTTTTCTCGTAACTGTAACTTGATTTGCAATAGAATATAATAACAATAAAAAATCAAATTCATTCATAACGTTTGTAATTATTGTGAAATAGAAGTTATTATAACTCAAATATCTTGTGTTATAAAAATTGTATAGATTAAATAATAAAAACCCTGTTATGTGGTTTTTGTTCGGACATTCTCTTGTATAGAAATTATGTCAAATGTTTTTTTGTATTTAATTGGTTACATACCAATTATTTGTTTTTTTCTGGAATTTTTTTTCTTTTCTCCTTCTTGCGTAGTGAATACGTGTCGTTATTTTTAAGGAAGTCAAACTCTAGGAATCGGATTATGTAGTTCTCGGTTATTAAATTGAAAAGACTCAAATAAGTCTTATATAACAAGAATTGAATAATCACACACAGTAGTTGTTGAGTGGTATGTAATATGTTTGTAAATTATAATTGTGTAAATTGTTCCCTAACTAATTATTAATTGGTTATGGGTTGTGTATTGTAATTTCTTGTAAACACGTAATTGATTGCCTCGGTATCAATATGGTAAAAAAAAACCAGCGTGTAAAGTCCTTCATAAAGTTGAGACGAAATAAATTGTGTTTTTGTATTATATGCTACACCATGTCAATTATGGTGTGAATTTTTTTTGTTGTAAACACGTATTTGATTGCCTCGGTATCAATAAAAAGAAATAACGTGTAAAGTCCTTCATAAAGTCGTGACGAAATAAAATTGTGTAATTATATTATATGTTATGCCATGTCAATTATGGTATGATTTTTTTTTGTTGTAAACACGTATTTGATTGCCTCGGTATCAATAAAAAGAAATAACGTGTAAAGTCCTTCATAAAGTCGTGACGAAATAAAATTGTGTAATTATATTATATGTTATGCCATGTCAATTATGGTATGATTTTTTTTTTTTGTTGTAAACACGTATTTGATTGCCTCGGTATCAATAAAAAGAAATAACGTGTAAAGTCCTTCATAAAGTCGTGACGAAATAAAATTGTGTAATTATATTATATGTTATGCCATGTCAATTATGGTATGATTTTTTTTTTTTTGTTGTAAACACGTATTTGATTGCCTCGGTATCAATAAAAAGAAATAACGTGTAAAGTCCTTCATAAAGTCGTGACGAAATAAAATTGTGTAATTGTAATATGTGTTACGCCATGTCAAGTGTGGTGTGTATGTTCTCATAGAAAGATGAATTATAATATATACCCGGTAAGAAGAAATAGTTTTTGTAAAGATAACGTAATTATGTCTTAGATTTGGAAATCTAAAATTGTTGGTCATTAAGGACAAATGGTGGTTGCATATTTATGTCATTTTGGGACATTATTGAATCTTAACCAAAGAATTGGGTTGATAATTGCACTTAAGGTCATTTTGGGTTTTGTCTGGTCATTTGGTGAGAACACTTTATGAGTGTTCTGAAAATTTTGTCGAACGTTTTCGTTACGACGTGCTGGTGTTTCTTGTTAACACCTGGTACAGCGCTGTACGGTTTACAGGTAGTAAATCGTTAAATGTCATAGGATAATATTAGCCTTATAATTAATTACATGGTAGGTCTTGGTAGCGTTGACCTGTATAATTGATATGCGATACGAGAGGATTGGTCTATATGCCTAAGAATTATTAGCAACCAGACAAACCATGACTAAATGAGAATATATTGTTAAAATCTTGAGGAGAATCTTTTTGTTGTTTTCCGTTTTTCAAAATTATCAATGGATAATAAGAAATAACATAACATGTGTATTGATACTTGTGTTGTATAGTGTCAAGAATTTCATTGTTAAAGACGCAAATATGGGTTGATTTCGATCAATCGCATGATATAATCAGCGTACATATTCCCTAACAGGAATTTTGTGTATAAAAAACCATGTCTATTTTAAGAATTTCATTGTGGAAAACGCGAATATGGATTGATTTTGGTCAATCGCATAAGCGTATAATATTCTCTAACCAGAATATCATTATGTATAACATTGTACAATTGTGAACATGGCTTAATTGTTCTTCTTTTGTGGTTTGATGGAAAGTGTAGGCCTGGTGGTAATTGTGTACATCCATTCGGATATACCACATTGTATGCTACATTTGTTGTTTTGGTATTGTCTTTTTTTTTTGAGAAAAAAAAAAGCAAGCCAGGTATATTCTTTTTTGTTGGAGAAAGTATTATGTATTCTTTTCTGTTTGAAAGGAAAGCCATGTGTATTCTTTTTTGTTGGAGAAAGTCTTATGTATTCTTTTCTGTTTGAAAGGAAAGCCATGTGTATTCTTTTTTGTTGGAGAAAGTATTATGTATTCTTTTCTGTTTGAAAGGAAAGCCATGTGTATTCTTTTTTGTTGGAGAAAGTATTATGTATTCTTTTCTGTTTGAAAGGAAAGCCATGTGTATTCTTTTTTGTTGGAGAAAGTATTATGTATTCTTTTCTGTTTGAAAGGAAAGCCATGTGTATTCTTTTTTGTTGGAGAAAGTATTATGTATTCTTTTCTGTTTGAAAGGAAAGCCATGTGTATTCTTTTTTGTTGGAGAAAGTATTATGTATTCTTTTCTGTTTGAAAGGAAAGCCATGTGTATTCTTTTTTGTTGGAGAAAGTATTATGTATTCTTTTCTGTTTGAAAGGAAGGCCATGTGTATTCTTTTTTGTTGGAGAAAGTATTATGTATTCTTTCTGTTGGAAGGAAGGCCATGTGAATTCTTTTTTGTTTGGAAAAAAAATCGAGTATGTAAATCATAGCGTGTTTTGTATCGCGCCTTGGAGATCATTTCTGCAATTATTTTTGAAAGAGGTTTGGCAACCCTTGTTCAGTGTATTTGTTAGGGATTGTTCAACTTGGCTCTCAGGTAGTTAAATTTTTGTTTTGGCTCGTTAGGGAGTGTTTAAATCTTTGTGAAAGGAGGTAGCTCTGTACCTCTCTTACGGCAAACAGGAAGACGTTGCCCTGCTTCAGCTACGTTGCCTGGGATCTTCTTTCGTCGACAAGGAGGGTAGTGTTATGGATCGCCCATAAAAACAAGCTAACTGCACAGTTAGGTACATTCTCACGCGTTACCGGAAATCGATCACGCACTGATGGCGTGTTAGATCACCAATACATACACATACATCCGCGACATCGCGCCTGACATCAGTCACGTAGGCCACAAGGACCTACAACCAATCCGATATTGTAGAATATCCCTCCCACTTGCGCCCGACAAGGTCAAGTACTTGCGGCTAGCTGCCCACGCGCTCGGCCGCCAGTTGACCGCCGACCCCGCTGATCTCAACACAATGTATTAGTTCGGAGTTATCATTTACCGCCAAATGAGTGTCGCCGTAATGGGACCGGCGTGCACACATTTTATAATGTGCCGCGTCCCTAGACTCAGATATCACGTCCAGGCCATTCGGCCGACTACACTATCATGGATATGATTGCGTCGTATCCCGGGGCCGCGGCCGTACATCCGCCGCAGCCCACGAGGTTGCATCTGTGCCGCCCTTCGTCGTATTCCCGCCTTTTGCTCTGCCACTGCTCTGCCGCCCTGCAGCTGGTTAGCCGCCCTGGCCGCCTCAGGCCGCTTCTGTGCCGCCCTTCGTCGTATTCCCGCCCTCCCGCATCAGTTAGGCCGTGCTATGGCATCCGCCCATCGTAGCCGCCCTTCGTCCTGCACCCCGCCTTGGCACCTGCCATGGCACCTGCCGACCTTCTCACCGCATCCGCCGTAAATTACACGTGAGCGCATAATATACCTTGTCAATCAGAGCCCCTAGAGTCAATAGATTGCCTAAGTAACTAGTTAGGCCTTAAAAAGCTTGTACCTTTTGTAGACCTGTTGATAACCTGTTTTACCTGTATAATAAACCTTCATAACAAGAGACTTGTTTTAATTGGGAAATTGACTATAATCCACACCCTGAATGATTGGAGTTTCAAGCTTTGCCGCCGGCTTGTGCGGCGATGGCTATTTGTGTAACACACCTATAGTATATTATATGGCTTTAACAGTTATATAACAAACATAATATAATATAACCATTTTTGAGGGTTGAGAATTATGAGGAGTTGGGATTTCAGGATAAGGAATATTTTGGATTGAGATTTTTGAAGAGTTGGGATTTTCAGGATAAAGATTATTGAGGATTGAGATTTTTGAGGAGTTGGGATTTTTAGGATAAGGATTTTTGAGGAGTTGGGACTTTAAGGTTTTTTGAGTCATCAAATTTTGAGGTGTTGGGATTTTCAGGATAAGGATTATTGAGTAGTTGGGGTATTAAGGATAAGTATTTTTGACGGTTAAGATTTTTGAAGAATTGGGTTTTTCAAGATTACCTTGTTTGAGGATTGAGATTTTGGAGGAGTTATGAATGACCGAGGGGACCAACTCTAGGGGACGCCCACGCCGAGAGAACCTGGAGGACCTGCTGGTGGACGTGCGCTGCTCTTCATATGCAAAAGTCAAAAGAGCCGCACAAGACAAGAAAGAATGGAAGAGGAGATTAGATGAAATTGCTGAAAACCAATCACAGGATTGAAACCAGAGAGAGATATAAACCAAATGTTTAATAAAAAAAAGTAGAATAAAAATAATAAGAAAAATAGTAGTAAAAAAATGAGTAATATAAAAATAAGTTTAGTACTATATGTGTTGAAAAATTATGTAAAAAAAATATGAAATGAGTCTTTCGTATTATAATTATTTGTAAAATTTTGTAATTTTGTTAGAATTTGTGTGCAGTATGGTTTGTAAAATGCATTAGATGATCCACTGTCCCATTCCTAAGTTCCTCTGTCCCATCGTAAAGTTCCTCAGTCCCATTGGACAGTTCCTTTTTCCCATCGGAAAGTTACTCAGTCCCATTGGACAGATCCTGTGTCCTATAGGAAAGTTCCTAGGTCCCATTGGACAGTTCCTCTGTCCCATCGGAAAGTTCCTCAGTCCTATTGGACAGTTCCTTTGTCCCATCGGAAATTTCCTCAGTCCCATTGGACAGTTCCTTTGTCTTATAGGAAAAATCAACAGTACCATTGGAATGTTTCACTGTCCCAACAGAAAGTTCCTCAGTCACATTGGACAGTTCCTCTGTCCCATAGGAAAGTTCCTCAGTCCTATTGGAAAGTTCCTTTGTCCCATCGGAAAGTTACTCAGTCCCATTGGACAGATCCTTTGTCCTATAGGAAAGTTCCTAGGTCCCATTGGACAGTTCCTCTGTCCCATCGGAAAGTTCCTCAGTCCTATTGGACAGTTCCTTTGTCCCATCGGAAATTTCCTCAGTCCCATTGGACAGTTCCTTTGTCTTATAGGAAAAATCAACAGTACCATTGGAAAGTTTCACTGTCCCAACAGAAAGTTCCTCAGTCCCATTGGACAGTTCCTCTGTCCCATCGGAAAGTTCCTCAGTCCTATTGGACAGTTCCTTTGTCCAATCGGAAAGTTCCTTAATTCCATTTAACAGTTCCTCTGTGCCATCGGAAAGTTCTTCAGTCCCATTGAACAGTTTTTTTGTCCTATCGGAAAGTTCCTCAGTAACATTGAACAATTCCTCAGTCCCATTGGAGAGTTTCTCTGTCCAATCGGAAAGTTCTTCCGTGCCATTGGACAGTTCCTCTGTCCCATTGGACAGTTCCTTATCCCATCGGAAAATGCCTCAGTCCCATTGAACAGATTCTTTGTTCTATAGGAAAGTTCCTCAGTCCCATTCTCACAGTTTCTCCGACCAATCGGAAAGTTTCTCAGTCCCATTGGACAGTTCCTTCGTCCCATCAAACAGTTCCTCAGCCCCTTTGGACAGCTCCTCTGTCCAATCGGAAAGTTCCTTAATTCCATTTAACAGTTCCTCTGTGCCATCGGAAAGTTCTTCAGTCCCATTGAACAGTTTTTTTGTCCTATCGGAAAGTTCCTCAGTAACATTGAACAATTCCTCAGTCCCATTGGAGAGTTTCTCTGTCCAATCGGAAAGTTCTTCCGTGCCATTGGACAGTTCCTCTGTCCCATCGGAAAGTTCCTCATTCCAATTGGACAGTTCCTCTGTCCCATCGGAAATTTCAGCCCGTTTGGTCCCATAAAACCAGAAAAAACTGCTTCCAAAGTTCGAACCCAAGTCTGAAATTAGCGTCGATAAAAATCATGATTTTTCTACGAATACAACTTTTTAGGGATTTTTTAGACAAAATTTAAGCCCGTTCGGTCCCATAGAGCCTGAAAAAACTGCTTCCAATGTTCGAACCGGAGTCTGAAACTAGGGTCCATAAAAATCATGATTTTTCTATAAATATAACTTTTTGGAGATTTTGAGACTAAATCCGAATCGGACTACAATTCTAATCACAATTGCGAAATATCAGCCCGTTCGGTCCCATACAGCCTGAAAAAACTGCTTACAAACTTCGAACCCAAGTCGGAAATTAGCGACTTTAAAAATCGTGATTTTGCTAAAAATATAACTTTATGGAGATTTTAAGACTGAATTCGAATTTAAGTAAAATTCTCATCACAATTCCAATTCCATCACAATTCAGCCCGTTTGGTCACATGGAGCCTGAAAAAACTGCTTCCAAAGTTAGAACCCAAATCTGAGGTCCATAAAAATCATGATTTTTCTTTAAATACAACTTTATGGAGATTTTAAGACTGAACTTGATTTGTGACTAAATTCGATGAGGACTACAATGTTAATAGCAATTCCAAAATTTAAGCCCGTTCGGTCCCATAGAGCCTCAAATAAAGCCTGAAAAAAATGCTTCCAAAGTTCGAACACAACTCTGATATTAGTGTTCATAAAAATCATGATTTTTCTAAAAATACAACTTAATGGAGTTTTTGTGTCTGAATTCGATAGGACTACAATTCTCATCACTATTCCAAAATTTCAGCCAGTTCGGTCCCATAGAGGCTGAAAAAATTGCTTCCAAACATCGAGCCCAAGTCTGAAATTAGCGACTTTTAAAATCTTGATTTTTCTAAAAATACAACTTTATGGAGATTTTAAGACTGAATTCAAATTGAACTACAATTCTCATCACAATTCCAAAATTTCAGCCCATCGGTCCCATAGAGCCTGAAAAAACTGCTTCCAAACATCGAGCCCAAGTCTGATATTAGCGTCCATAAAAGTCATGATTTTTCTATAAATATAACTTATTGGAGATTTTGTGACTGAATTCGATTAGGACTACAATGTTAATCACAATTCCAAAATTTAAGCCCGTTCGGTCCCATAGAGCCTGAAAAAACTGCTTCCAATGTTCGAACCCAAGTCTGAAACTAGCGTCCATAAAAATCATGATATTTCTATAAATATAACTTTTTGGAGATTTTGAGACTGAATTCGATTAGGACTACAATTTTAATCACAATTCCAAAATTTAAGCCCGTTTGGTCCCAAAGAGCCCGAAAAAACTGCTTCCTAAGTTCGAAGCCAAGTCTGAAACTAGCGTCCATAAAAATCATGATTTTTCTATAAATACAACTTTATGGAGATTTGTGATTAAATTCGATAAGGACTACAATTTTCATCATAATTCCAAAATTTAAGCCCGTTCGGTCCCATAGAGCCTGAAAAAACTGCTTCCAAACATCGAGCCCAAGTCTGAAATTAGCGACTTTAAAAATCTTGATTTTTCTAAAAATACAACTTTATGGAGATTTTAAGACAGAATTCAAATTGAACTACAATTCTCATCACAAGTCAAAATTTTCAGCCTATCGGTCCCATAGAGCCTGAAAAAACTGCTTCCAAGTTCGAACCCAAGTCTGATATTAGAGTCCATAAAAATCACGATTTTTCTATAAATATAACTTTTTGGAGATTTTGAGAAGAATTCGATTAGGACTATAATTTTAATCACAATTCCAAAAATTTTGCACGTTCGGTCCCATGGAGCCTGAAATAACTGCTTCCAAAGTTCGAACCCAAGTCTCAAATCAGCGTCAATAATAATAATGATTTTTCTAAAAATACAACCTAATGGAATTTTTGTGTCTGAGTTCGATTAGGACTACAATTCTCATCACAATTCAAAATTTCAGCCCGTTTGGTCCCATAAAGCCTGAAAAAACTGCTTCCAAAGTTCGAAGCCAAGTCTGAAACTAGCGTCCATAAAAATCAAGATTTTTCTATAAATACAACTTTATGGAGATTTGTGATTAAATTCGATAAGGACTACAATTTTCATCATAATTCCAAAATTTAAGCCCGTTCGGTCCCATAGAGCCTGAAAAAACTGCTTCCAAACATCGAGCCCAAGTCTGAAATTAGCGACTTTAAAAATCTTGATTTTTCTAAAAATACAACTTTATGGAGATTTTAAGACAGAATTCAAATTGAACTACAATTCTCATCACAAGTCAAAATTTTCAGCCTATCGGTCCCATAGAGCCTGAAAAAACTGCTTCCAAGTTCGAACCCAAGTCTGATATTAGAGTCCATAAAAATCACGATTTTTCTATAAATATAACATTTTGGAGATTTTGAGAAGAATTCGATTAGGACTATAATTTTAATCACAATTCCAAAAATTTACCACGTTCGGTCCCATGGAGCCTGAAATAACTGCTTCCAAAGTTCGAACCCAAATCTCAAATCAGCGTCAATAATATTAATGATTTTTCTAAAAATACAACTTAATGGAATTTTTGTGTCTGAATTCGATTAGGACTACAATTCTCATCACAATTCAAAATTTCAGCCCGTTTGGTCCCATAAAGCCTGAAAAAACTGCTTCCAAAGTTCGAACCCAAGTCTGAAACTAGCGTCCATAAAAATCATGACTTTTCTATAAATAAAACTTTTTGGAGATTTTGAGACTGAATTCGATAAGGACTACAATTTTCATCATAATTCCAAAATTTAAGCCCGTTCGGTCCCATAGAGCCTGAAAAAACTGCTTCCAAACATCGAGCCCAAGTCTGAAATTAGCGACTTTAAAAATCTTGATTTTTCTAAAAATACAACTTTATGGAGATTTTAAGACAGAATTCAAATTGAACTACAATTCTCATTACAAGTCAAAATTTTCAGCCTATCGGTCCCATAGAGCCTGAAAAAACTGCTTCCAAGTTCGAACCCAAGTCTGATATTAGAGTCCATAAAAATCACGATTTTTCTATAAATATAACTTTTTGGAGATTTTGAGAAGAATTCGATTAGGACTACAGTTTTCATCACAATTCCAAAATTTAAGCCCGTTCGGTCACATAGAGCCTGAAAAAACTGCTTCCAAACATCGAGCCTAAGTCTGAAATTAGCGACTTTAAAAATCTTGATTTTTCTATAAATACAACTTTATCGAGATTTTTTGACTAAATTCGATTAGAACTACAATTCTCATCACAATTCCAAAATTTCAGCCCGTTTGGTCCCATAAAGCCTGAAAAAACTGCTTCCAAAGTTCGAACCCAAGTCTGAAACTAGCGTCCATAAAAATCATGATTATTCTATAAATATAACTTTTTGGAGATTTTGAGACTGAATTCGATTAGGACTACAATTTTAATCACAATTCCAAAATTAAAGCCCGTTTTGTCCCAAAGAGCCCGAAAAAACTGCTTCCTAAGTTCGAAGCCAAGTCTGAAACTAGCGTTCATAAAAATCATGATTTTTCTATAAATACAACTTTATGGAGATTTTGAGACTGAATTCAAATTGAACCACAATTCTCATCACAAGTCCAAATTTTCAGCTCATCGGTCCCATAGAGCCTGAAAAAACTGCTTCCAAGTTCGAACCCAAGTCTGATATTAGCGTCCATAAAAATCATGATTTTTCTATAAATATAACTTATTGGAGATTTTGAGACTGAATTCGATTAGGACTATAATTTTAATCACAATTCCAAAAATTTAGCACGTTCGGTCCCAATGAGCCTGAAATAACGGCTTCCAAAGTTCGAACCCAAGTCTCAAATTAGCGTCAATAAAAAACTGATTTTTCTAAAAATACAACTTAATGGAATTTTTGTGTCTGAATTCGATTAGGACTACAATTCTCATCACAAGTCAAAATTTTCAGCCTATCGGTCCCATAGAGCCTGAAAAAACTGCTTCCAAGTTCGAACCCAAGTCTGATATTAGCATCCATAAAAATCATGATTTTTCTATAAATATAACTTATTGGAGATTTTGAGACTGAATTCGATTAGGAATATAATTTTAATCACAATTCCAAAATTTAAGCCCGTTTGGTCCATAGAGCCTGAAAAAACTGCTTCCAAACATCGAGCCCAAGTCTGAAATTAGCGACTTTAAAAATCTTGATTTTTCTAAAAATACAACTTTATGGAGATTTTAAGACAGAATTCAAATTGAACTACAATTCTCATCAAAAGTCAAAATTTTCGGCCTATCGGTCCCATAGAGCCTGAAAAAACTGCTTCCAAGTTCAAACCCAAGTCTGATATTAGCATCCATAAAAATTATGATTTTTCTATAAATATAACTTATTGGAGATTTTGAGACTGAATTCGATTAGGAATATAATTTTAATCACAATTCCAAAATTTCAGCCCGTTTGGTCCCATAAAGCCTGAAAAAATTGCTTCCAAACTTCGAACCCAACTCTGAAATTAGCGACTTTAAAAATCATGATTTTTCTAAAAATACAACTTTATGAAGATTTTGTGTCTGAATTCGATAAGGACTACAATTCTCATCACAATTCCAAAATTTCAGCCCGTTTGGTCCCATAAAGCCTGAAAAAACTGCTTCCAAAGTTCGAACCCATGTTTGAAACTAGCGTCCATAAAAATCATGATTATTCTATAAATATAACTTTTTGGAGATTTGGAGACTGAATTCGATTAGGACTACAATTTTAATCACAATTCCAAAATTAAAGCCCGTTTGGTCCCAAAGAGCCCGAAAAAACTGCTTCCTAAGTTCGAAGCCAAGTCTGAAACTAGCGTCCATAAAAATCATGATTTTTCTATAAATACAACTTTATGGAGATTTGTGATTAAATTCGATAAGGACTACAATTTTCATCATAATTCCAAAATTTAAGCCCGTTCGGTCCCATAGAGCCTGAAAAAACTGCTTCCAAACATCGAGCCCAAGTCTGAAATTAGCGACTTTAAAAATCTTGATTTTTCTAAAAATACAACTTTATGGAGATTTTAAGACAGAATTCAAATTTAACTACAATTCTCATCACAAGTCAAAATTTTCAGCCTATCGGTCCCATAGAGCCTGAAAAAACTGCTTCCAAGTTCGAACCCAAGTCTGATATTAGAGTCCATAAAAATCACGATTTTTCTATAAATATAACTTTTTGGAGATTTTGAGAAGAATTCGATTAGGACTATAATTTTAATCACAATTCCAAAAATTTAGCACGTTCGGTCCCATGGAGCCTGAAATAACTGCTTCCAAAGTTCGAACCCAAGTCTCAAATCAGCGTCAATAATAATAATGATTTTTCTAAAAATACAACCTAATGGAATTTTTGTGTCTGAGTTCGATTAGGACTACAATTCTCATCACAATTCAAAATTTCAGCCCGTTTGGTCCCATAAAGCCTGAAAAAACTGCTTCCAAAGTTCGAAGCCAAGTCTGAAACTAGCGTCCATAAAAATCAAGATTTTTCTATAAATACAACTTTATGGAGATTTGTGATTAAATTCGATAAGGACTACAATTTTCATCATAATTCCAAAATTTAAGCCCGTTCGGTCCCATAGAGCCTGAAAAAACTGCTTCCAAACATCGAGCCCAAGTCTGAAATTAGCGACTTTAAAAATCTTGATTTTTCTAAAAATACAACTTTATGGAGATTTTAAGACAGAATTCAAATTGAACTACAATTCTCATCACAAGTCAAAATTTTCAGCCTATCGGTCCCATAGAGCCTGAAAAAACTGCTTCCAAGTTCGAACCCAAGTCTGATATTAGAGTCCATAAAAATCACGATTTTTCTATAAATATAACATTTTGGAGATTTTGAGAAGAATTCGATTAGGACTATAATTTTAATCACAATTCCAAAAATTTACCACGTTCGGTCCCATGGAGCCTGAAATAACTGCTTCCAAAGTTCGAACCCAAATCTCAAATCAGCGTCAATAATATTAATGATTTTTCTAAAAATACAACTTAATGGAATTTTTGTGTCTGAATTCGATTAGGACTACAATTCTCATCACAATTCAAAATTTCAGCCCGTTTGGTCCCATAAAGCCTGAAAAAACTGCTTCCAAAGTTCGAACCCAAGTCTGAAACTAGCGTCCATAAAAATCATGACTTTTCTATAAATAAAACTTTTTGGAGATTTTGAGACTGAATTCGATAAGGACTACAATTTTCATCATAATTCCAAAATTTAAGCCCGTTCGGTCCCATAGAGCCTGAAAAAACTGCTTCCAAACATCGAGCCCAAGTCTGAAATTAGCGACTTTAAAAATCTTGATTTTTCTAAAAATACAACTTTATGGAGATTTTAAGACAGAATTCAAATTGAACTACAATTCTCATTACAAGTCAAAATTTTCAGCCTATCGGTCCCATAGAGCCTGAAAAAACTGCTTCCAAGTTCGAACCCAAGTCTGATATTAGAGTCCATAAAAATCACGATTTTTCTATAAATATAACTTTTTGGAGATTTTGAGAAGAATTCGATTAGGACTACAGTTTTCATCACAATTCCAAAATTTAAGCCCGTTCGGTCACATAGAGCCTGAAAAAACTGCTTCCAAACATCGAGCCTAAGTCTGAAATTAGCGACTTTAAAAATCTTGATTTTTCTATAAATACAACTTTATCGAGATTTTTTGACTAAATTCGATTAGAACTACAATTCTCATCACAATTCCAAAATTTCAGCCCGTTTGGTCCCATAAAGCCTGAAAAAACTGCTTCCAAAGTTCGAACCCAAGTCTGAAACTAGCGTCCATAAAAATCATGATTATTCTATAAATATAACTTTTTGGAGATTTTGAGACTGAATTCGATTAGGACTACAATTTTAATCACAATTCCAAAATTAAAGCCCGTTTTGTCCCAAAGAGCCCGAAAAAACTGCTTCCTAAGTTCGAAGCCAAGTCTGAAACTAGCGTCCATAAAAATCATGATTTTTCTATAAATACAACTTTATGGAGATTTTGAGACTGAATTCAAATTGAACCACAATTCTCATCACAAGTCCAAATTTTCAGCTCATCGGTCCCATAGAGCCTGAAAAAACTGCTTCCAAGTTCGAACCCAAGTCTGATATTAGCGTCCATAAAAATCATGATTTTTCTATAAATATAACTTATTGGAGATTTTGAGACTGAATTCGATTAGGACTATAATTTTAATCACAATTCCAAAAATTTAGCACGTTCGGTCCCAATGAGCCTGAAATAACGGCTTCCAAAGTTCGAACCCAAGTCTCAAATTAGCGTCAGTAAAAAAATGATTTTTCTAAAAATACAACTTAATGGAATTTTTGTGTCTGAATTCGATTAGGACTACAATTCTCATCACAAGTCAAAATTTTCAGCCTATCGGTCCCATAGAGCCTGAAAAAACTGCTTCCAAGTTCGAACCCAAGTCTGATATTAGCATCCATAAAAATCATGATTTTTCTATAAATATAACTTATTGGAGATTTTGAGACTGAATTCGATTAGGAATATAATTTTAATCACAATTCCAAAATTTAAGCCCGTTTGGTCCATAGAGCCTGAAAAAACTGCTTCCAAACATCGAGCCCAAGTCTGAAATTAGCGACTTTAAAAATCTTGATTTTTCTAAAAATACAACTTTATGGAGATTTTAAGACAGAATTCAAATTGAACTACAATTCTCATCAAAAGTCAAAATTTTCGGCCTATCGGTCCCATAGAGCCTGAAAAAACTGCTTCCAAGTTCAAACCCAAGTCTGATATTAGCATCCATAAAAATTATGATTTTTCTATAAATATAACTTATTGGAGATTTTGAGACTGAATTCGATTAGGAATATAATTTTAATCACAATTCCAAAATTTCAGCCCGTTTGGTCCCATAAAGCCTGAAAAAATTGCTTCCAAACTTCGAACCCAACTCTGAAATTAGCGACTTTAAAAATCATGATTTTTCTAAAAATACAACTTTATGAAGATTTTGTGTCTGAATTCGATAAGGACTACAATTCTCATCACAATTCCAAAATTTCAGCCCGTTTGGTCCCATAAAGCCTGAAAAAACTGCTTCCAAAGTTCGAACCCATGTTTGAAACTAGCGTCCATAAAAATCATGATTATTCTATAAATATAACTTTTTGGAGATTTGGAGACTGAATTCGATTAGGACTACAATTTTAATCACAATTCCAAAATTAAAGCCCGTTTGGTCCCAAAGAGCCCGAAAAAACTGCTTCCTAAGTTCGAAGCCAAGTCTGAAACTAGCGTCCATAAAAATCATGATTTTTCTATAAATACAACTTTATGGAGATTTGTGATTAAATTCGATAAGGACTACAATTTTCATCATAATTCCAAAATTTAAGCCCGTTCGGTCCCATAGAGCCTGAAAAAACTGCTTCCAAACATCGAGCCCAAGTCTGAAATTAGCGACTTTAAAAATCTTGATTTTTCTAAAAATACAACTTTATGGAGATTTTAAGACAGAATTCAAATTTAACTACAATTCTCATCACAAGTCAAAATTTTCAGCCTATCGGTCCCATAGAGCCTGAAAAAACTGCTTCCAAGTTCGAACCCAAGTCTGATATTAGAGTCCATAAAAATCACGATTTTTCTATAAATATAACTTTTTGGAGATTTTGAGAAGAATTCGATTAGGACTATAATTTTAATCACAATTCCAAAAATTTAGCACGTTCGGTCCCATGGAGCCTGAAATAACTGCTTCCAAAGTTCGAACCCAAGTCTCAAATCAGCGTCAATAATAATAATGATTTTTCTAAAAATACAACTTAATGGAATTTTTGTGTCTGAGTTCGATTAGGACTACAATTCTCATCACAATTCAAAATTTCAGCCCGTTTGGTCCCATAAAGCCTGAAAAAACTGCTTCCAAAGTTCGAACCCAAGTCTGAAACTAGCGTCCATAAAAATCATGATTTTTCTATAAATATAACTTTTTGGAGATTTTGAGACTGAATTCGATTAGGACTACAATTTTAATCACAATTCCAAAATTTAAGCCCGTTTGGTCCCAAAGAGCCCGAAAAAACTGCTTCCTAAGTTCGAAGCAAAGTCTGAAACTAGCGTCCATAAAAATCATGATTTTTCTATAAATACAACTTTATGGAGATTTGTGATTAAATTCGATAAGGACTACAATTTTCATCATAATTCCAAAATTTAAGCCCGTTCGGTCCCATAGAGCCTGAAAAAACTGCTTCCAAACATCGAGCCCAAGTCTGAAATTAGCGACTTTAAAAATCTTGATTTTTCTAAAAATACAACTTTATGGAGATTTTAAGACAGAATTCAAATTTAACTACAATTCTCATCACAAGTCAAAATTTTCAGCCTATCGGTCCCATAGAGCCTGAAAAACTGCTTCCAAGTTCGAACCCAAGTCTGATATTAGAGTCCATAAAAATCACGATTTTTCTATAAATATAACTTTTTGGAGATTTTGAGAAGAATTCGATTAGGACTATAATTTTAATCACAATTCCAAAAATTTAGCACGTTCGGTCCCATGGAGCCTGAAATAACTGCTTCCAAAGTTCGAACCCAAGTCTCAAATCAGCGTCAATAATAATAATGATTTTTCTAAAAATACAACTTAATGGAATTTTTGTGTCTGAGTTCGATTAGGACTACAATTCTCATCACAATTCAAAATTTCAGCCCGTTTGGTCCCATAAAGCCTGAAAAAACTGCTTCCAAAGTTCGAACCCAAGTCTGAAACTAGCGTCCATAAAAATCATGATTTTTCTATAAATATAACTTTTTGGATATTTTGAGACTGAATTCGACTAGGACTACAATTTTAATCACGATTCCAAAATTTAAGCCCGTTTGGTCCCAAAGAGCCCGAAAAAACTGCTTCCTAAGTTCGAAGCCAAGTCTGAAACTAGCGTCCATAAAAATCATGATTTTTCTATAAATACAACTTTATGGAGATTTGTGATTAAATTCGATAAGGACTACAATTTTCATCATAATTCCAAAATTTAAGCCCGTTCGGTCCCATAGAGCCTGAAAAAACTGCTTCCAAACATGGAGCCCAAGTCTGAAATTAGCGACTTTAAAAATCTTGATTTTTCTAAAAATACAACTTTATGGAGATTTTGAGAAGAATTCGATTAGGACTACAGTTTTCATCACAATTCCAAAATTTAAGCCCGTTCGGTCACATAGAGCCTGAAAAAACTGCTTCCAAACATCGAGCCTAAGTCTGAAATTAGCGACTTTAAAAATCTTGATTTTTCTATAAATACAACTTTATCGAGATTTTTTGACTAAATTCGATTAGAACTACAATTCTCATCACAATTCCAAAAATTCAGCTCGTTTGGTCCCATAGAGCCTCAAAAAACTGCTTCCAAATTTCGAACCCAAGTCTGAAATTAGCGTCCATAAAAATCATGATTTTTCTGATTTGTGACTGAATTTGATAGGACTACAATTCTCATCACTATTCCAAAATTTCAGCCAGTTCGGTCCCATAGAGGCTGAAAAAATTGCTTCCAAACATCGAGCCCAAGTCTGAAATTAGCGACTTTTAAAATCTTGATTTTTCTAAAAATACTACCTTTTGGAGATTTTAAGAATGAATTCAAATTGAACTACAATTCTCATCACAATTCCAAAATTTCAGCCCGTTTGGTCCCATAGAGCCTGAAAAAACTGCTTCCAAATTTCGAACTCAAGTCTGAAATTAGCGAGTTTAAAAATCGTGATTTTTTTTTTTAAATAAAATTTTATGTAGATTTAAAGACTGAATTCGATTTGGACTACAATTTTCATCACAATTCCAAAAGTTCAGCCCGTTTGGTCCAATGGAGCCTGAAAAAACTGCTTCCAAGTTCGAACCCATGTCTGATATTAGAGTCCATAAAAATCATGATTTATCGATAAATACAACTTTATGGAGATTTGTGACTGAATTCGATTAGGACTAAAATTTTAATCACAATTCCAAAATTTAAGCCCGTTCGGTCCCATAGAGCCTGAAAAAACTGCTTCCAAACATCGAGCCCAAGTCGGAAATTAGCGACTTTAAAAATCTTGATTTTTCTAAAAATACAACTTTATGGAGATTTTGAGACTGAATTCAAATTGAACTACAATTCTCATCACAAGTCCAAATTTTCAGCCCATCGGTCGCATAGAGCCTGAAAAAACTGCTTCCAAGTTCGAACCCAAGTCTGATATTAGCGTCCATAAAAATCATGATTTTTCTATAAATATAACTTATTGGAGATTTTGAGACTGAATTCGATTAGGACAATAATTTTAATCACAATTCCAAAAATTTAGCACGTTCGGTCCCAATGAGCCTGAAAAAACTGCTTCCAAAGTTCGAACCCAAGTCTCAAATTAGCGTCAATAAAAATAATGATTTTTCTAAAAATACAACTTAATGGAATTTTTGTGTCTGAATTCGATTAGGACTACATATCTCATCACAATTCAAAATTTCAGCCCGTTTGGTCCAATAAAGCCTGAAAAAATTGCTAAAAAACTTCGAACCCAACTCTGAAATTAGCGACTTTAAAAATCATGATTTTTCTAAAAATACAACTTTATGAAGATTTTGTGTCTGAATTCGATAAGGACTACAATTCTCATCACAATTCCAAAATTTCAGCCCGTTTGGTCCCATAAAGCCTGAAAAAACTGCTTCCAAAGTTCGAACCCAAGTCTGAAACTAGCGTCCATAAAAATCATGATTTTTCTGTAAATATAACTTTTTGGAGATTTTGAGACTGAATTCGATTAGGACTACAAGTTTAATCACAATTCCAAAATTTAAGCCCGTTTGGTCCCATAAAGCCTGAAAAAACTGCTTCCAAACATCGAGCCCAAGTCTGAAATTAGCGACTTTAAAAATCTTGATTTTTCTAAAAATACAACTTTATGGAGATTTTAAGACAGAATTCAAATTGAACTACAATTCTCATTACAAGTCAAAATTTTCAGCCTATCGGTCCCATAGAGTCTGAAAAAACTGCTTCCAAGTTCGAACCCAAGTCTGATATTAGAGTCCATAAAAATCACGATTTTTCTATAAATATAACTTTTTGGAGATTTTGAGAAGAATTCGATTAGGACTATAATTTTAATCACAATTCCAAAAATTTAGCACGTTCGGTCCCATGGAGCCTGAAATAACTGCTTCCAAACATCGAGCCCAAGTCTGAAATTAGCGACTTTAAAAATCTTTATTTTTCTATAAATACAACTTCATCGAGATTTTTTGACTAAATTCGATTAGAACTACAATTTTCATCACAATTCCAAAAGTTCAGCCCGTTTGGTCCAATGGAGCCTGAAAAAACTGCTTCCAAGTTCGAACCCATGTCTGATATTAGAGTCCATAAAAATCATGATTTATCGATAAATACAACTTTATGGAGATTTGTGACTGAATTCGATTAGGACTACAATTCTCATCACAGTTCAAAATTTCAGCCCGTTTGGTCCCATAAAGCCTGAAAAAACTGCTTCCAAAGTTCGAACCCAAGTCTGAAACTAGAGTCCATAAAAATCATGATTTTTCTATAAATATAACTTTTTGTAGATTTTGAGACTGAATTCGATTAGGAATACAATTTTAATCACAATTCCAAAATTTAAGCCCGTTTGGTCCCAAAGAGCCCGAAAAAACTGCTTCCTAAGTTCGAAGCCAAGTCTGAAACTAGCGTCCATAAAAATCATGATTTTTCTATAAATACAACTTTATGGAGATTTGTGATTAAATTCGATAAGGACTACAATTTTCATCATAATTCCAAAATTTAAGCCCGTTCGGTCCCATAGAGCCTGAAAAAACTTCTTCCAAACATGGAGCCCAAGTCTGAAATTAGCGACTTTAAAAATCTTGATTTTTCTAAAAATACAACTTTATGGAGATTTTAAGACAGAATTCAAATTGAACTACAATTCTCATCACAAGTCAAAATTGTCAGCCTATCGGTCCCATAGAGTCTGAAAAAACTGCTTCCAAGTTCGAACCCAAGTCTGATATTAGAGTCCATAAAAATCACGATTTTTCTATAAATATAACTTTTTGGAGATTTTGAGAAGAATTCGATTAGGACTATAATTTTAATCACAATTCCAAAAATTTAGCACGTTCGGTCCCATGGAGCCTGAAATAACTGCTTCCAAAGTTCGAACCCAATTCTCAAATCAGCGTCAATAATAATAATGATTTTTCTAAAAATACAACTTAATGGAATTTTTGTGTCTGAATTCGATTAGGACTACAATTCTCATCACAATTCAAAATTTCAGCCCGTTTGGTCCCATAAAGCCTGAAAAAACTGCTTCCAAAGTTCGAACCCAAGTCTGAAACTAGCGTCCATAAAAATCATGATTTTTCTATAAATATAACTTTTTGGAGATTTTGAGACTGAATTCGACTAGGACTACAATTTTAATCACGATTCCAAAATTTAAGCCCGTTTGGTCCCGAAGAGCCCGAAAAAACTGCTTCCTAAGTTCGAAGCCAAGTCTGAAACTAGCGTCCATAAAAATCAAGATTTTTCTATAAATACAACTTTATGGAGATTTGTGATTGAATTCGATAAGGACTACAATTCTCATCATAATTCCAAAAATTTAGCCCGTTTGATCCCATAGAGCCTGAAAAAACTGCTTCCAAGTTCGAACCCAAGTCTGATATTAGAGTCCATAAAAATCACGATTTTTCTATAAATATAACTTTTTGGAGATTTTGAGAAGAATTCGATTAGGACTACAGTTTTCATCACAATTCCAAAATTTAAGCCCGTTCGGTCACATAGAGCCTGAAAAAACTGCTTCCAAATATCGAGCCTAAGTCTGAAATTAGCGACTTTAAAAATCTTGATTTTTCTATAAATACAACTTTATCGAGATTTTTTGACTAAATTCGATTAGAACTACAATTCTCATCACAATTCCAAAAATTCAGCTCGTTTAGTCCCATAGAGCCTCAAAAAACTGCTTCCAAATTTCGAACCCAAGTCTGAAATTAGCGTCCATAAAAATCATGATTTTTCTGATTTGTGACTGAATTTGATAGGACTACAATTCTCATCACTATTCCAAAATTTCAGCCAGTTCGGTCCCATAGAGGCTGAAAAAATTGCTTCCAAACATCGAGCCCAAGTCTGAAATTAGCGACTTTTAAAATCTTGATTTTTCTAAAAATACTACCTTTTGGAGATTTTAAGAATGAATTCAAATTGAACTACAATTCTCATCACAATTCCAAAATTTCAGCCCGTTTGGTCCCATAGAGCCTGAAAAAACTGCTTCCAAATTTCGAACTCAAGTCTGAAATTAGCGAGTTTAAAAATCGTGATTTTTTTTTTTAAATAAAATTTTATGTAGATTTAAAGACTGAATTCGATTTGGACTACAATTTTCATCACAATTCCAAAAGTTCAGCCCGTTTGGTCCAATGGAGCCTGAAAAAACTGCTTCCAAGTTCGAACCCATGTCTGATATTAGAGTCCATAAAAATCATGATTTATCGATAAATACAACTTTATGGAGATTTGTGACTGAATTCGATTAGGACTAAAATTTTAATCACAATTCCAAAATTTAAGCCCGTTCGGTCCCATAGAGCCTGAAAAAACTGCTTCCAAACATCGAGCCCAAGTCGGAAATTAGCGACTTTAAAAATCTTGATTTTTCTAAAAATACAACTTTATGGAGATTTTGAGACTGAATTCAAATTGAACTACAATTCTCATCACAAGTCCAAATTTTCAGCCCATCGGTCGCATAGAGCCTGAAAAAACTGCTTCCAAGTTCGAACCCAAGTCTGATATTAGCGTCCATAAAAATCATGATTTTTCTATAAATATAACTTATTGGAGATTTTGAGACTGAATTCGATTAGGACTATAATTTTAATCACAATTCCAAAAATTTAGCACGTTCGGTCCCAATGAGCCTGAAAAAACTGCTTCCAAAGTTCGAACCCAAGTCTCAAATTAGCGTCAATAAAAATAATGATTTTTCTAAAAATACAACTTAATGGAATTTTTGTGTCTGAATTCGATTAGGACTACAATTCTCATCACAATTCAAAATTTCAGCCCGTTTGGTCCCATAAAGCCTGAAAAAATTGCTTCCAAACTTCGAACCCAACTCTGAAATTAGCGACTTTAAAAATCATGATTTTTCTAAAAATACAACTTTATGAAGATTTGGTGTCTGAATTCGATAAGGACTACAATTCTCATCACAATTCCAAAATTTCAGCCCGTTTGGTCCCATAAAGCCTGAAAAAACTGCCTCCAAAGTTCGAACCCAAGTCTGAAACTAGCGTCCATAAAAATCATGATTTTTCTATAAATATAACTTTTTGGAGATTTTGAGACTGAATTCGATTAGGACTACAATTTTACTCACAATTACAAAATTTAAGCCCGTTTGGTCCCAAAGAGCCCGAAAAAACTGCTTCCTAAGTTCGAAGCCAAGTCTGAAACTAGGGTCCATAAAAATCATGATTTTTCTATAAATACAACTTTATGGAGATTTGTGATTAAATTCGATAAGGACTACAATTTTCATCATAATTCCAAAATTTAAGCCCGTTCGGTCCCATAGAGCCTGAAAAAACTGCTTCCAAACATCGAGCCCAAGTCTGAAATTAGCGACTTTAAAAATCTTGATTTTTCTAAAAATACAACTTTATGGAGATTTTAAGACAGAATTCAAATTGAACTACAATTCTCATTACAAGTCAAAATTTTCAGCCTATCGGTCCCATAGAGCCTGAAAAAACTGCTTCCAAGTTCGAACCCAAGTCTGATATTAGAGTCCATAAAAATCACGATTTTTCTATAAATATAACTTTTTGGAGATTTTGAGAAGAATTCGATTAGGACTATAATTTTAATCACAATTCCAAAAATTTAGCACGTTCGGTCCCATGGAGCCTGAAATAACTGCTTCCAAAGTTCGAACCCAAGTCTGAAACGAGCGTCCATAAAAATCATGATTTTTCTATAAATATAACTTATTGTTGATTTTGAGACTGAATTCGATTAGGAATAAAATTTTAATCACAATTCCAAAATTTAAGCCCGTTCCGTCACATAGAGCCTGAAAAAACTGCTTCCAAACATCGAGCCTAAGTCTGAAATTAGCGACTTTAAAAATCTTGATTTTTCTATAAATACAACTTCATCGAGATTTTTTGACTAAATTCGATTAGAACTACAATTTTCATCACAATTCCAAAAGTTCAGCCCGTTTGGTCCAATGGAGCCTGAAAAAACTGCTTCCAAGTTCGAACCCATGTCTGATATTAGAGTCCATAAAAATCATGATTTATCGATAAATACAACTTTATGGAGATTTGTGACTGAATTCGATTAGGACTAAAATTTTAATCACAATTCCAAAATTTAAGCCCGTTCGGTCCCATAGAGCCTGAAAAAACTGCTTCCAAACATCGAGCCTAAGTCTGAAATTAGCGACTTTAAAAATCGTGATTTTTTTTTAAAAATAAATTTTAATGTAGATTTAAAGACTTAATTCGATTTGGACTACAATTTTCATCACAATTCCAAAAGTTTAGCCCGTTTGGTCCAATGGAGCCTGAAAAAACTGCTTCCAAGTTCGAACCCATGTCTGATATTAGAGTCCATAAAAATCATGATTTATCGATAAATACAACTTTATGGAGATTTGTGACTGAATTCGATTAGGACATAAATTTTAATCACAATTACAAAATTTAAGCCCGTTTGGTCCCAAAGAGTCCGAAAAAACTGCTTCCTAAGTTCGAAGCCAAGTCTGAAACTAGCGTCCATAAAAATCAAGATTTTTCTATAAATACAACTTTATGGAGATTTGTGATTGAATTCGATAAGGACTACAATTCTCATCATAATTCCAAAAATTCAGCCCGTTTGATCCCATAGAGCCTGAAAAAACTGCTTCCAAGTTCGAACCCAAGTTTGATATTAGAGTCCATAAAAATCACGATTTTTCTATAAATATAACTTTTTGGAGATTTTGAGAAGAATTCGATTAGGACTACAGTTTTCATCACAATTCCAAAATTTAAGCCCGTTCGTTCACAAAGAGCCTGAAAAAACTGCTTCCAAACATCGAGCCTAAGTCTGAAATAAGCGACTTTAAAAATCTTGATTTTTCTATAAATACAACTTTATCGAGATTTTTTGACTAAATTCGATTAGAACTACAATTCTCATCACAATTCCAAAAATTCAGCTCGTTTGGTCTCATAGAGCCTCAAAAAACTGCTTCCAAATTTCGAACCCAAGTCTGAAATTAGCGTCCATAAAAATCATGATTTTTCTGATTTGTGACTGAATTCGTTAGGACTACAATTCTCATCACAAGTCAAAATTTTCAGCCTATCGGTCCCATAGAGCCTGAAAAAACTGCTTCCAAGTTCAAACCCAAGTCTGATATTAGCATCCATAAAAATCATGATTTTTCTATAAATATAACTTATTGGAGATTTTGAGACTGAATTCGATTAGGACTATAATTTTAATCACAATTCCAAAAATTTAGCACGTTCGGTCCCATGGAGCCTGAAATAACTGCTTCCAAAGTTCGAACCCAAGTCTCAAATTAGCGTCAATAATAATAATGATTTTTCTAAAAATACAACTCAATGGAATTTTTGTGTCTGAATTCGATTAGGACTACAATTCTCATCACAATTCAAAATTTCAGCCCGTTTGGTCCCATAAAGCCTGAAAAAATTGCTTCCAAACTTCGAACCCAACTCTGAAATTAGCGACTTTAAAAATCATGATTTTTCTAAAAATACAACTTTATGGAGATTTTGAGTCTGAATTCGATTAGGACTACAATTCTCATCACAATTCCAAAATTTCAGCCCGTTTGGTCCCATAAAGCCTGAAAAAACTGCTTCCAAAGTTCGAACCCAAGTCTGAAACTAGCGTCCATAAAAATCATGATTTTTCTATAAATATAACTTTTTGGAGATTTTGAGACTGAATTCGATTAGGACTACAATTTTAATCACAATTCCAAAATTTAAGCCCGTTTGGACCCAAAGAGCCCGAAAAAACTGCTTCCTAAGTGTGACGTATGTTAACTCTACATACTCAATAATAACAATGCTTGTATTATAATATTTATTTGGAAGAAGACTATCACGGTTCTGGACTGAGAGGCTCATTCCCGCTCATACGATCTCTTATATACGTCTCGTACTCGCTGTCTCGCTCTCATGCTGTCCCCCTTACACACATACACCACACCCCCACACTTAAATCATAATTACATCTTTTTATTTTTACAAATTTATATAAGCCAAATATATTTAATTATTTCCATTATGTATTTAATTTCCAATTTATATGTAATTATGTATGTTCTTGACTCTTCATTCGGTGTAGCATGGGCGCTGTCCTCGAGGGCGTAACCTCCCCTCCCATGGTGTAGGTGACCTGCAAAAATCAGAGGAATTAGGAAACTTGGTCATGTCCACGTCCGAGAGTGGACCCAGGTCCAGCAAATCATCAGACCTGTCACTCTCCCCCCACCTAACCTTCCTCTCTGAAATTTGATCATGGTGGCGTTTCCACACTTGTCCTGTAGACATAATTTTTACTAAATAAACCCTATTCCCCAATCTTTTATAAATTTCTCCTAATATCCATTTGTTTTTATCACTTCTCAAATCCCTGGTTAAAACTTTAGATCCAACATCAAAGTACTTTTTAATTTTTTTTCCTCTATAATACTTTTTTTGTTTTTGCTGACTCAATAACATCTTATCTTTAATCGTGTTATCAATCCCTTTAAAACCTTGACCTTCAACATTATCTAATATTGGAATGATTGTATTAAAAATTGATCTAATTTTCCTTCCCAAAATTAATTTACTAGGTTCAATCCCCGTAGACATAGAAGGCGTATTCCTAATATCAACCAAAAATGTTAAAAGTTTATCCTCAAAATCAGCAGGCAATTTATTATTTATCATAATTTTTTTTAAAAAATTCTTTACCGTTTTAACCCCATTTTCGGCAAGTCCGTTAGAAGCTGGATGGTTGACAGGAGATGTCAACGATTTAATATTAAAATTATGACAAAATTCCTTAAAAACTGTTGAAGTGAACGCTGTACCATTGTCACTTACTACCTGCTCCGGAATTCCGAAATTAGAAAATAATCTTTTCAAAACTTTTATTGTACAAAACGAATCTACTTTATTTACGATGTGACAGTCTATCCATTTTGTAGTTGCATCAACGATTATCAAAAAATTGTAACCACCAAAAGGTCCCATGAAATCAATATGCAATCTATTCCATATTAATCCACTGATTGGCCACGGCTGTAACTCAACTTTACATGGAGTGGGTAAACACTCCAAGCATCGAACGCACTGCTTCACAGTTGCTTCTACCTCTGAGTTCATCCCTAACCAAAAAAAATAATTTCGAGCAAGATTTTTAGATTTAACAATACCTAAATGCGATTGATGTATGAAATTCAATATGATTTCCCTTAATTCCCTCGGAACCACAAATTTATTATTATAAAATAAACACGAGTCATAAGTCGATAATTTATTTCTAAAATACCAGAATTTTAACAAGTCATCCTTTAAAAACTTTTTATCCGGCCAACCATTGATTACGAACCCAATAATGGTTGCTATGTTTACATCTTTAATCGAAAACTGCTTCATCGTTTCTTTTGAAATTGTCGATTCCGCCTCAATTATATTTAAAAAATCCGATTCAATCTTATCAACGTTCAGACTACCAATATAATTTAAGAAATATTCGCTACCGTCGACCTCGTCGATACAATCACTTAAATTATTATTACTATTGACCGGCAACCTAGATAAGAAATCCGCTTTGTTCTCACCCGACTTGACATATTCTATATTATAGTCAAATGTTTGTAAAATCAGCGCATAGCGCTGTAGCCTATTTGCCGCTAGTATTGGCACTTGTTTTTCAGTGTTCAAAATATGTACCAAAGCTTTATTATCACAAGTTAGAACGAATTTATTACCATATAAATATTGAAAGAATTTTTTTAATCCAAATATTATTGCACACGCTTCCTTATCTAGAATGGAATACCTCAATTCCGTTTTTGACAATAAACGGCTAGCGAATGCAATCGGTCTTTCCATGCCATTCTCATATACGTGACATATAATAGCAGATATACCTATATCACTCGCGTCTGTAATTAGCTTGATAGGTAATTGTGGGTCAAAATGCACCAAAATATTGTCTGACGTCAGCAGTTTCTTAACTTGCTCAAACGCAATATTGCATTCCTGAGACCATACAAATTTTATCCCTTTTTTCAACAATTGGTATAAAGGAGACAAAATACCTGACACATTCTGTATAAAAGACCTATAGTAGGAAATAACTCCCAGCAAACTTCTAAGTTCCGAAACATTTTTCGGTACACTCATTTGGGTAATAGCATATATTTTATTTTCTAAAGGCATAACTCCTTTCTGCGAAATTCTATAACCTAAATATTCTATCTCTGTTTCTAGAAAAGAACACTTATTTTCATTAATAGTTAATCCGCAATCACTTAGCTTGCTAAGTACTGCTTCACAAATAGAAAATAATTCCTCTTTAGAATTCCCAAATAAAAGTAGATCATCTAAAAATACACGAACGTTCCTAAGTCCACCAACTATCGCCGTAATGACTTGCATAAAGATGGCCGGACTCGTGCTTAAGCCAAAAGGCAATACTTTATAAGCAAATAAACCTATATGCGTACTAATCACACATAATTTTCTAGACTTTTCGTTCAATGAAATTTGTCCAAATGCATTTCGTAAGTCTATCTTAGCAAAATATTTTGCACCATTCAGAGATGAAATTAAATCGTCAATACGAGGTAGTGGGTATTTCAACTTCGCTAACATAGGATTCAATGTTGTTTTGAAATCAGTACAAATCCTAATTGAAGCGTCTTTCTTTTTTACAACAACAATCGGGCTTGCAATATCGCTTATTTCTACCTTTTCAATAATGTCTTCATGCAACATTCTCTGTAACTCTATCTCTACTTTCTCACGTAAACTAAAAGGTAATGGCCTCGGATTTACAAACTTTGGCCTAAAGTCCGAATTAACTTCAATGTTTGCCTCATAATTTTTAAGCCTACCCGATTTTTCTGAAAAAACATGAGCATATTTCTTCTTTAAACTTTCACGAAAAACAAGATGATTATCACAATTAATCTCACTGAATTTTACAGAATTTATTCCACTTAATCCGATACCGAAAACTTGTAAAAAATCTCTACCAACTATTGTAGAATTACCATTTTTAATTATTACGAACTGTATTTTCGCACTTTTACCTAAAAATGACACCTCTAAATTCACTTTACCTAAAACATTTAACTGCGTTCCGTCATACCCTGACAAATGAACATTATACTTTTCTAAATCGTAAGAAACAAAATATCTTAAATACACTTCATATGGTATCGCGTTAATCGCAGCCCCCGTATCTACCAACGCCGGCAATATTATGTTACCAATTAACAAATCTATATATGTGGGTTCCGGCCCCACATTATTATTAACCACGAACACCGAATTCAACCGTTTATTTTTAGTACCTACATAATTTTTATTGTATTTACACAAATTACTAGGATGACCCGATTTGTTACAATGATTACACAAAATTTTTTTCCAGCAATCTCTTTGCAAATGATTTTTTTTTCCACACAAAAAACAAGTTTTTAACGTACCATTAACCGGTGATTTACTCCGCATTGAATTTTTATTCCTGGAAGGACTATCTTTCCTGGATTTATGGAAATACTCGCTTTCCTTATGAACAACATTTAAATTCGGATTTACTTTTTTAAAAGCCACAACATGTTCCCACGTCGCCGCTAGATTAATGCAATCCGTAAAAGAAGTATTGATTGCCTCTACGAATAGCTTGTGTTTCAATTTTTCATTAAAAATCCCAATAACGAATATGTCCTTTAAACATGGTTCCAATCTCAGCTCAAAATTACAAGATAAACTTAACCCTCTCAATCTAGCCGCGTAATCTTTAACGGATTCGCTAGGAAACTGTTTACATTTATAAAATAATTCACGAGACTCAAAAATATTTTTAACTGGTTTGCAATGTGAATCAAATAATTTACATAAATCTTCAAAAGAACAAACAGAAACCTTTTTTGGAAAACATAAATCACATAATAGAGAGAAAGTTTCTTCCGTGAGGCAACTCAGCAAAAATGCTCTTTTGCGTTCTGGTGACAACAACTTATCATCATTTAAAATGAGGGCCTGATCCAATCGTTCCCTGAACAATGACCAGTCTCCCGTTCTGTAACAGAACGTCCCCAAATTCTTACAAATCGCCTCCATTGGGAGAAGAACTGAAACAAGTTGAATAAAATATACGTATCTCAGCCCTTCCAGAGGTTATGCTCCGAGCCCCTGCCCTGAGCCTGTGAATCACCAACGTCTCAGCACCCTTTCCTGGCTCCGTCTCCCTTCAGCTGCGGACACGATCACCTTCCAAGGTCTTCCTTCCCGCTGTAGCGACAGAACCCCGGTCCCGGATTCCGGCCAATTCACCCTTGATGCCGATCTTGATCCTGGATCTTCTGCGTACCCCGTGTAACGGTGTACTCTCGACAAAATGTTGCAATGTCGGCTCCCACACACGTGTAAAATTGCGTTTTTACCGCGCAATTTGCCCGGCCCGATCTGCGTGCTCGCCTCGGCTGCGTGTGAATTCTCCAATTTGATAGCCTTTTATTATTCTTCTTCTTCCTTCAAAATTTAGCGATCCAACGCCCAAAAGCGCCAGACTATACTGTGATCACCAAAAATTCGAATAATCTTCTTGAATCATCTGATTCTCCGTAAACTTTTAATAATTTACGAACTACCGTGCTGCGCCACTGTGACGTATGTTAACTCTACATACTCAATAATAACAATGCTTGTATTATAATATTTATTTGGAAGAAGACTATCACGGTTCTGGACTGAGAGGCTCATTCCCGCTCATACGATCTCTTATATACGTCTCGTACTCGCTGTCTCGCTCTCATGCTGTCCCCCTTACACACATACACCACACTAAGTTCGAAGCCAAGTCTGAAACTAGCGTCCATAAAAATCATGATTTTTCTATAAATACAACTTTATGGAGATTTGTGATTGAATTCGATAAGGACTACAATTCTCATCATAATTCCAAAAATTCAGCCCGTTTGAACCCATAGAGCCTGAAAAAACTGCTTTCAAACATCGAGCCCAAGTCTGAAATAAGCGACTTTAAAAATCTTGATTTTTCTAAAAATAAAACTTTATGGAGATTTTAAGACAGAATTCAAATTGAACTACAATTCTCATCACCATTCCAAAATTTCAGCCCGTTTGGTCCCATAGAGCCTGAAAAAACTGCTTCCAAATTTCGAACTCAAGTCTGAAATTAGCGAGTTTAAAAATCGTGATTTTTTTTTAAAAATAAAATTTAATGTAGATTTAAAGACTGAATTCGATTAAGACTACAATTTTCATCACAATTCCAAAATTAAATTCTAACTAAATTCGATTAGAACTACAATTCTCATCACAATTCCAAAAATTCAGTTCGTTTGGTCTCATAGAGCCTCAAAAAACTGCTTCCAAATTTCGAACCCAAGTCTGAAATAAGCGTCCATAAAAATCATGATTTTTCTGATTTGTGACTGAATTCGTTAGGACTACAATTCTCATCACTATTCCAAAATTTCAGCCAGTTCGGTCCCATAGAGGCTGAAAAAATTGCTTCCAAACATCGAGCCCAAGTCTGAAATTAGCGACTTTTAAAAGCTTGATTTTTCTAAAAATACAACTTTATGGAGATTTTAAGAATGAATTCAAATTGAACTACAATTTTCATCACCATTCCAAAATTTCAGCCCGTTTGGTCCCATAGAGCCTGAAAAAACTGCTTCCAAATTTCGAACTCAAGTCTGAAATTAGCGAGTTTAAAAATCGTGATTTTTTTTTAAAAATAAAATTTTATGTAGATTTAAAGACTGAATTCGATTTGGACTACAATTTTCATCACAATTCCAAAAGTTCAGCCCGTTTGGTCCAATGGAGCCTGAAAAAACTGCTTCCAAATTTCGAACTCAAGTCTGAAATTAGCGAGTTTAAAAATCGTGATTTTTTTTTAAAAATAAAATTTAATGTAGATTTAAAGACTGAATTCGATTAAGACTACAATTTTCATCACAATTCCAAAATTAAATTCTAACTAAATTCGATTAGAACTACAATTCTCATCACAATTCCAAAAATTCAGCTCGTTTGGTCTCATAGAGCCTCAAAAAACTGCTTCCAAATTTCGAACCCAAGTCTGAAATAAGCGTCCATAAAAATCATGATTTTTCTGATTTGTGACTGAATTCGTTAGGACTACAATTCTCATCACTATTCCAAAATTTCAGCCAGTTCGGTCCCATAGAGGCTGAAAAAATTGCTTCCAAACATCGAGCCCAAGTCTGAAATTAGCGACTTTAAAAATCTTGATTTTTCTATAAATACAACTTTATCGAGATTTTTCGACTAGATTCGATTAGAACTACAATTCTCATCACAATTCCAAAAATTCAGCTCGTTTGGTCTCATAGAGCCTCAAAAAACTGCTTCCAAATTTCGAACCCAAGTCTGAAATTAGCGTCCATAAGAATCATGATTTTTCTGATTTTTGACTGAATTCGATAGGACTACAATTCTCATCACTATTCCAAAATTTAGGCCTGTTCGGTCCCATAGAGGCTGAAAAAATTGCTTCCAAACATCGAGCCCAAGTCTGATATTAGCGACTTTTAAAAGCTTGATTTTTCTAAAAATACAACTTTATGGAGATTTTAAGAATGAATTCAAATTGAACTACAATTCTCATCACCATTCCAAAATTTCAGCCCGTTTGGTCCCATAGAGCCTGAAAAAACTGCTTCCAAATTTCGAACTCAAGTCTGAAATTAGCGATTTTAAAAATCGTGATTTTTTTTTAAAAATAAAATTTAATGTAGATTTAAAGACTGAATTTGATTTGGACTACAATTTTCATCACAATTCCAAAAGTTTAGCCCGTTTGGTCCAATAAAGCCTGAAAAAACTGCTTCCAAGTTCGAACCCATGTCTGATATTAGAGTCCATAAAAATCATGATTTATCGATAAATACAACTTTATGGAGATTTGTGACTGAATTCGATTAGGACATAAATTTTAATCACAATTCCAAAATTTAAGCCCGTTTGGTCCCAAAGAGTCCGAAAAAACTGCTTCCTAAGTTCGAAGCCAAGTCTAAAACTAGCGTCCATAAAAATCAAGATTTTTCTATAAATACAACTTTATGGAGATTTGTGATTGAATTCGATAAGGACTACAATTCTCATCATAATTCCAAAAATTCAGCCCGTTTGATCCCATAGAGCCTGAAAAAACTGCTTCCAAGTTCGAACCCAAGTTTGATATTAGAGTCCATAAAAATCACGATTTTTCTATAAATATAACTTTTTGGAGATTTTGAGAAGAATTCGATTAGGACTACAGTTTTCATCACAATTCCAAAATTTAAGCCCGTTCGGTCACATAGAGCCTGAAAAAACTGCTTCCAAACATCGAGCCTAAGTCTGAAATTAGCGACTTTAAAAATCTTGATTTTTCTATAAATACAACTTTATCGAGATTTTTTGACTAAATTCGATTAGAACTACAATTCTCATCACAATTCCAAAAATTCAGCTCGTTTGGTCTCATAGAGCCTCAAAAAACTGCTTCCAAATTTCGAACCCAAGTCTGAAATTAACGTCCATAAAAATCATGATTTTTCTGATTTGTGACTGAATTCGTTAGGACTACAATTCTCATCACAAGTCAAAATTTTCAGCCTATCGGTCCCATAGAGCCTGAAAAAACTGCTTCCAAGTTCAAACCCAAGTCTGATATTAGCATCCATAAAAATGATGATTTTTCTATAAATATAACTTATTGGAGATTTTGAGACTGAATTCGATTAGGACTATAATTTTAATCACAATTCCAAAAATTTAGCACGTTCGGTCCCATGGAGCCTGAAATAACTGCTTCCAAAGTTCGAACCCAAGTCTCAAATTAGCGTCAATAATAATAATGATTTTTCTAAAAATACAACTCAATGGAATTTTTGTGTCTGAATTCGATTAGGAATACAATTCTCATCACAATTCAAAATTTCAGCCCGTTTGGTCCCATAAAGCCTGAAAAAATTGCTTCCAAACTTCGAACCCAACTCTGAAATTAGCGACTTTAAATATCATGATTTTTCTAAAAATACAACTTTATGGAGATTTTGTGTCTGAATTCGATTAGGACTACAATTCTCATCACAATTCCAAAATTTCAGCCAGTTTGGTCCCATAAAGCCTGAAAAAACTGCTTCCAAAGTTGGAACCCAAGTCTGAAACTAGCGTCCATAAAAATCATGATTTTTCTATAAATATAACTTTTTGGAGATTTTGAGACTGAATTCGATTAGGACTACAATTTTAATCACAATTCCAAAATTTAAGCCCGTTTGGACCCAAAGAGCCCGAAAAAACTGCTTCCTAAGTTCGAAGCCAAGTCTGAAACTAGCGTCCATAAAAATCATGATTTTTCTATAAATACAACTTTATGGAGATTTGTGATTAAATTCGATAAGGACTACAATTTTCATCAAAATTCCAAAAATTCAGCCCGTTTGATCCCATAGAGCCTGAAAAAACTGCTTCCAAACATCGAGCCCAAGTCTGAAATAAGCGACTTTAAAAATCTTGATTTTTCTAAAAATACAACTTTATGGAGATTTTAAGACAGAATTCAAATTGAACTACAATTCTCATCACAAGACAAAATTTTCAGCCTATCGGTCCCATAGAGCCTGAAAAAACTGCTTCCAAGTTCGAACCCAAGTCTGATATTAGCATCCATAAAAATCACGATTTTTCTATAAAAATAACTTTTTGGAGATTTTGGGAAGAATTCGATTAGGACTACAGTTTTCATCACAATTCCAAAATTTAAGCCCGTTCGGTCACATAGAGCCTGAAAAAACTGCTTCCAAACATCGAGCCCAAGTCTGAAATTAGCGACTTTAAAAATCTTGATTTTTCTAAAAATACAACTTTATGGAGATTTTAAGACAGAATTCAAATTGAACTACAATTCTCATCACAAGTCAAAATTTTCAGCCTATCGGTCCCATAGAGCTTGAAAAAACTGCTTCCAAGTTCGAACCCAAGTCTGATATTAGCATCCATAAAAATCATGATTTTTCTATAAATACAACTTTATGGAGATTTGTGATTAAATTCGATAAGGACTACAATTTTCTTCATAATTCCAAAAATTCAGCCCGTTTGATCCCATAGAGCCTGAAAAAACTGCTTCCAAACATCGAGCCCAAGTCTGAAATAAGCGACTTTAAAAATCTTGATTTTTCTAAAAATATATCTTTATGGAGATTTTAAGACAGAATTCAAATTGAACTACAATTCTCATCACAAGTCAAAATTTTCAGCCTATCGGTCCCATAGAGCCTGAAAAAACTGCTTCCAAGTTCGAACCCAAGTCTGATATTAGCATCCATAAAAATCATGATTTTTCTATAAATATAACTTATTGGAGATTTTGAGACTGAATTCGATTAGGACTACAGTTTTCATCACAATTCCAAAATTTAAGCCCGTTCGGTCCCATAGAGCCTGAAAAAACTGCTTCCAAACATCGAGCCCAAGTCTGAAATTAGTGACTTTAAAAATCTTGATTTTTCTAAAAATACAACTTTATGGAGATTTTAAGACAGAATTCAAATTGAACTACAATTCTCATCACAAGTCAAAATTTTCAGCCTATCGGTCCCATAGAGCCTGAAAAAACTGCTTCCAAGTTCGAACCCATGTCTGATATTAGAGTCCATAAAAATCACGATTTTTCTATAAATACAACTTTATGGAGATTTGTGATTAAATTCGATAAGGACTACAATTTTCTTCATAATTCCAAAAATTCAGCCCGTTTGATCCCATAGAGCCTGAAAAAACTGCTTCCAAACATCGAGCCCAAGTCTGAAATAAGCGACTTTAAAAATCTTGATTTTTCTAAAAATATAACTTTATGGAGATTTTAAGACAGAATTCAAATTGAACTACAATTCTCATCACAAGTCAAAATTTTCAGCCTATCGGTCCCATAGAGCCTGAAAAAACTGCTTCCAAGTTCGAACCCAAGTCTGATATTAGCATCCATAAAAATCATGATTTTTCTATAAATATAACTTATTGGAGATTTTGAGACTGAATTCGATTAGGACTACAATTTTAATCACAATTCCAAAATTTAAGCCCGTTTGGTCCCAAAGAGTCCGCAAAAACTGCTTCCTAAGTTCGAAGCCAAGTCTGAAACTAGCGTCCATAAAAATCAAGATTTTTCTATAAATACAACTTTATGGAGATTTGTGATTGAATTCGATAAGGACTACAATTCTCATCATAATTCCAAAAATTCAGCCCGTTTGATCCCATAGAGCCTGAAAAAACTGCTTCCAAGTTCGAACCCAAGTTTGATATTAGAGTCCATAAAAATCACGATTTTTCTATAAATATAACTTTTTGGAGATTTTGAGAAGAATTCGATTAGGACTACAGTTTTCATCACAATTCCAAAATTTAAGCTCGTTCGGTCACATAGAGCCTGAAAAAACTGCTTCCAAACATCGAGCCCAAGTCTGAAATTAGTGACTTTAAAAATCTTGATTTTTCTAAAAATACAACTTTATGGAGATTTTAAGACAGAATTCAAATTGAACTACAATTCTCATCACAAGTCAAAATTTTCAGCCTATCGGTCCCATAGAGCCTGAAAAAACTGCTTCCAAGTTCGAACCCAAGTCTGATATTAGCATCCATAAAAATCACGATTTTTCTATAAATATAACTTTTTGGAGATTTTGGGAAGAATTCGATTAGGACTACAGTTTTCATCACAATTCCAAAATTTAAGCCCGTTCGGTCACATAGAGCCTGAAAAAACTGCTTCCAAACATCGAGCCTAAGTCTGAAATTAGCGACTTTAAAAATCTTGATTTTTCTACAAATACAACTTTATCGAGATTTTTCGACTAGATTCGATTAGAACTACAATTCTCATCACAATTCCAAAAATTCAGCTCGTTTGGTCTCATAGAGCCTCATAAAACTGCTTCCAAATTTCGAACCCAAGTCTGAAATTAGCGTCCATAAGAATCATGATTTTTCTGATTTGTGACTGAATTCGATAGGACTACAATTCTCATCACTATTCCAAAATTTCAGCCAGTTCGGTCCCATAGAAGCTGAAAAAATTGCTTCCAAACATCGAGCCCAAGTCTGAAATTAGCGACTTTTAAAAGCTTGATTTTTCTAAAAATACAACTTTTTGGAGATTTTAAGAATGAATTCAAATTTAACTACAATTCTCATCACCATTCCAAAATTTCAGCCCGTTTGGTCCCATAGAGCCTGAAAAAACTGCTTCCAAATTTCGAACTCAAGTCTGAAATTAGCGAGTTTAAAAATCGTGATTTTTTTTTAAAAATAAAATTTAATGTAGATTTAAAGACTGAATTCGATTTGGACTACAATTTTCATCACAATTCCAAAAGTTTAGCCCGTTTGGTCAAATGGAGCCTGAAAAAACTGCTTCCAAGTTCGAACCCATTTCTGATATTAGAGTCCATAAAAATCATGTTTTATCGATAAATACAACTTTATGGAGATTTGTGACTGAATTCGATTAGGACTTTAATTTTAATCACAATTCCAAAATTTAAGCCCGTTCGGTCCCATAGAGCCTGAAAAAACTGCTTCCAAACATCGAGCCCAAGTCTGAAATTAGTGACTTTAAAAATCTTGATTTTTCTAAAAATACAACTTTATGGAGATTTTAAGACAGAATTCAAATTGAACTACAATTCTCATCACAAGTCAAAATTTTCAGCCTATCGGTCCCATAGAGCCTGAAAAAACTGCTTCCAAGTTCGAACCCATGTCTGATATTAGAGTCCATAAAAATCACGATTTTTCTATAAATACAACTTTATGGAGATTTGTGATTAAATTCGATAAGGACTACAATTTTCTTCATAATTCCAAAAATTCAGCCCGTTTGATCCCATAGAGCCTGAAAAAACTGCTTCCAAACATCGAGCCCAAGTCTGAAATAAGCGACTTTAAAAATCTTGATTTTTCTAAAAATATAACTTTATGGAGATTTTAAGACAGAATTCAAATTGAACTACAATTCTCATCACAAGTCAAAATTTTCAGCCTATCGGTCCCATAGAGACTGAAAAAACTGCTTCCAAGTTCGAACCCAAGTCTGATATTAGCATCCATAAAAATCATGATTTTTCTATAAATATAACTTATTGGAGATTTTGAGACTGAATTCGATTAGGACTACAGTTTTCATCACAATTCCAAAATTTAAGCCCGTTCGGTCCCATAGAGCCTGAAAAAACTGCTTCCAAACATCGAGCCCAAGTCTGAAATTAGTGACTTTAAAAATCTTGATTTTTCTAAAAATACAACTTTATGGAGATTTTAAGACAGAATTCAAATTGAACTACAATTCTCATCACAAGTCAAAATTTTCAGCCAATCGGTCCCATAGAGCCTGAAAAAACTGCTTCCAATTTCGAACCCATGTCTGATATTAGAGTCCATAAAAATCACGATTTTTCTATAAATATAACTTTTTGGAGAATTTGAGAAGAATTCGATTAGGACTACAGTTTTCATCACAATTCCAAAATTTAAGCCCGTTCGGTCCCATAGAGCCTGAAAAAACTGCTTCCAAACATCGAGCCCAAGTCTGAAATTAGTGACTTTAAAAATCTTGATTTTTCTAAAAATACAACTTTATGGAGATTTTAAGACAGAATTCAAATTCAACTACAATTCTCATCACAAGTCAAAATTTTCAGCCAATCGGTCCCATAGAGCCTGAAAAAACTGCTTCCAAGTTCGAACCCAAGTCTGATATTAGCATCCATAAAAATCATGATTTTTCTATAAATATAATTTATTGGAGATTTTGAGACTGAATTCGATTAGGAATATAATTTTAATCACAATTCCAAAATTTTAGCCCGTTTGGTCCCATAGAGCCTGAAAAAACTGCTTCCAAACATCGAGCCCAAGTCTGAAATTAGCGACTTTAAAAATCTTGATTTTTCTAAAAATACAACTTTATGGAGATTTTAAGAATGAATTCAAATTGAACTACAATTCTCATCACAATTCCAAAATTTCAGCCCGTTTGGTCCCATAGAGCCTGATAAAACTGCTTCCAAATTTCGAACTCAAGTCTGAAATTAGCGAGTTTAAAAATCGTAATTTTTTTTTTTTAAATAAAATTTTCTGTAGATTTAAAGACTGAATTCGATTTGGACTACAATTTTCATCACAATTCCAAAACTTCAGCCCGTTTGGTCCAATGGAGCCTGAAAAAACTGCTTCTAAGTTCGAACCCATGTCTGATATTAGAGTCCATAAAAATCATGTTTTATCGATAAATACAACTTTATGGAGATTTGTGACTGAATTCGATTAGGACTTAAATTTTAATCACAATTCCAAAATTTGAGCCCGTTCGGTCCCATAGAGCCTGAAAAAACTGCTTCCAAACATCGAGCCCAAGTCTGAAATTAGCGACTTTAAAAATCTTGATTTTTCTAAAAATACAACTTTATGGAGATTTTAAGACAGAATTCAAATTGAACTACAATTCTCATCACAAGTCAAAATTTTCAGCCTATCGGTCCCATAGAGCTTGAAAAAACTGCTTCCAAGTTCGAACCCAAGTCTGATATAAGCATCCATAAAAATCATGATTTTTCTATAAATACAACTTTATGGAGATTTGTGATTAAATTCGATAAGGACTACAATTTTCTTCATAATTCCAAAAATTCAGCCCGTTTGATCCCATAGAGCCTGAAAAAACTGCTTCCAAACATCGAGCCCAAGTCTGAAATAAGCGACTTTAAAAATCTTGATTTTTCTAAAAATACAACCTTATGGAGATTTTAAGACAGAATTCAAATTGAACTACAATTCTCATCACAAGTCAAAATTTTCAGCCTATCGGTCCCATAGAGCCTGAAAAAACTGCTTCCAAGTTCGAACCCAAGTCTGATATTAGCATCCATAAAAATCATGATTTTTCTATAAATATTACTTATTGGAGATTTTGAGACTGAATTCGATTAGGAATATAATTTTAATCACAATTCCAAAATTAAGGCCCGTTTGGTCCCATAGAGCCTGAAAAAACTGCTTCCAAACATCGAGAGCAAGTCGGAAATTAGCGACTTTAGAAATCTTGATTTTTCTATAAATATAAATTTTTGGAGATTTTGAGACTGAATTCGATTAGGACTACAATTTTAATCACAATTCCAAAATTTAAGCCCGTGTGGTCCCAAAGAGTCCGCAAAAACTGCTTCCTAAGTTCGAAGCCAAGTCTGAAACTAGCGTCAATAAAAATCAAGATTTTTCTATAAATACAACTTTATGGAGATTTGTGATTGAATTCGATAAGGACTACAATTCTCATCATAATTCCAAAAATTCAGCCCGTTTGATCCCATAGAGCCTGAAAAAACTGCTTCCAAGTTCGAACCCAAGTTTGATATTAGAGTCCATAAAAATCACGATTTTTCTATAAATATAACTTTTTGGAGATTTTGAGAAGAATTCGATTAGGACTACAGTTTTCATCACAATTCCAAAATTTAAGCCCGTTCGGTCCCATAGAGCCTGAAAAAACTGCTTCCAAACATCGAGCCTAAGTCTGAAATTAGCGACTTTTAAAAGCTTGATTTTTCTAAAAATACAACTTTATGGAGATTTTAAGGATGAATTCAAATTGAACTACAATTCTCATCACCATTCCAAAATTTCAGCCCGTTTGGTCCCATAGAGCCTGAAAAAACTGCTTCCAAATTTCGAACTCAAGTCTGAAATTAGCGAGTTTAAAAATCGTGATTTTTTTTTAAAAATAAAATTTAATGTAGATTTAAAGACTGAATTCGATTTGGACTACAATTTTCATCACAATTCCAAAAGTTTAGCCCGTTTGGTCCAATGGAGCCTGAAAAAACTGCTTCCAAGTTCGAACCCATGTCTGATATTAGCATCCATAAAAATCATGATATTTCTATAAATATAACTTTTTAGAGATTTTGAGACTGAATTCGATTAGGAATATAATTTTAATCACAATTCCAAAATTTTAGCCCGTTTGGTCCCATAGAGCCTGAAAAAACTGCTTCCAAACATCGAGCCCAAGTCTGAAATTAGCGACTTTAAAAATCTTGATTTTTCTAAAAATACAACTTTATGGAGATTTTAAGAATGAATTCAAATTGAACTACAATTCTCATCACAATTCCAAAATTTCAGCCCGTTTGGTCCCATAGAGCCTGATAAAACTTCTTCCAAATTTCGAACTCAAGTCTGAAATTAGCGAGTTTAAAAATCGTGATTTTTTTTTTTAAATAAAATTTTCTGTAGATTTAAAGACTGAATTCGATTTGGACTACAATTTTCATCACAATTCCAAAACTTCAGCCCGTTTGGTCCAATGGAGCCTGAAAAAACTGCTTCCAAGTTCGAACCCATGTCTGATATTCGAGTCCATAAAAATCATGATTTATCGATAAATACAACTTTATGGAGATTTGTGACTGAATTCGATTAGGACTTAAATTTTAATCACAATTCCAAAATTTAAGCCCGTTCGGTCCCATAGAGCCTGAAAAAACTGCTTCCAAACATCGAGCCCAAGTCTGAAATTAGCGACTTTAAAAATCTTGATTTTTCTAAAAATACAACTTTATTGAGATTTTAAGACAGAATTCAAATTGAACTACAATTCTCATCACAAGTCAAAATTTTCAGCCTATCGGTCCCATAGAGCCTGAAAAAACTGCTTCCAAGTTCGAACCCAAGTCTGATATTAGCATCCATAAAAATCATGATTTTTCTATAAATATAACTTATTGGAGATTTTGAGACTGAATTCGATTAGGAATATAATTTTAATCACAATTCCAAAATTTAGGCCCGTTTGGTCCCATAGAGCCTGAAAAAACTGCTTCCAAGTTCGAACCCAAGTTTGATATTAGAGTCCATAAAAATCACGATTTTTCTATAAATATAACTTTTTGGAGATTTTGAGAAGAATTCGATTAGGACTACAGTTTTCATCACAATTCCAAAATTTAAGCCCGTTCGGTCCCATAGAGCCTGAAAAAACTGCTTCCAAACATCGAGCCCAAGTCTGAAATTAGTGACTTTAAAAATCTTGATTTTTCTAAAAATACAACTTTATGGAGATTTTAAGACAGAATTCAAATTGAACTACAATTCTCATCACAAGTCAAAATTTTCAGCCTATCGGTCCCATAGAGCCTGAAAAAACTGCTTCCAAGTTCGAACCCAAGTTTGATATTAGAGTCTATAAAAATCACGATTTTTCTATAAATATAACTTTTCTGAGATTTTGAGAAGAATTCGATTAGGACTACAGTTTTCTTCACAATTGCAAAATTTAAGCCCGTTCGGTCCCATAGAGCCTGAAAAAACTGCTTCCAAACATCGAGCCCAAGTCTGAAATTAGCGACTTTAAAAATCTTGATTTTTCTATAAATACAACTTTATCGAGATTTTTTGACTGAATTCGATTAGAACTACAATTCTCATCACAATTCCAAAAATTCAGCTCGTTTGGTCCAATAGAGCCTCAAAAAACTGCTTCCAAATTTCGAACCCAAGTCTGAAATTAGCGTCCATAAAAATCATGATTTTTCTGATTTGTGACTGAATTCGATAGGACTACAATTCTCATCACTATTCCAAAATTTCAGCCCGTTTGGTCCCATAAAGCCTGAAAAAACTGCTTCCAAAGTTCGAACCCAAGTCTGAAATTAGCGTTCATAAGAATCATGATTTTTCTAAGAATCAAACTTTATGGAGATTTTGTGACTGAATTCGATTTGCAGCATGATTCTTATCACTGTTCCACAATTCTAGCCCATTAGGTACCATAGAGCCTGAGAAAACTGCTTCCAAAGTTCGAACCCAAGTCTGAAATGAAGGTCCATATAAATTATGATTTTTTAAAAAATCCAACTTTATGGAGATTTTGTGACTGAATTCGATTTGTACCACGATTTTTACCACGTTTCCAAAATTTCAGCCCATTTGGTACCATAGAGCCTGAGAAAACTGCTTCCAAAGTTCGAACCCAACTCTGAAATTAGCGTTCATAAGAATCATGATTTTTCTAAGAATCAAACTTTATGGAGATTTTGTGACTGAATTCGATTTGCAGCATGATTCTTACAGGACTACAGTTTTCATCACAATTCCAAAATTTAAGCCCGTTCGGTCCCATAGAGCCTGAAAAAACTGCTTCCAAACATCGAGCCCAAGTCTGAAATTAGCGACTTTAAAAATCTTGATTTTTCTAAAAATACAACTTTATGGAGATTTTAAGACAGAATTCAAATTGAACTAAAATTCTCATCACAAGTCAAAATTTTCAGCCTATCGGTCCCATAGAGCCTGAAAAAACTTCTTCCAAGTACGAACCCAAGTTTGATATTAGAGTCCATAAAAATCACGATTTTTCTATTACTATAACTTTTTGGAGATTTTGAGAAGAAATCGATTAGGACTACAGTTTTCATCACAATTCCAAAATTTAAGCCCGTTCGGTCCCATGGAGCCTGAAAAAACTGCTTCTTAACATCGAGCCCAAGTCTGAAATTAGTGACTTTAAAAATCTTGATTTTTCTAAAAATACAACTTTATGGAGATTTTAAGACAGAATTCAAATTGAACTACAATTCTCATCACAAGTCAAAATTTTCAGCCTATCGGTCCCATAGAGCCTGAAAAAACTGCTTCCAAGTTCGAACCCATGTCTGATATTAGAGTCCATATAAATCACGATTTTTCTATAAATATAACTTTTTGGAGATTTTGAGAAGAATTCGATTAGGACTACAGTTTTCATCACAATTCCAAAATTTAAGCCCGTTCGGTCCCATAGAGCCTGAAAAAACTGCTTCCAAACATCGAGCCCAAGTCTGAAATTAGCGACTTTAAAAATCTTGATTTTTCTAAAAATACAACTTTATGGAGATTTTAAGACAGAATTCAAATTCAACTACAATTATCATCACAAGTCAAAATTTTCAGCCAATCGGTCCCATAGAGCCTAAAAAAAACTGCTTCCAAGTTCGAACCCAAGTCTGATATTAGCATCCATAAAAATCATGATTTTTCTATAAATATAACTTATTGGAGATTTTGAGACTGAATTCGATTAGGAATATAATTTTAATTACAATTCCAAAATTTTAGCCCGTTTGGTCCCATAGAGCCTGAAAAAACTGCTTCCAAACATCGAGCCCAAGTCTGAAATTAGCGACTTTAAAAATCTTGATTTTTCTAAAAATACAACTTTATGGAGATTTTAAGAATGAATTCAAATTGAACTACAATTCTCATCACAATTCCAAAATTTCAGCCCGTTTGGTCCCATAGAGCCTGATAAAACTGCTTCCAAATTTCGAACTCAAGTCTGAAATTAGCGAGTTTAAAAATCGTGATTTTTTTTTTTAAATAAAATTTTCTGTAGATTTAAAGACTGAATTCGATTTGGACTACAATTTTCATCACAATTCCAAAACTTCAGCCCGTTTGGTCCAATGGAGCCTGAAAAAACTGCTTCTAAGTTCGAACCCATGTCTGATATTAGAGTCCATAAAAATCATGTTTTATCGATAAATACAACTTTATGGAGATTTGTGACTGAATTCGATTAGGACTTAAATTTTAATCACAATTCCAAAATTTAAGCCCGTTCGGTCCCATAGAGCCTGAAAAAACTGCTTCCAAACATCGAGCCCAAGTCTGAAATTAGCGACTTTAAAAATCTTGATTTTTCTAAAAATACAACTTTATGGAGATTTTAAGACAGAATTCAAATTGAACTACAATTCTCATCACAAGTCAAAATTTTCAGCCTATCGGTCCCATAGAGCTTGAAAAAACTGCTTCCAAGTTCGAACCCAAGTCTGATATTAGCATCCATAAAAATCATGATTTTTCTATAAATACAACTTTATGGAGATTTGTGATTAAATTCGATAAGGACTACAATTTTCTTCATAATTCCAAAAATTCAGCCCGTTTGATCCCATAGAGCCTGAAAAAACTGCTTCCAAACATCGAGCCCAAGTCTGAAATTAGTGACTTTAAAAATCTTGATTTTTCTAAAAATACAACTTTATGGAGATTTTAAGACAGAATTCAAATTGAACTACAATTCTCATCACAAGTCAAAATTTTCAGCCTATCGGTCCCATAGAGCCTGAAAAAACTGCTTCCAAGTTCGAACCCAAGTTTGATATTAGAGTCCATAAAAATCACGATTTTTCTATAAATATAACTTTTCTGAGATTTTGAGAAGAAATCGATTAGGACTACAGTTTTCATCACAATTCCAAAATTTAAGCCCGTTCGGTCCCATAGAGCCTGAAAAAACTGCTTCCAAACATCGAGCCCAAGTCTGAAATTAGTGACTTTAAAAATCTTGATTTTTCTAAAAATACAACTTTATGGAGATTTTAAGACAGAATTCAAATTGAACTACAATTCTCATCACAAGTCAAAATTTTCAGCCAATCGGTCCCATAGAGCCTGAAAAAACTGCTTCCAATTTCGAACCCATGTCTGATATTAGAGTCCATAAAAATCACGATTTTTCTATAAATATAACTTTTTGGAGATTTTGAGAAGAATTCGATTAGGACTACAGTTTTCATCACAATTCCAAAATTTAAGCCCGTTCGGTCCCATAGAGCCTGAAAAAACTGCTTCCAAACATCGAGCCCAAGTCTGAAATTAGCGACTTTAAAAATCTTGATTTTTCTAAAAATACAACTTTATGGAGATTTTAAGACAGAATTCAAATTCAACTACAATTCTCATCACAAGTCAAAATTTTCAGCCAATCGGTCCCATAGAGCCTGAAAAAACTGCTTCCAAGTTCGAACCCAAGTCTGATATTAGCATCCATAAAAATCATGATTTTTCTATAAATATAACTTATTGGAGATTTTGAGACTGAATTCGATTAGGAATATAATTTTAATCACAATTCCAAAATTTTAGCCCGTTTGGTCCCATAGAGCCTGAAAAAACTGCTTCCAAACATCGAGCCCAAGTCTGAAATTAGCGACTTTAAAAATCTTGATTTTTCTAAAAATACAACTTTATGGAGATTTTAAGAATGAATTCAAATTGAACTACAATTCTCATCACAATTCCAAAATTTCAGCCCGTTTGGTCCCATAGAGCCTGATAAAACTGCTTCCAAATTTCGAACTCAAGTCTGAAATTAGCGAGTTTAAAAATCGTGATTTTTTTTTTTAAATATAATTTTCTGTATTTTTGTTGTTTGTTTTTGGGGTGTTATGCCGTGTTGCCCACATCTTCGGATCTACCGGATCTGCCCTGATGATGGACACTGCAACGCTGTCCGAAACGTCGGCTAAAGAAGGAGTTAGCGCAACACGGCATAACACCCCAAAAACAAACAACAAAAATGCTTTTGGCCGTGAGAATCTAAAAACTTACATAATTTTCTGTAGATTTAAAGACTGAATTCGATTTGGACTACAATTTTCATCACAATTCCAAAACTTCAGCCCGTTTGGTCCAATGGAGCCTGAAAAAACTGCTTCTAAGTTCGAACCCATGTCTGATATTAGAGTCCATAAAAATCATGTTTTATCGATAAATACAACTTTATGGAGATTTGTGACTGAATTCGATTAGGACTTAAATTTTAATCACAATTCCAAAATTTGAGCCCGTTCGGTCCCATAGAGCCTGAAAAAACTGCTTCCAAACATCGAGCCCAAGTCTGAAATTAGCGACTTTAAAAATCTTGATTTTTCTAAAAATACAACTTTATGGAGATTTTAAGACAGAATTCAAATTGAACTACAATTCTCATCACAAGTCAAAATTTTCAGCCTATCGGTCCCATAGAGCTTGAAAAAACTGCTTCCAAGTTCGAACCCAAGTCTGATATAAGCATCCATAAAAATCATGATTTTTCTATAAATACAACTTTATGGAGATTTGTGATTAAATTCGATAAGGACTACAATTTTCTTCATAATTCCAAAAATTCAGCCCGTTTGATCCCATAGAGCCTGAAAAAACTGCTTCCAAACATCGAGCCCAAGTCTGAAATAAGCGACTTTAAAAATCTTGATTTTTCTAAAAATACAACCTTATGGAGATTTTAAGACAGAATTCAAATTGAACTACAATTCTCATCACAAGTCAAAATTTTCAGCCTATCGGTCCCATAGAGCCTGAAAAAACTGCTTCCAAGTTCGAACCCAAGTCTGATATTAGCATCCATAAAAATCATGATTTTTCTATAAATATTACTTATTGGAGATTTTGAGACTGAATTCGATTAGGAATATAATTTTAATCACAATTCCAAAATTTTAGCCCGTTTGGTCCCATAGAGCCTGAAAAAACTGCTTCCAAACATCGAGCCCAAGTCTGAAATTAGCGACTTTAAAAATCTTGATTTTTCTAAAAATACAACTTTATGGAGATTTTAAGAATGAATTCAAATTGAACTACAATTTTCATCACAATTCCAAAATTTCAGCCCGTTTGGTCCCATAGAGCCTGATAAAACTGCTTCCAAATTTCGAACTCAAGTCTGAAATTAGCGAGTTTAAAAATCGTGATTTTTTTTTTTAAATAAAATTTTCTGTAGATTTAAAGACTGAATTCGATTTGGACTACAATTTTCATCACAATTCCAAAACTTCAGCCCGTTTGGTCCAATGGAGCCTGAAAAAACTGCTTCCAAGTTCGAACCCATGTCTGATATTCGAGTCCATAAAAATCATGATTTATCGATAAATACATTTTTATGGAGATTTGTGACTGAATTCGATTAGGACTTAAATTTTAATCACAATTCCAAAATTTAAGCCCGTTCGGTCCCATAGAGCCTGAAAAAACTGCTTCCAAACATCGAGCCCAAGTCTGAAATTAGCGACTTTAAAAATCTTGATTTTTCTAAAAATACAACTTTATTGAGATTTTAAGACAGAATTCAAATTGAACTACAATTCTCATCACAAGTCAAAATTTTCAGCCTATCGGTCCCATAGAGCCTGAAAAAACTGCTTCCAAGTTCGAACCCAAGTCTGATATTAGCATCCATAAAAATCATGATTTTTCTATAAATATAACTTATTGGAGATTTTGAGACTGAATTCGATTAGGAATATAATTTAATCACAATTCCAAAATTTAGGCCCGTTTGGTCCCATAGAGCCTGAAAAAACTGCTTCCAAGTTCGAACCCAAGTTTGATATTAGAGTCCATAAAAATCACGATTTTTCTATAAATATAACTTTTTGGAGATTTTGAGAAGAATTCGATTAGGACTACAGTTTTCATCACAATTCCAAAATTTAAGCCCGTTCGGTCCCATAGAGCCTGAAAAAACTGCTTCCAAACATCGAGCCCAAGTCTGAAATTAGCGACTTTAAAAATCTTGATTTTTCTAAAAATACAACTTTATTGAGATTTTAAGACAGAATTCAAATTGAACTACAATTCTCATCACAAGTCAAAATTTTCAGCCTATCGGTCCCATAGAGCCTCAAAAAACTGCTTCCAAATTTCGAACCCAAGTCTGAAATTAGCGTCCATAAAAATCATGATTTTTCTGATTTGTGACTGAATTCGATAGGACTACAATTCTCATCACTATTCCAAAATTTCAGCCCGTTTGGTCCCATAAAGCCTGAAAAAACTGCTTCCAAAGTTCGAACCCAAGTCTGAAATTAGCGTTCATAAGAATCATGATTTTTCTAAGAATCAAACTTTATGGAGATTTTGTGACTGAATTCGATTTGCAGCATGATTCTTATCACTGTTCCACAATTCTAGCCCATTAGGTACCATAGAGCCTGATAAAACTGCTTCCAAATTTCGAACTCAAGTCTGAAATTAGCGAGTTTAAAAATCGTGATTTTTTTTTTTAAATAAAATTTTCTGTAGATTTAAAGACTGAATTCGATTTGGACTACAATTTTCATCACAATTCCAAAACTTCAGCCCGTTTGGTCCAATGGAGCCTGAAAAAACTGCTTCCAAGTTCGAACCCATGTCTGATATTCGAGTCCATAAAAATCATGATTTATCGATAAATACATTTTTATGGAGATTTGTGACTGAATTCGATTAGGACTTAAATTTTAATCACAATTCCAAAATTTAAGCCCGTTCGGTCCCATAGAGCCTGAAAAAACTGCTTCCAAACATCGAGCCCAAGTCTGAAATTAGCGACTTTAAAAATCTTGATTTTTCTAAAAATACAACTTTATTGAGATTTTAAGACAGAATTCAAATTGAACTACAATTCTCATCACAAGTCAAAATTTTCAGCCTATCGGTCCCATAGAGCCTGAAAAAACTGCTTCCAAGTTCGAACCCAAGTCTGATATTAGCATCCATAAAAATCATGATTTTTCTATAAATATAACTTATTGGAGATTTTGAGACTGAATTCGATTAGGAATATAATTTTAATCACAATTCCAAAATTTAGGCCCGTTTGGTCCCATAGAGCCTGAAAAAACTGCTTCCAAGTTCGAACCCAAGTTTGATATTAGAGTCCATAAAAATCACGATTTTTCTATAAATATAACTTTTTGGAGATTTTGAGAAGAATTCGATTAGGACTACAGTTTTCATCACAATTCCAAAATTTAAGCCCGTTCGGTCCCATAGAGCCTGAAAAAACTGCTTCCAAACATCGAGCCCAAGTCTGAAATTAGCGACTTTAAAAATCTTGATTTTTCTAAAAATACAACTTTATTGAGATTTTAAGACAGAATTCAAATTGAACTACAATTCTCATCACAAGTCAAAATTTTCAGCCTATCGGTCCCATAGAGCCTCAAAAAACTGCTTCCAAATTTCGAACCCAAGTCTGAAATTAGCGTCCATAAAAATCATGATTTTTCTGATTTGTGACTGAATTCGATAGGACTACAATTCTCATCACTATTCCAAAATTTCAGCCCGTTTGGTCCCATAAAGCCTGAAAAAACTGCTTCCAAAGTTCGAACCCAAGTCTGAAATTAGCGTTCATAAGAATCATGATTTTTCTAAGAATCAAACTTTATGGAGATTTTGTGACTGAATTCGATTTGCAGCATGATTCTTATCACTGTTCCACAATTCTAGCCCATTAGGTACCATAGAGCCTGAGAAAACTGCTTCCAAAGTTCGAACCCAAGTCTGAAATGAAGGTCCATATAAATTATGATTTTTTAAAAAATCCAACTTTATGGAGATTTTGTGACTGAATTCGATTTGTACCACGATTTTTACCACGTTTCCAAAATTTCAGCCCATTTGGTACCATAGAGCCTGAGAAAACTGCTTCCAAAGTTCGAACCCAACTCTGAAATTAGCGTTCATAAGAATCATGATTTTTCTAAGAATCAAACTTTATGGAGATTTTGTGACTGAATTCGATTTGCAGCATGATTCTTACAGGACTACAGTTTTCATCACAATTCCAAAATTTAAGCCCGTTCGGTCCCATAGAGCCTGAAAAAACTGCTTCCAAACATCGAGCCCAAGTCTGAAATTAGTGACTTTAAAAATCTTGATTTTTCTAAAAATACAACTTTATGGAGATTTTAAGACAGAATTCAAATTGAACTACAATTCTCATCACAAGTCAAAATTTTCAGCCTATCGGTCCCATAGAGCCTGAAAAAACTTCTTCCAAGTTCGAACCCAAGTTTGATATTAGAGTCCATAAAAATCACGATTTTTCTATTACTATAACTTTTTGGAGATTTTGAGAAGAAATCGATTAGGACTACAGTTTTCATCACAATTCCAAAATTTAAGCCCGTTCGGTCCCATGGAGCCTGAAAAAACTGCTTCTTAACATCGAGCCCAAGTCTGAAATTAGTGACTTTAAAAATCTTGATTTTTCTAAAAATACAACTTTATGGAGATTTTAAGACAGAATTCAAATTGAACTACAATTCTCATCACAAGTCAAAATTTTCAGCCTATCGGTCCCATAGAGCCTGAAAAAACTGCTTCCAAGTTCGAACCCAAGTCTGATATTAGCATCCATAAAAATCATGATTTTTCTATAAATATAACTTATTGGAGATTTTGAGACTGAATTCGATTAGGAATATAATTTTAATCACAATTCCAAAATTTTAGCCCGTTTGGTCCCATAGAGCCTGAAAAAACTGCTTCCAAACATCGAGCCCAAGTCTGAAATTAGCGACTTTAAAAATCTTGATTTTTCTAAAAATACAACTTTATGGAGATTTTAAGAATGAATTCAAATTGAACTACAATTCTCATCACAATTCCAAAATTTCAGCCCGTTTGGTCCCATAGAGCCTGATAAAACTGCTTCCAAATTTCGAACTCAAGTCTGAAATTTGCGAGTTTAAAAATCGTGATTTTTTTTTTTAAATAAAATTTTCTGTAGATTTAAAGACTGAATTCGATTTGGACTACAATTTTCATCACAATTCCAAAACTTCAGCCCGTTTGGTCCAATGGAGCCTGAAAAAACTGCTTCTAAGTTCGAACCCATGTCTGATATTAGAGTCCATAAAAATCATGTTTTATCGATAAATACAACTTTATGGAGATTTGTGACTGAATTCGATTAGGACTTAAATTTTAATCACAATTCCAAAATTTAAGCCCGTTGGGTCCCATAGAGCCTGAAAAAACTGCTTCCAAACATCGAGCCCAAGTCTGAAATTAGCGACTTTAAAAATCTTGATTTTTCTAAAAATACAACTTTATGGAGATTTTAAGACAGAATTCAAATTGAACTACAATTCTCATCACAAGTCAAAATTTTCAGCATATCGGTCCCATAGAGCTTGAAAAAACTGCTTCCAAGTTCGAACCCAAGTCTGATATTAGCATCCATAAAAATCATGATTTTTCTATAAATACAACTTTATGGAGATTTGTGATTAAATTCGATAAGGACTACAATTTTCTTCATAATTCCAAAAATTCAGCCCGTTTGATCCCATAGAGCCTGAAAAAACTGCTTCCAAACATCGAGCCCAAGTCTGAAATAAGCGACTTTAAAAATCTTGATTTTTCTAAAAATACAACCTTATGGAGATTTTAAGACAGAATTCAAATTGAACTACAATTCTCATCACAAGTCAAAATTTTCAGCCTATCGGTCCCATAGAGCCTGAAAAAACTGCTTCCAAGTTCGAACCCAAGTCTGATATTAGCATCCATAAAAATCATGATTTTTCTATAAATATAACTTATTGGAGATTTTGAGACTGAATTCGATTAGGAATATAATTTTAATCACAATTCCAAAATTTAGGCCCGTTTGGTCCCATAGAGCCTGAAAGAACTGCTTCCAAACATCGAGCGCAAGTCGGAAATTAGCGACTTTAGAAATCTTGATTTTTCTATAAATATAAATTTTTGGAGATTTTGAGACTGAATTCGATTAGGACTACAATTTTAATCACAATTCCAAAATTTAAGCCCGTTTGGTCCCAAAGAGTCCGAAAAAACTGCTTCCTAAGTTCGAAGCCAAGTCTGAAACTAGCGTCCATAAAAATCAAGATTTTTCTATAAATACAACTTTATGGAGATTTGTGATTGAATTCGATAAGGACTACAATTCTCATCATAATTCCAAAAATTCAGCCCGTTTGATCCCATAGAGCCTGAAAAAACTGCTTCCAAGTTCGAACCCAAGTTTGATATTAGAGTCCATAAAAATCACGATTTTTCTATAAATATAACTGTTTGGAGATTTTGAGAAGAATTCGATTAGGACTACAGTTTTCATCACAATTCCAAAATTTAAGCCCGTTCGGTCCCATAGAGCCTGAAAAAACTGCTTCCAAACATCGAGCCCAAGTCTGAAATTAGTGACTTTAAAAATCTTGATTTTTCTAAAAATACAACTTTATGGAGATTTTAAGACAGAATTCAAATTGAACTACAATTCTCATCACTAGTCAAAATTTTCAGCCTATCGGTCCCATAGAGCCTGAAAAAACTGCTTCCAAGTTCAAACCCAAGTTTGATATTAGAGTCCATAAAAATCACGATTTTTCTATAAATATAACTTTTCTGAGATTTTGAGAAGAATTCGATTAGGACTACAGTTTTCTTCACAATTCCAAAATTTAAGCCCGTTTGGTCCCATAGAGCCTGAAAAAACTGCTTCCAAACATCGAGCGCAAGTCGGAAATTAGCGACTTTAGAAATCTTGATTTTTCTATAAATATAAATTTTTGGAGATTTTGAGACTGAATTCGATTAGGACTACAATTTTAATCACAATTCCAAAATTTAAGCCCGTTTGGTCCCAAAGAGTCCGAAAAAACTGCTTCCTAAGTTCGAAGCCAAGTCTGAAACTAGCGTCCATAAAAATCAAGATTTTTCTATAAATACAACTTTATGGAGATTTGTGATTGAATTCGATAAGGACTACAATTCTCATCATAATTCCAAAAATTCAGCCCGTTTGATCCCATAGAGCCTGAAAAAACTGCTTCCAAGTTCGAACCCAAGTTTGATATTAGAGTCCATAAAAATCACGATTTTTCTTTAAATATAACTTTTTGGAGATTTTGAGAAGAATTCGATTAGGACTACAGTTTTCATCACAATTCCAAAATTTAAGCCCGTTCGGTCACATAGAGCCTGAAAAAACTGGTTCCAAACATCGAGCCTAAGTCTGAAATTAGCGACTTTTAAAAGCTTGATTTTTCTAAAAATACAACTTTATGGAGATTTTAAGAATGAATTCAAATTGAACTACAATTCTCATCACCATTCCAAAATTTCAGCCCGTTTGGTCCCATAGAGCCTGAAAAAACTGCTTCCAAATTTCGAACTCAAGTCTGAAATTAGCGAGTTTAAAAATCGTGATTTTTTTTTAAAAATAAAATTTAATGTAGATTTAAAGACTGAATTCGATTTGGACTACAATTTTCATCACAATTCCAAAATTTTAGCCCGTTTGGTCCCATAGAGCCTGAAAAAACTGCTTCCAAACATCGAGCCCAAGTCTGAAATTAGCGACTTTAAAAATCTTGATTTTTCTAAAAATACAACTTTATGGAGATTTTAAGAATGAATTCAAATTGAACTACAATTATCATCACAATTCCAAAATTTCAGCCCGTTTGGTCCCATAGAGCCTGATAAAACTGCTTCCAAATTTCGAACTCAAGTCTGAAATTAGCGAGTTTAAAAATCGTGATTTTTTTTTTTAAATAAAATTTTCTGTAGATTTAAAGACTGAATTCGATTTGGACTACAATTTTCATTACAATTCCAAAACTTCAGCCCGTTTGGTCCAATGGAGCCTGAAAAAACTGCTTCTAAGTTCGAACCCATGTCTGATATTAGAGTCCATAAAAATCATGTTTTATCGATAAATACAACTTTATGGAGATTTGTGACTGAATTCGATTAGGACTTAAATTTTAATCACAATTCCAAAATTTAAGCCCGTTCGGTCCCATAGAGCCTGAAAAAACTGCTTCCAAACATCGAGCCCAAGTCTGAAATTAGCGACTTTAAAAATCTTGATTTTTCTAAAAATACAACTTTATGGAGATTTTAAGACAGAATTCAAATTGAACTACAATTCTCATCACAAGTCAAAATTTTCAGCCTATCGGTCCCATAGAGCTTGAAAAAACTGCTTCCAAGTTCGAACCCAAGTCTGATATTAGCATCCATAAAAATCATGATTTTTCTATAAATACAACTTTATGGAGATTTGTGATTAAATTCGATAAGGACTACAATTTTCTTCATAATTCCAAAAATTCAGCCCGTTTGATCCCATAGAGCCTGAAAAAACTGCTTCCAAACATCGAGCCCAAGTCTGAAATAAGCGACTTTAAAAATCTTGATTTTTCTAAAAATACAACTTTATGGAGATTTTAAGACAGAATTCAAATTCAACTACAATTCTCATCACACGTCAAAATTTTCAGCCCGTTTGGTCCAATGGAGCCTGAAAAAACTGCTTCCAAGTTCGAACCCATGTCTGATATTAGAGTCCATAAAAATCATGATTTATCGATAAATTCAACTTTATGGAGAATTGTGACTGAATTCGATTAGGACTTAAATTTTAATCACAATTCCAAAATTTAAGCCCGTTTGGTCCCATAGAGCCTTAAAAAACTGCTTCCAAACATCGAGCCCAAGTCTGAAATTAGCGACTTTAAAAATCTTGATTTTTCTAAAAATACAACTTTATGGAGATTTTAAGACAGAATTCAAATTGAACTACAATTCTCATCACAATTCCAAAATTTCAGCCCGTTTGGTCCCATAGAGCCTGAAAAAACTGCTTCCAAATTTCGAACTCAAGTCTGAAATTAGCGAGTTTAAAAATCGTGATTTTTTTTTTAAAATAAAATTTAATGTAGATTTAAAGACTGAATTCGATTTGGACTACAATTTTCATCACAATTCCAAAAGTTTAGCCCGTTTGGTCCAATGGAGCCTGAAAAAACTGCTTCCAAGTTCGAACCCATGTCTGATATTAGAGTCCATAAAAATCATGATTTATCGATAAATAAAACTTTATGGAGATTTGTGACTGAATTCGATTAGGACATAAATTTTAATCACAATTCCAAAATTTAAGCCCGTTCGGTCCCATAGAGCCTGAAAAAACTGCTTCCAAACATCGAGCCCAAGTCTGAAATTAGCGACTTTAAAAATCTTGATTTTTCTAAAAATACAACTTTATGGAGATTTTAAGACAGAATTCAAATTCAACTACAATTCTCATCACAAGTCAAAATTTTCAGCCAATCGGTCCCATAGAGCCTGAAAAAACTGCTTCCAAGTTCGAACCCAAGTCTGATATTAGCATCCATAAAAATCATGATTTTTCTATAAATATAACTTATTGGAGATTTTGAGACTGAATTCGATTAGGAATATAATTTTAATCACAATTCCAAAATTTTAGCCCGTTTGGTCCCATAGAGCCTGAAAAAACTGCTTCCAAACATCGAGCCCAAGTCTGAAATTAGCGACTTTAAAAATCTTGATTTTTCTAAAAATACAACTTTATGGAGATTTTAAGAATGAATTCAAATTGAACTACAATTCTCATCACAATTCCAAAATTTCAGCCCGTTTGGTCCCATAGAGCCTGATAAAACTGCTTCCAAATTTCGAACTCAAGTCTGAAATTAGCGAGTTTAAAAATCGTGATTTTTTTTTTTAAATAAAATTTTCTGTAGATTTAAAGACTGAATTCGATTTGGACTACAATTTTCATCACAATTCCAAAACTTCAGCCCGTTTGGTCCAATGGAGCCTGAAAAAACTGCTTCTAAGTTCGAACCCATGTCTGATATTAGAGTCCATAAAAATCATGTTTTATCGATAAATACAACTTTATGGAGATTTGTGACTGAATTCGATTAGGACTTAAATTTTAATCACAATTCCAAAATTTAAGCCCGTTCGGTCCCATAGAGCCTGAAAAAACTGCTTCCAAACATCGAGCCCAAGTCTGAAATTAGCGACTTTAAAAATCTTGATTTTTCTAAAAATACAACTTTATGGAGATTTTAAGACAGAATTCAAATTGAACTACAATTCTCATCACAAGTCAAAATTTTCAGCCTATCGGTCCCATAGAGCTTGAAAAAACTGCTTCCAAGTTCGAACCCAAGTCTGATATTAGCATCCATAAAAATCATGATTTTTCTATAAATACAACTTTATGGAGATTTGTGATTAAATTCGATAAGGACTACAATTTTCTTCATAATCCCAAAAATTCAGCCCGTTTGATCCCATAGAGCCTGAAAAAACTGCTTCCAAACATCGAGCCCAAGTCTGAAATAAGCGACTTTAAAAATCTTGATTTTTCTAAAAATACAACTTTATGGAGATTTTAAGACAGAATTCAAATTCAACTACAATTCTCATCACACGTCAAAATTTTCAGCCCGTTTGGTCCAATGGAGCCTGAAAAAACTGCTTCCAAGTTCGAACCCAAGTTTGATATTAGAGTCCATAAAAATCACGATTTTTCTATAAATATAACTGTTTGGAGATTTTGAGAAGAATTCGATTAGGACTACAGTTTTCATCACAATTCCAAAATTTAAGCCCGTTCGGTCCCATAGAGCCTGAAAAAACTGCTTCCAAACATCGAGCCCAAGTCTGAAATTAGTGACTTTAAAAATCTTGATTTTTCTAAAAATACAACTTTATGGAGATTTTAAGACAGAATTCAAATTGAACTACAATTCTCATCACAAGTCAAAATTTTCAGCCTATCGGTCCCATAGAGCCTGAAAAAACTGCTTCCAAGTTCGAACCCATGTCTGATATTAGAGTCCATAAAAATCACGATTTTTCTATAAATATAACTTTTTGGAGATTTTGAGAAGAATTCGATTAGGACTACAGTTTTCATCACAATTCCAAAATTTAAGCCCGTTCGGTCCCATAGAGCCTGAAAAAACTGCTTCCAAACATCGAGCCCAAGTCTGAAATTAGTGACTTTAAAAATCTTGATTTTTCTAAAAATACAACTTTATGGAGATTTTAAGACAGAATTCAAATTGAACTACAATTCTCATCACAAGTCAAAATTTTCAGCCTATCGGTCCCATAGAGCCTGAAAAAACTTCTTCCAAGTTCGAACCCAAGTTTGATATTAGAGTCCATAAAAATCACGATTTTTCTATAAATATAACTTTTTGGAGATTTTGAGAAGAATTCGATTAGGACTACAGTTTTCATCACAATTCCAAAATTTAAGCCCGTTCGGTCCCATAGAGCCTGAAAAAACTGCTTCCAAACATCGAGCCCAAGTCTGAAATTAGTGACTTTAAAAATCTTGATTTTTCTAAAAATACAACTTTATGGAGATTTTAAGACAGAATTCAAATTGAACTACAATTCTCATCACAAGTCAAAATTGTCAGCCTATCGGTCCCATAGAGCCTGAAAAAACTGCTTCCAAGTTCGAACCCATGTCTGATATTAGAGTCCATAAAAATCACAATTTTTCTATAAATATAAGTTTTGGAGATTTTGAGAAGAATTCGATTAGGACTACAGTTTTCATCACAATTCCAAAATTTAAGCCCGTTCGGTCCCATAGAGCCTGAAAAAACTGCTTCCAAACATCGAGCCCAAGTCTGAAATTAGTGACTTTAAAAATCTTGATTTTTCTAAAAATACAACTTTATGGAGATTTTAAGACAGAATTCAAATTGAACTACAATTCTCATCACAAGTCAAAATTTTCAGCCTATCGGTCCCATAGAGCCTGGAAAAACTGCTTCCAAGTTCGAACCCAACTCTGAAATTAGCGTTCATAAGAATCATGATTTTTCTAAGAATCAAACTTTATGGAGATTTTGTGACTGAATTCGATTTGCAGCATGATTCTTACAGGACTACAGTTTTCATCACAATTCCAAAATTTAAGCCCGTTCGGTCCCATAGAGCCTGAAAAAACTGCTTCCAAGCAACGAGCCCAAGTCTGAAATTAGTGACTTTAAAAATCATGATTTTTCTAAAAATACAACTTTATGGAGATTTTAAGACAGAATTCAAATTGAACTACAATTCTCATCACAAGTCAAAATTTTCAGCCTATCGGTCCCATAGAGCCTGAAAAAACTGCTTCCAAGTTCGAACCCATGTCTGATATTAGAGTCCATAAAAATCACGATTTTTCTATAAATATAAGTTTTGGAGATTTTGAGAAGAATTCGATTAGGACTACAGTTTTCATCACAATTCCAAAATTTAAGCCCGTTCGGTCCCATAGAGCCTGAAAAAACTGCTTCCAAACATCGAGCCCAAGTCTGAAATTAGTGACTTTAAAAATCTTGATTTTTCTAAAAATACAACTTTATGGAGATTTTAAGACAGAATTCAAATTGAACTACAATTCTCATCACAAGTCAAAATTTTCAGCCTATCGGTCCCATAGAGCCTGGAAAAACTGCTTCCAAGTTCGAACCCAACTCTGAAATTAGCGTTCATAAGAATCATGATTTTTCTAAGAATCAAACTTTATGGAGATTTTGTGACTGAATTCGATTTGCAGCATGATTCTTATCACTGTTCCAAAATTCTAGCCCTTTAGGTACCATAGAGCCTGAGAAAACTGCTTCCAAAGTTCAAACCCAAGTCTGAAATTAGCGTCCATATAAATTATGATTTTTTTAAAAATCCAACTTTATGGAGATTTTGTGACTGAATTAGATTTGTACCACGATTCTTACCACTTTTCCAAAGTTTCAGCACATTTGGTACCATAGAGCCTGAGAAAACTGCTTCCAAAGTTCGAACCCAAGTCTGAAATTAGCGTTCATAAGAATCATGATTTTTCTAAGAATCAAACTTTATGGAGATTTTGTGACTGAATTCGATTTGCAGCATGATTCTTATCACTGTTCCACAATTCTAGCCCATAAGGTACCATAGAGCCTGAGAAAACTGCTTCCAAAGTTCGAACCCAAGTCTGAAATGAAGGTCCATATAAAATATGATTTTTTAAAAAACCCAAATTTATGGAGATTTTGTGACTGAATTAGATTTGTACCACGATTCTTACCACTTTTCCAAAGTTTCAGCCCATTTGGTACCATAGAGCCTGAGAAAACTGCGTCCAAAGTTCGAATCCAAGTCTGAAATTAGCGTTCATAAGAATCATGATTTTTCTAAGAATAAAACTTTATGGAGATTTTGTGACTGAATTCGATTTGCAGCATGATTCTTATCACTGTTCCACAATTCTAGCCCATAAGGTACCATAGAGCCTGAGAAAACTGCTTCCAAAGTTCGATCCCAAGTCTGAAATGAAGGTCCATATAAAATATGATTTTTTAAAAAACCCAAATTTATGGAGATTTTGTGACTGAATTAGATTTGTACCACGATTCTTACCACTTTTCCAAAGTTTCAGCCCATTTGGTACCATAGAGCCTGAGAAAACTGCTTCCAAAGTTCGAATCCATGTCTGAAATTAGCGTTCATAAGAATCATGATTTTTCTAAGAATCAAACTTTATGGAGATTTTGTGACTGAATTCGATTTGCAGCATGATTCTTATCACTGTTCCACAATTCTAGCCCATAAGGTACCATAGAGCCTGAGAAAACTGCTTCCAAAGTTCGAACCCAAGTCTGAAATGAAGGTCCATATAAATTATGATTTTTTTAAAAATCCAACTTTATGGAGATTTTGTGACTGAATTCGATTTGTATCACGATTCTTACCAAGTTTCCAAAATTTCAGCCCATTTGGTACCAAAGAGCCTGAGAAAACTGCTTCCAAAGTTCGAACCCAACTCTGAAATTAGCGTTCATAAGAATCATTATTTTTCTAAGAATCAAACTTTATGGAGATTTTGTGACTGAATTCGATTTGCAGCATGATTCTTATCACTGTTCCACAATTCTAGCCCATTAGGTACCATAGAGCCTGAGAAAACTGCTTCCAAAGTTCGAACCCAAGTCTGAAATTAGCGAGTTTAAAAATCGTGATTTTTTTTTTTAAATAAAATTTTCTGTAGATTTAAAGACTGAATTCGATTTGGACTACAATTTTCATCACAATTCCAAAACTTCAGCCCGTTTGGTCCAATGGAGCCTGAAAAAACTGCTTCCAAGTTCGAACCCATGTCTGATATTAGCATCCATAAAAATCATGATATTTCTATAAATATAACTTTTTAGAGATTTTGAGACTGAATTCGATTAGGAATATAATTTTAATCACAATTCCAAAATTTAGGCCCGTTTGGTCCCATAGAGCCTGAAAAAACTGCTTCCAAGTTCGAACCCAAGTTTGATATTAGAGTCCATAAAAATCACGATTTTTCTATAAATATAACTTTTTGGAGATTTTGAGAAGAATTCGATTAGGACTACAGTTTTCATCACAATTCCAAAATTTAAGCCCGTTCGGTCCCATAGAGCCTGAAAAAACTGCTTCCAAACATCGAGCCCAAGTCTGAAATTAGTGACTTTAAAAATCTTGATTTTTCTAAAAATACAACTTTATGGAGATTTTAAGACAGAATTCAAATTGAACTACAATTCTCATCACAAGTCAAAATTTTCAGCCAATCGGTCCCATAGAGCCTGATAAAACTTCTTCCAAATTTCGAACTCAAGTCTGAAATTAGCGAGTTTAAAAATCGTGATTTTTTTTTTTAAATAAAATTTTCTGTAGATTTAAAGACTGAATTCGATTTGGACTACAATTTTCATCACAATTCCAAAACTTCAGCCCGTTTGGTCCAATGGAGCCTGAAAAAACTGCTTCCAAGTTCGAACCCATGTCTGATATTAGCATCCATAAAAATCATGATATTTCTATAAATATAACTTTTTAGAGATTTTGAGACTGAATTCGATTAGGAATATAATTTTAATCACAATTCCAAAATTTAGGCCCGTTTGGTCCCATAGAGCCTGAAAAAACTGCTTCCAAGTTCGAACCCAAGTTTGATATTAGAGTCCATAAAAATCACGATTTTTCTATAAATATAACTTTTTGGAGATTTTGAGAAGAATTCGATTAGGACTACAGTTTTCATCACAATTCCAAAATTTAAGCCCGTTCGGTCCCATAGAGCCTGAAAAAACTGCTTCCAAACATCGAGCCCAAGTCTGAAATTAGTGACTTTAAAAATCTTGATTTTTCTAAAAATACAACTTTATGGAGATTTTAAGACAGAATTCAAATTGAACTACAATTCTCATCACAAGTCAAAATTTTCAGCCAATCGGTCCCATAGAGCCTGAAAAAACTGCTTCCAATTTCGAACCCATGTCTGATATTAGAGTCCATAAAAATCACGATTTTTCTATAAATATAACTTTTTGGAGATTTTGAGAAGAATTCGATTAGGACTACAGTTTTCATCACAATTCCAAAATTTAAGCCCGTTCGGTCCCATAGAGCCTGAAAAAACTGCTTCCAAACATCGAGCCCAAGTCTGAAATTAGTGACTTTAAAAATCTTGATTTTTCTAAAAATACAACTTTATGGAGATTTTAAGACAGAATTCAAATTGAACTACAATTCTCATCACAAGTCAAAATTTTCAGCCTATCGGTCCCATAGAGCCTGGAAAAACTGCTTCCAAGTTCGAACCCAACTCTGAAATTAGCGTTCATAAGAATCATGATTTTTCTAAGAATCAAACTTTATGGAGATTTTGTGACTGAATTCGATTTGCAGCATGATTCTTATCACAATTCCACAATTCTAGCCCATTAGGTACCATAGAGCCTGAGAAAACTGCTTCCAAAGTTCGAACCCAAGTCTGAAATGAAGGTCCATATAAATTATGATTTTTTTAAAAATCCAACTTTATGGAGATTTTTTGACTGAATTCGATTTGTATCACGATTCTTACCAAGTTTCCAAAATTTCAGCCCATTTGGTACCATAGAGCCTGAGAAAACTGCTTCCAAAGTTCGAACCCAACTCTGAAATTAGCGTTCATAAGAATCATGATTTTTCTAAGAATCAAACTTTATGGAGATTTTGTGACTGAATTCGATTTGCAGCATGATTCTTATCACTGTTCCACAATTCTAGCCCATTAGGTACCATAGAGCCTGAGAAAACTGCTTCCAAAGTTCGAACCCAAGTCTGAAATGAAGGTCCATATAAATTATGATTTTTTAAAAAATCCAACTTTATGGAGATTTTGTGACTGAATTCGATTTGTACCACGATTTTTACCACGTTTCCAAAATTTCAGCCCATTTGGTACCATAGAGCCTGAGAAAACTGCTTCCAAAGTTCGAACCCAACTCTGAAATTAGCGTTCATAAGAATCATGATTTTTCTAAGAATCAAACTTTATGGAGATTTTGTGACTGAATTCGATTTGCAGCATGATTCTTACAGGACTACAGTTTTCATCACAATTCCAAAATTTAAGCCCGTTCGGTCCCATAGAGCCTGAAAAAACTGCTTCCAAACATCGAGCCCAAGTCTGAAATTAGCGACTTTAAAAATCTTGATTTTTCTAAAAATACAACTTTATGGAGATTTTAAGACAGAATTCAAATTGAACTAAAATTCTCATCACAAGTCAAAATTTTCAGCCTATCGGTCCCATAGAGCCTGAAAAAACTTCTTCCAAGTACGAACCCAAGTTTGATATTAGAGTCCATAAAAATCACGATTTTTCTATTACTATAACTTTTTGGAGATTTTGAGAAGAAATCGATTAGGACTACAGTTTTCATCACAATTCCAAAATTTAAGCCCGTTCGGTCCCATGGAGCCTGAAAAAACTGCTTCTTAACATCGAGCCCAAGTCTGAAATTAGTGACTTTAAAAATCTTGATTTTTCTAAAAATACAACTTTATGGAGATTTTAAGACAGAATTCAAATTGAACTACAATTCTCATCACAAGTCAAAATTTTCAGCCTATCGGTCCCATAGAGCCTGAAAAAACTGCTTCCAAGTTCGAACCCATGTCTGATATTAGAGTCCATATAAATCACGATTTTTCTATAAATATAACTTTTTGGAGATTTTGAGAAGAATTCGATTAGGACTACAGTTTTCATCACAATTCCAAAATTTAAGCCCGTTCGGTCCCATAGAGCCTGAAAAAACTGCTTCCAAACATCGAGCCCAAGTCTGAAATTAGCGACTTTAAAAATCTTGATTTTTCTAAAAATACAACTTTATGGAGATTTTAAGACAGAATTCAAATTCAACTACAATTATCATCACAAGTCAAAATTTTCAGCCAATCGGTCCCATAGAGCCTAAAAAAAACTGCTTCCAAGTTCGAACCCAAGTCTGATATTAGCATCCATAAAAATCATGATTTTTCTATAAATATAACTTATTGGAGATTTTGAGACTGAATTCGATTAGGAATATAATTTTAATTACAATTCCAAAATTTTAGCCCGTTTGGTCCCATAGAGCCTGAAAAAACTGCTTCCAAACATCGAGCCCAAGTCTGAAATTAGCGACTTTAAAAATCTTGATTTTTCTAAAAATACAACTTTATGGAGATTTTAAGACAGAATTCAAATTGAACTACAATTCTCATCACAAGTCAAAATTTTCAGCCTATCGGTCCCATAGAGCTTGAAAAAACTGCTTCCAAGTTCGAACCCAAGTCTGATATTAGCATCCATAAAAATCATGATTTTTCTATAAATACAACTTTATGGAGATTTGTGATTAAATTCGATAAGGACTACAATTTTCTTCATAATTCCAAAAATTCAGCCCGTTTGATCCCATAGAGCCTGAAAAAACTGCTTCCAAACATCGAGCCCAAGTCTGAAATTAGTGACTTTAAAAATCTTGATTTTTCTAAAAATACAACTTTATGGAGATTTTAAGACAGAATTCAAATTGAACTACAATTCTCATCACAAGTCAAAATTTTCAGCCTATCGGTCCCATAGAGCCTGAAAAAACTGCTTCCAAGTTCGAACCCAAGTTTGATATTAGAGTCCATAAAAATCACGATTTTTCTATAAATATAACTTTTCTGAGATTTTGAGAAGAAATCGATTAGGACTACAGTTTTCATCACAATTCCAAAATTTAAGCCCGTTCGGTCCCATAGAGCCTGAAAAAACTGCTTCCAAACATCGAGCCCAAGTCTGAAATTAGTGACTTTAAAAATCTTGATTTTTCTAAAAATACAACTTTATGGAGATTTTAAGACAGAATTCAAATTGAACTACAATTCTCATCACAAGTCAAAATTTTCAGCCAATCGGTCCCATAGAGCCTGAAAAAACTGCTTCCAATTTCGAACCCATGTCTGATATTAGAGTCCATAAAAATCACGATTTTTCTATAAATATAACTTTTTGGAGATTTTGAGAAGAATTCGATTAGGACTACAGTTTTCATCACAATTCCAAAATTTAAGCCCGTTCGGTCCCATAGAGCCTGAAAAAACTGCTTCCAAACATCGAGCCCAAGTCTGAAATTAGTGACTTTAAAAATCTTGATTTTTCTAAAAATACAACTTTATGGAGATTTTAAGACAGAATTCAAATTGAACTACAATTCTCATCACAAGTCAAAATTTTCAGCCTATCGGTCCCATAGAGCCTGGAAAAACTGCTTCCAAGTTCGAACCCAACTCTGAAATTAGCGTTCATAAGAATCATGATTTTTCTAAGAATCAAACTTTATGGAGATTTTGTGACTGAATTCGATTTGCAGCATGATTCTTATCACTGTTCCAAAATTCTAGCCCTTTAGGTACCATAGAGCCTGAGAAAACTGCTTCCAAAGTTCAAACCCAAGTCTGAAATTAGCGTCCATATAAATTATGATTTTTTTAAAAATCCAACTTTATGGAGATTTTGTGACTGAATTAGATTTGTACCACGATTCTTACCACTTTTCCAAAGTTTCAGCACATTTGGTACCATAGAGCCTGAGAAAACTGCTTCCAAAGTTCGAACCCAAGTCTGAAATTAGCGTTCATAAGAATCATGATTTTTCTAAGAATCAAACTTTATGGAGATTTTGTGACTGAATTCGATTTGCAGCATGATTCTTATCACTGTTCCACAATTCTAGCCCATAAGGTACCATAGAGCCTGAGAAAACTGCTTCCAAAGTTCGAACCCAAGTCTGAAATGAAGGTCCATATAAAATATGATTTTTTAAAAAACCCAAATTTATGGAGATTTTGTGACTGAATTAGATTTGTACCACGATTCTTACCACTTTTCCAAAGTTTCAGCCCATTTGGTACCATAGAGCCTGAGAAAACTGCGTCCAAAGTTCGAATCCAAGTCTGAAATTAGCGTTCATAAGAATCATGATTTTTCTAAGAATAAAACTTTATGGAGATTTTGTGACTGAATTCGATTTGCAGCATGATTCTTATCACTGTTCCACAATTCTAGCCCATAAGGTACCATAGAGCCTGAGAAAACTGCTTCCAAAGTTCGATCCCAAGTCTGAAATGAAGGTCCATATAAAATATGATTTTTTAAAAAACCCAAATTTATGGAGATTTTGTGACTGAATTAGATTTGTACCACGATTCTTACCACTTTTCCAAAGTTTCAGCCCATTTGGTACCATAGAGCCTGAGAAAACTGCTTCCAAAGTTCGAATCCATGTCTGAAATTAGCGTTCATAAGAATCATGATTTTTCTAAGAATCAAACTTTATGGAGATTTTGTGACTGAATTCGATTTGCAGCATGATTCTTATCACTGTTCCACAATTCTAGCCCATAAGGTACCATAGAGCCTGAGAAAACTGCTTCCAAAGTTCGAACCCAAGTCTGAAATGAAGGTCCATATAAATTATGATTTTTTTAAAAATCCAACTTTATGGAGATTTTGTGACTGAATTCGATTTGTATCACGATTCTTACCAAGTTTCCAAAATTTCAGCCCATTTGGTACCAAAGAGCCTGAGAAAACTGCTTCCAAAGTTCGAACCCAACTCTGAAATTAGCGTTCATAAGAATCATTATTTTTCTAAGAATCAAACTTTATGGAGATTTTGTGACTGAATTCGATTTGCAGCATGATTCTTATCACTGTTCCACAATTCTAGCCCATTAGGTACCATAGAGCCTGAGAAAACTGCTTCCAAAGTTCGAACCCAAGTCTGAAATGAAGGTCCATATAAATTATGATTTTTTTAAAAATCCAACTTTATGGAGATTTTGTGACTGAATTCGATAGGACTACAATTCTCATCACTATTCCAAAATTTCAGCCCGTTTGGTCCCATAAAGCCTGAAAAAACTGCTTCCAAAGTTCGAACCCAAGTCTGAAATTAGCGTTCATAAGAATCATGATTTTTCTAAGAATCAAACTTTATGGAGATTTTGTGACTGAATTCGATTTGCAGCATGATTCTTATCACAATTCCACAATTCTAGCCCATTAGGTACCATAGAGCCTGAGAAAACTGCTTCCAAAGTTCGAACCCAAGTCTGAAATGAAGGTCCATATAAATTATGATTTTTTTAAAAATCCAACTTTATGGAGATTTTTTGACTGAATTCGATTTGTATCACGATTCTTACCAAGTTTCCAAAATTTCAGCCCATTTGGTACCATAGAGCCTGAGAAAACTGCTTCCAAAGTTCGAACCCAACTCTGAAATTAGCGTTCATAAGAATCATGATTTTTCTAAGAATCAAACTTTATGGAGATTTTGTGACTGAATTCGATTTGCAGCATGATTCTTATCACTGTTCCAAAATTCTAGCCCTTTAGGTACCATAGAGCCTGAGAAAACTGCTTCCAAAGTTCAAACCCAAGTCTGAAATTAGCGTCCATAAAAATTAAGATTTTTTTAAAAATCCAACTTTATATAGATTTTGTGACTGAATTAGATTTGGACCACGATTCTTACCACTTTTCCAAAGTTTCAGCCCATTTGGTACCATAGAGCCTGAGAAAACTGCTTCCAAAGTTCGAATCCAAGTCTGAAATAAGCGTTCATAAGAATCATGATTTTTCTAAGAATCAAACTTTATGGAGATTTTGTGACTGAATTCGATTTGCAGCATGATTCTTATCACTGTTCCAAAATTCTAGCCCATTAGGTACCATAGAGCCTGAGAAAACTGCTTCCAAAGTTCGAACCCAAGTCTAAAATGAAGGTCCATATAAAATATGATTTTTTAAAAAACCCAAATTTATGGAGATTTTGTGACTGAATTAGATTTGTACCACGATTCTTACCACTTTTCCAAAGTTTCAGCCCATTTGGTACCATAGAGCCTGAGAAAACTGCTTCCAAAGTTCGAATCCATGTCTGAAATTAGCGTTCATAAGAATCATGATTTTTCTAAGAATCAAACTTTATGGAGATTTTGTGACTGAATTCGATTTGCAGCATGATTCTTATCACTGTTCCACAATTCTAGCCCATAAGGTACCATAGAGCCTGAGAAAACTGCTTCCAAAGTTCGAACCCAAGTCTGAAATGAAGGTCCATATAAATTATGATTTTTTTAAAAATCCAACTTTATGGAGACTTTGTGACTGAATTCGATTTGTATCACGATTCTTACCAAGTTTCCAAAATTTCAGCCCATTTGGTACCATAGAGCCTGAGAAAACTGCTTCCAAAGTTCGAACCCAACTCTGAAATTAGCGTTCATAAGAATCATTATTTTTCTAAGAATCAAACTTTATGGAGATTTTTTGACTGAATTCGATTTGCAGCATGATTCTTATCACTGTTCCACAATTCTAGCCCATTAGGTACCATAGAGCCTGAGAAAACTGCTTCCAAAGTTCGAACCCAAGTCTGAAATGAAGGTCCATATAAATTATGATTTTTTTAAAAATCCAACTTTATGGAGATTTTGTGACTGAATTCGATAGGGCTACAATTCTCATCACTATTCCAAAATTTCAGCCCGTTTGGTCCCATAAAGCCTGAAAAAACTGCTTCCAAAGTTCGAACCCAAGTCTGAAATTAGCGTTCATAAGAATCATGATTTTTCTAAGAATCAAACTTTATGGAGATTTTGTGACTGAATTCGATTTGCAGCATGATTCTTATCACTGTTCCACAATTCTAGCCCATTAGGTACCATAGAGCCTGAGAAAACTGCTTCCAAAGTTCGAACCCAAGTCTGAAATGAAGGTCCATATAAATTATGATTTTTTAAAAAATCCAACTTTATGGAGATTTTTTGACTGAATTCGATTTGTACCACGATTTTTACCACGTTTCCAAAATTTCAGCCCATTTGGTACCATAGAGCCTGAGAAAACTGCTTCCAAAGTTCGAACCCAACTCTGAAATTAGCGCTCATAAGAATCATGATTTTTCTAAGAATCAAACTTTATGGAGATTTTGTGACTGAATTTTATTTGCAGCATGATTCTTATCACTTTTCCAAAATTCTAGCCCATTTGGTACCATAGAGCCTGAGAAAACTGCTTCCAAAGTTCGAACCCAACTCTGAAATTAGCGTTCATAAGAATCATGATTTTTCTAAGAATCAAACTTTATGGAGATTTTGTGACTGAATTCGATTTGCAGCATGATTCTTATCACTGTTCCAAAATTCTAGCCCATTAGGTACCATAGAGCCTGAGAAAACTGCTTCCAAAGTTCGAACCCAAGTCTGAAATGAAGGTCCATATAAAATATGATTTTTTAAAAAACCAAAATTTATGGAGATTTTGTGACTGAATTAGATTTGTACCACGATTCTTACCACTTTTCCAAAGTTTCAGCCCATTTGGTACCATAGAGCCTGAGAAAACTGCTTCCAAAGTTCGAATCCATGTCTGAAATTAGCGTTCATAAGAATCATGATTTTTCTAAGAATCAAACTTTATGGAGATTTTGTGACTGAATTCGATTTGCAGCATGATTCTTATCACTGTTCCACAATTCTAGCCCATAAGGTACCATAGAGCCTGAGAAAACTGCTTCCAAAGTTCGAACCCAAGTCTGAAATGAAGGTCCATATAAATTATGATTTTTTTAAAAATCCAACTTTATGGAGATTTTGTGACTGAATTCGATTTGTTTCACGATTCTTACCAAGTTTCCAAAATTTCAGCCCATTTGGTACCATAGAGCCTGAGAAAACTGCTTCCAAAGTTCGAACCCAACTCTGAAATTAGCGTTCATAAGAATCATGATTTTTCTAAGAATCAAACTTTATGGAGATTTTGTGACTGAATTCGATTTGCAGCATGATTCTTATCACTGTTCCACAATTCTAGCCCATTAGGTACCATAGAGCCTGAGAAAACTGCTTCCAAAGTTCGAACCCAAGTCTGAAATGAAGGTCCATATAAATTATGATTTTTTTAAAAATCCAACTTTATGGAGATTTTGTGACTGAATTCGATAGGACTACAATTCTCATCACTATTCCAAAATTTCAGCCCGTTTGGTCCCATAAAGCCTGAAAAAACTGCTTCCAAAGTTCGAACCCAAGTCTGAAATTAGCGTTCATAAGAATCATGATTTTTCTAAGAATCAAACTTTATGGAGATTTTGTGACTGAATTCGATTTGCAGCATGATTCTTATCACTGTTCCACAATTCTAGCCCATTAGGTACCATAGAGCCTGAGAAAACTGCTTCCAAAGTTCGAACCCAAGTCTGAAATGAAGGTCCATGTAAATTATGATTTTTTTAAAAATCCAACTTTATGGAGATTTTTTGACTGAATTCGATTTGTATCACGATTCTTACCAAGTTTCCAAAATTTCAGCCCATTTGGTACCATAGAGCCTGAGAAAACTGCTTCCAAAGTTCGAACCCAACTCTGAAATTAGCGTTCATAAGAATCATGATTTTTCTAAGAATCAAACTTTATGGAGATTTTGTGACTGAATTCGATTTGCAGCATGATTCTTATCACTGTTCCAAAATTCTAGCCCTTTAGGTACCATAGAGCCTGAGAAAACTGCTTCCAAAGTTCAAACCCAAGTCTGAAATTAGCGTCCATAAAAATTAAGATTTTTTTAAAAATCCAACTTTATGGAGATTTTGTGAATGAATTCGATTTGTACCACGATTTTTACCACGTTTCCAAAATTTCAGCCCATTTGGTACCATAGAGCCTGAGAAAACTGCTTCCAAAGTTCGAACCCAACTCTGAAATTAGCGTTCATAAGAATCATGATTTTTCTAAGAATCAAACTTTATGGAGATTTTGTGACTGAATTCGATTTGCAGCATGATTCTTATCACTGTTCCAAAATTCTAGCCCTTTAGGTACCATAGAGCCTGAGAAAACTGCTTCCAAAGTTCAAACCCAAGTCTGAAATTAGCGTCCATAAAAATTAAGATTTTTTTAAAAATCCAACTTTATGGAGATTTTGTGAATGAATTAGATTTGGACCACGATTCTTACCACTTTTCCAAAGTTTCAGCCCATTTGGTACCATAGAGCCTGAGAAAACTGCTTCCAAAGTTCGAATCCAAGTCTGAAATTAGCGTTCATAAGAATCATGATTTTTCTAAGAATCAAACTTTATGGAGATTTTGTGACTGAATTCGATTTGCAGCATGATTCTTATCACTGTTCCAAAATTCTAGCCCATTAGGTACCATAGAGCCTGAGAAAACTGCTTCCAAAGTTCGAACCCAAGTCTAAAATGAAGGTCCATATAAAATATGATTTTTTAAAAAACCCAAATTTATGGAGATTTTGTGACTGAATTAGATTTGGACCACGATTCTTACCACTTTTCCAAAGTTTCAGCCCATTTGGTACCATAGGGCCTGAGAAAACTGCTTCCAAAGTTCGAATCCAAGTCTGAAATTAGCGTTCATAAGAATCATGATTTTTCTAAGAATCAAACTTTATGGAGATTTTGTGACTGAATTCGATTTGCAGCATGATTCTTATCACTGTTCCAAAATTCTAGCCCATTAGGTACCATAGAGCCTGAGAAAACTGCTTCCAAAGTTCGAACCCAAGTCTGAAATGAAGGTCCATATAAAATATGATTTTTTAAAAAACCCAAATTTATGGAGATTTTGTGACTGAATTAGATTTGTACCACGATTCTTACCACTTTTCCAAAGTTTCAGCCCATTTGGTACCATAGAGCCTGAGAAAACTGCTTACAAAGTTCGAATCCATGTCTGAAATTAGCGTTCATAAGAATCATGATTTTTCTAAGAATCAAACTTTATGGAGATTTTGTGACTGAATTCGATTTGCAGCATGATTCTTATCACTGTTCCACAATTCTAGCCCATAAGGTACCATAGAGCCTGAGAAAACTGCTTCCAAAGTTCGAACCCAAGTCTGAAATGAAGGTCCATATAAATTATGATTTTTTTAAAAATCCAACTTTATGGAGATTTTGTGACTGAATTCGATTTGTATCACGATTCTTACCAAGTTTCCAAAATTTCAGCCCATTTGGTACCATAGAGCCTGAGAAAACTGCTTCCAAAGTTCGAACCCAACTCTGAAATTAGCGTTCATAAGAATCATTATTTTTCTAAGAATCAAACTTTATGGAGATTTTGTGACTGAATTCGATTTGCAGCATGATTCTTATCACTGTTCCACAATTCTAGCCCATTAGGTACCATAGAGCCTGAGAAAACTGCTTCCAAAGTTCGAACCTAAGTCTGAAATGAAGGTCCATATAAATTATGATTTTTTTAAAAATCCAACTTTATGGAGATTTTGTGACTGAATTCGATAGGACTACAATTCTCATCACTATTCCAAAATTTCAGCCCGTTTGGTCCCATAAAGCCTGAAAAAACTGCTTCCAAAGTTCGAACCCAAGTCTGAAATTAGCGTTCATAAGAATCATGATTTTTCTAAGAATCAAACTTTATGGAGATTTTGTGACTGAATTCGATTTGCAGCATGATTCTTATCACTGTTCCACAATTCTAGCCCATTAGGTACCATAGAGCCTGAGAAAACTGCTTCCAAAGTTCGAACCCAAGTCTGAAATGAAGGTCCATATAAATTATGATTTTTTAAAAAATCCAACTTTATGGAGATTTTTTGACTGAATTCGATTTGTACCACGATTTTTACCACGTTTCCAAAATTTCAGCCCATTTGGTACCATAGAGCCTGAGAAAACTGCTTCCAAAGTTCGAACCCAACTCTGAAATTAGCGTTCATAAGAATCATGATTTTTCTAAGAATCAAACTTTATGGAGATTTTGTGACTGAATTCGATTTGCAGCATGATTCTTATCACTTTTCCAAAATTCTAGCCCATTTGGTACCATAGAGCCTGAGAAAACTGCTTCCAAAGTTCGAACCCAACTCTGAAATTAGCGTTCATAAGAATCATGATTTTTCTAAGAATCAAACTTTATGGAGATTTTGTGACTGAATTCGATTTGCAGCATGATTCTTATCACTGTTCCAAAATTCTAGCCCATTAGGTACCATAGAGCCTGAGAAAACTGCTTCCAAAGTTCGAACCCAAGTCTGAAATGAAGGTCCATATAAAATATGATTTTTTAAAAAACCCAAATTTATGGAGATTTTGTGACTGAATTAGATTTGTACCACGATTCTTACCACTTTTCCAAAGTTTCAGCCCATTTGGTACCATAGAGCCTGAGAAAACTGCTTCCAAAGTTCGAATACATGTCTGAAATTAGCGTTCATAAGAATCATGATTTTTCTAAGAATCAAACTTTATGGAGATTTTGTGACTGAATTCGATTTGCAGCATGATTCTTATCACTGTTCCACAATTCTAGCCCATAAGGTACCATAGAGCCTGAGAAAACTGCTTCCAAAGTTCGAACCCAAGTCTGAAATGAAGGTCCATATAAATTATGATTTTTTTAAAAATCCAACTTTATGGAGATTTTGTGACTGAATTCGATTTGTATCACGATTCTTACCAAGTTTCCAAAATTTCAGCCCATTTGGTACCATAGAGCCTGAGAAAACTGCTTCCAAAGTTCGAACCCAAGTCTGAAATTAGCGTTCATAAGAATCATGATTTTTCTAAGAATCAAACTTTATGGAGATTTTGTGACTGAATTCGATTTGCAGCATGATTCTTATCACTGTTCCACAATTCTAGCCCATAAGGTACCATAGAGCCTGAGAAAACTGCTTCCAAAGTTCGAACCCAAGTCTGAAATGAAGGTCCATATAAATTATGATTTTTTTAAAAATCCAACTTTATGGAGATTTTGTGACTGAATTCGATTTGTATCACGATTCTTACCAAGTTTCCAAAATTTCAGCCCATTTGGTACCATAGAGCCTGAGAAAACTGCTTCCAAAGTTCGAACCCAACTCTGAAATTAGCGTTCATAAGAATCATTATTTTTCTAAGAATCAAACTTTATGGAGATTTTGTGACTGAATTCGATTTGCAGCATGATTCTTATCACTGTTCCACAATTCTAGCCCATTAGGTACCATAGAGCCTGAGAAAACTGCTTCCAAAGTTCGAACCCAAGTCTGAAATGAAGGTCCATATAAATTATGATTTTTTTAAAAATCCAACTTTATGGAGATTTTGTGACTGAATTCGATAGGACTACAATTCTCATCACTATTCCAAAATTTCAGCCCGTTTGGTCCCATAAAGCCTGAAAAAACTGCTTCCAAAGTTCGAACCCAAGTCTGAAATTAGCGTTCATAAGAATCATGATTTTTCTAAGAATCAAACTTTATGGAGATTTTGTGACTGAATTCGATTTGCAGCATGATTCTTATCACTGTTCCACAATTCTAGCCCATTAGGTACCATAGAGCCTGAGAAAACTGCTTCCAAAGTTCAAACCCAAGTCTGAAATTAGCGTCCATAAAAATTACGATTTTTTTAAAAATCCAACTTTATATAGATTTTGTGACTGAATTAGATTTGGACCACGATTCTTACCACTTTTCCAAAGTTTCAGCCCATTTGGTACCATAGAGCCTGAGAAAACTGCTTCCAAAGTTCGAATCCAAGTCTGAAATTAGCGTTCATAAGAATCATGATTTTTCTAAGAATCAAACTTTATGGAGATTTTGTGACTGAATTCGATTTGCAGCATGATTCTTATCACTGTTCCAAAATTCTAGCCCATTAGGTACCATAGAGCCTGAGAAAACTGCTTCCAAAGTTCGAACCCAAGTCTAAAATGAAGGTCCATATAAAATATGATTTTTTAAAAAACCCAAATTTATGGAGATTTTGTGACTGAATTAGATTTGGACCACGATTCTTACCACTTTTCCAAAGTTTCAGCCCATTTGGTACCATAGGGCCTGAGAAAACTGCTTCCAAAGTTCGAATCCAAGTCTGAAATTAGCGTTCATAAGAATCATGATTTTTCTAAGAATCAAACTTTATGGAGATTTTGTGACTGAATTCGATTTGCAGCATGATTCTTATCACTGTTCCAAAATTCTAGCCCATTAGGTACCATAGAGCCTGAGAAAACTGCTTCCAAAGTTCGAACCCAAGTCTGAAATGAAGGTCCATATAAAATATGATTTTTTAAAAAACCCAAATTTATGGAGATTTTGTGACTGAATTAGATTTGTACCACGATTCTTACCACTTTTCCAAAGTTTCAGCCCATTTGGTACCATAGAGCCTGAGAAAACTGCTTACAAAGTTCGAATCCATGTCTGAAATTAGCGTTCATAAGAATCATGATTTTTCTAAGAATCAAACTTTATGGAGATTTTGTGACTGAATTCGATTTGCAGCATGATTCTTATCACTGTTCCACAATTCTAGCCCATAAGGTACCATAGAGCCTGAGAAAACTGCTTACAAAGTTCGAACCCAAGTCTGAAATGAAGGTCCATATAAATTATGATTTTTTTAAAAATCCAACTTTATGGAGATTTTGTGACTGAATTCGATTTGTATCACGATTCTTACCAAGTTTCCAAAATTTCAGCCCATTTGGTACCATAGAGCCTGAGAAAACTGCTTCCAAAGTTCGAACCCAACTCTGAAATTAGCGTTCATAAGAATCATTATTTTTCTAAGAATCAAACTTTATGGAGATTTTGTGACTGAATTCGATTTGCAGCATGATTCTTATCACTGTTCCACAATTCTAGCCCATTAGGTACCATAGAGCCTGAGAAAACTGCTTCCAAAGTTCGAACCTAAGTCTGAAATGAAGGTCCATATAAATTATGATTTTTTTAAAAATCCAACTTTATGGAGATTTTGTGACTGAATTCGATAGGACTACAATTCTCATCACTATTCCAAAATTTCAGCCCGTTTGGTCCCATAAAGCCTGAAAAAACTGCTTCCAAAGTTCGAACCCAAGTCTGAAATTAGCGTTCATAAGAATCATGATTTTTCTAAGAATCAAACTTTATGGAGATTTTGTGACTGAATTCGATTTGCAGCATGATTCTTATCACTGTTCCACAATTCTAGCCCATTAGGTACCATAGAGCCTGAGAAAACTGCTTCCAAAGTTCGAACCCAAGTCTGAAATGAAGGTCCATATAAATTATGATTTTTTAAAAAATCCAACTTTATGGAGATTTTTTGACTGAATTCGATTTGTACCACGATTTTTACCACGTTTCCAAAATTTCAGCCCATTTGGTACCATAGAGCCTGAGAAAACTGCTTCCAAAGTTCGAACCCAACTCTGAAATTAGCGTTCATAAGAATCATGATTTTTCTAAGAATCAAACTTTATGGAGATTTTGTGACTGAATTCGATTTGCAGCATGATTCTTATCACTTTTCCAAAATTCTAGCCCATTTGGTACCATAGAGCCTGAGAAAACTGCTTCCAAAGTTCGAACCCAACTCTGAAATTAGCGTTCATAAGAATCATGATTTTTCTAAGAATCAAACTTTATGGAGATTTTGTGACTGAATTCGATTTTCAGCATGATTCTTATCACTGTTCCAAAATTCTAGCCCATTAGGTACCATAGAGCCTGAGAAAACTGCTTCCAAAGTTCGAACCCAAGTCTGAAATGAAGGTCCATATAAAATATGATTTTTTAAAAAACCCAAATTTATGGAGATTTTGTGACTGAATTAGATTTGTACCACGATTCTTACCACTTTTCCAAAGTTTCAGCCCATTTGGTACCATAGAGCCTGAGAAAACTGCTTCCAAAGTTCGAATACATGTCTGAAATTAGCGTTCATAAGAATCATGATTTTTCTAAGAATCAAACTTTATGGAGATTTTGTGACTGAATTCGATTTGCAGCATGATTCTTATCACTGTTCCACAATTCTAGCCCATAAGGTACCATAGAGCCTGAGAAAACTGCTTCCAAAGTTCGAACCCAAGTCTGAAATGAAGGTCCATATAAATTATGATTTTTTTAAAAATCCAACTTTATGGAGATTTTGTGACTGAATTCGATTTGTATCACGATTCTTACCAAGTTTCCAAAATTTCAGCCCATTTGGTACCATAGAGCCTGAGAAAACTGCTTCCAAAGTTCGAACCCAAGTCTGAAATTAGCGTTCATAAGAATCATGATTTTTCTAAGAATCAAACTTTATGGAGATTTTGTGACTGAATTCGATTTGCAGCATGATTCTTATCACTGTTCCACAATTCTAGCCCATAAGGTACCATAGAGCCTGAGAAAACTGCTTCCAAAGTTCGAACCCAAGTCTGAAATGAAGGTCCATATAAATTATGATTTTTTTAAAAATCCAACTTTATGGAGATTTTGTGACTGAATTCGATTTGTATCACGATTCTTACCAAGTTTCCAAAATTTCAGCCCATTTGGTACCATAGAGCCTGAGAAAACTGCTTCCAAAGTTCGAACCCAACTCTGAAATTAGCGTTCATAAGAATCATTATTTTTCTAAGAATCAAACTTTATGGAGATTTTGTGACTGAATTCGATTTGCAGCATGATTCTTATCACTGTTCCACAATTCTAGCCCATTAGGTACCATAGAGCCTGAGAAAACTGCTTCCAAAGTTCGAACCCAAGTCTGAAATGAAGGTCCATATAAATTATGATTTTTTTAAAAATCCAACTTTATGGAGATTTTGTGACTGAATTCGATAGGACTACAATTCTCATCACTATTCCAAAATTTCAGCCCGTTTGGTCCCATAAAGCCTGAAAAAACTGCTTCCAAAGTTCGAACCCAAGTCTGAAATTAGCGTTCATAAGAATCATGATTTTTCTAAGAATCAAACTTTATGGAGATTTTGTGACTGAATTCGATTTGCAGCATGATTCTTATCACTGTTCCACAATTCTAGCCCATTAGGTACCATAGAGCCTGAGAAAACTGCTTCCAAAGTTCGAACCCAAGTCTGAAATGAAGGTCCATATAAATTATGATTTTTTAAAAAATCCAACTTTATGGAGATTTTTTGACTGAATTCGATTTGTACCACGATTTTTACCACGTTTCCAAAATTTCAGCCCATTTGGTACCATAGAGCCTGAGAAAACTGCTTCCAAAGTTCGAACCCAACTCTGAAATTAGCGTTCATAAGAATCATGATTTTTCTAAGAATCAAACTTTATGGAGATTTTGTGACTGAATTCGATTTGCAGCATGATTCTTATCACTGTTCCAAAATTCTAGCCCATTTGGTACCATAGAGCCTGAGAAAACTGCTTCCAAAGTTCGAACCCAACTCTGAAATTAGCGTTCATAAGAATCATGATTTTTCTAAGAATCAAACTTTATGGAGATTTTGTGACTGAATTCGATTTGCAGCATGATTCTTATCACTGTTCCAAAATTCTAGCCCATTAGGTACCATAGAGCCTGAGAAAACTGCTTCCAAAGTTCGAACCCAAGTCTGAAATGAAGGTCCATATAAATTATGATTTTTTAAAAAATCCAACTTTATGAAGATTTTGTGACTGAATTAGATTTGTACCACGATTCTTACCACTTTTCCAAAGTTTCAGCCCATTTGGTACCATAGAGCCTGAGAAAACTGCTTCCAAAGTTCGAACCCAAGTCTGAAATTAGCGTTCATAAGAATCATGATTTTTCTAAGAATCAAACTTTATGGAGATTTTGTGACTGAATTCGATTTGCAGCATGATTCTTATCACTGTTCCACAATTCTAGCCCATTAGGTACCATAGAGCCTGAGAAAACTGCTTCCAAAGTTCGAACCCAAGTCTGAAATGAAGGTCCATATAAATTATGATTTTTTTAAAAATCCAACTTTATGGAGATTTTGTGACTGAATTCGATTTGTATCACGATTCTTACCAAGTTTCCAAAATTTCAGCCCATTTGGTACCATAGAGCCTGAGAAAACTGCTTCCAAAGTTCGAACCCAAGTCTGAAATTAGCGTTCATAAGAATCATGATTTTTCTAAGAATCAAACTTTATGGAGATTTTGTGACTGAATTCGATTTGCAGCATGATTCTTATCACTGTTCCAAAATTCTAGCCCTTTAGGTACCATAGAGCCTGAGAAAACTGCTTCCAAAGTTCAAACCCAAGTCTGAAATTAGCGTCCATAAAAATTATGATTTTTTTAAAAATCCAACTTTATATAGATTTTGTGACTGAATTAGATTTGGACCACGATTCTTACCACTTTTCCAAAGTTTCAGCCCATTTGGTACCATAGAGCCTGAGAAAACTGCTTCCAAAGTTCGAACCCAACTCTGAAATTTGCGTTCATAAGAATCATGATTTTTCTAAGAATCAAACTTTAAGGAGATTTTGTGACTGAATTCGATTTGCAGCATGATTCTTATCACTGTTCCAAACTTCTAGCCCTTTAGGTACCATAGAGCCTGAGAAAACTGCTTCCAAAGTTCAAACCCAAGTCTGAAATTAGCGTCCATAAAAATTATAATTTTTTTAAAAATCCAACTTTATATAGATTTTGTGACTGAATTAGATTTGGACCGCGATTCTTACCACTTTTCCAAAGTTTCAGCCCATTTGGTACCATAGAGCCTGAGAAAACTGCTTCCAAAGTTCGAACCCAAGTCTGAAATTAGCGTTCATAAGAATCATGATTTTTCTAAGAATCAAACTTTATGGAGATTTTGTGACTGAATTCGATTTGCAGCATGATTCTTATCACTGTTCCAAAATTCTAGCCCATTAGGTACCATAGAGCCTGAGAAAATTGCTTCCAAAGTTCGAACCCAAGTCTGAAATGAAGGTCCATATAAATTATGATTTTTTAAAAAATCCAACTTTATGGAGATTTTGTGACTGAATTCGATTTGTACCACGATTTTTACCACGTTTCCAAAATTTCAGCCCATTTGGTACCATAGAGCCTGAAAAAACTGCTTCCAAAGTTCGAACCCAACTCTGAAATTTGCGTTCATAAGAATCATGATTTTTCTAAGAATCAAACTTTAAGGAGATTTTGTGACTGAATTCGATTTGCAGCATGATTCTTATCACTGTTCCAAACTTCTAGCCCTTTAGGTACCATAGATCCTGAGAAAACTGCTTCCAAAGTTCAAACCCAAGTCTGAAATTAGCGTCCATAAAAATTATGATTTTTTTAAAAATCCAACTTTATGGAGATTTTGTGACTGAATTCGATTTGCAGCATGATTCTTATCACTGTTCCAAAATTCTAGCCCTTTAGGTACCATAGAGCCTGAGAAAACTGCTTCCAAAGTTCAAACCCAAGTCTGAAATTAGCGTCCATAAAAATTATGATTTTTTTAAAAATCCAACTTTATATAGATTTTGTGACTGAATTAGATTTGGACCACGATTCTTACCACTTTTCCAAAGTTTCAGCCCATTTGGTACCATAGAGCCTGAGAAAACTGCTTCCAAAGTTCGAACCCAACTCTGAAATTAGCGTTCATAAGAATCATGATTTTTCTAAGAATCAAACTTTATGGAGATTTTATGACTGAATTCGATTTGCAGCATGATTCTTATCACTGTTCCAAAATTCTAGCCCTTTAGGTACCATAGAGCCTGAGAAAACTGCTTCCAAAGTTCAAACCCAAGTCTGAAATTAGCGTCCATAAAAATTATGATTTTTTTAAAAATCCAACTTTATATAGATTTTGTGACTGAATTAGATTTGGACCACGATTCTTACCACTTTTCCAAAGTTTCAGCCCATTTGGTACCATAGAGCCTGAGAAAACTGCTTCCAAAGTTCGAACCCAACTCTGAAATTAGCGTTCATAAGAATCATGATTTTTCTAAGAATCAAACTTTATGGAGATTTTAAGACTGAATTCGATTTGCAGCATGATTCTTATCACTGTTCCAAAATTCTAGCCCTTTAGGTACCATAGAGCCTGAGAAAACTGCTTCCAAAGTTCAAACCCAAGTCTGAAATTAGCGTCCATAAAAATTATGATTTTTTTAAAAATCCAACTTTATATAGATTTTGTGACTGAATTAGATTTGGACCACGATTCTTACCACTTTTCCAAAGTTTCAGCCCATTTGGTACCATAGAGCCTGAGAAAACTGCTTCCAAAGTTCGAACCCAACTCTGAAATTAGCGTTCATAAGAATCATGATTTTTCTAAGAATCAAACTTTATGGAGATTTTATGACTGAATTCGATTTGCAGCATGATTCTTATCACTGTTCCAAAATTCTAGCCCTTTAGGTACCATAGAGCCTGAGAAAACTGCTTCCAAAGTTCAAACCCAAGTCTGAAATTAGCGTCCATAAAAATTATGATTTTTTTAAAAATCCAACTTTATATAGATTTTGTGACTGAATTAGATTTGGACCACGATTCTTACCACTTTTCCAAAGTTTCAGCCCATTTGGTACCATAGAGCCTGAAAAAACTGCTTCCAAAGTTCGAACCCAACTCTGAAATTTGCGTTCATAAGAATCATGATTTTTCTAAGAATCAAACTTTAAGGAGATTTTGTGACTGAATTCGATTTGCAGCATGATTCTTATCACTGTTCCAAACTTCTAGCCCTTTAGGTACCATAGAGCCTGAGAAAACTGCTTCCAAAGTTCAAACCCAAGTCTGAAATTAGCGTCCATAAAAATTATGATTTTTTTAAAAATCCAACTTTATATAGATTTTGTGACTGAATTAGATTTGGACCACGATTCTTACCACTTTTCCAAAGTTTCAGCCCATTTGGTACCATAGAGCCTGAGAAAACTGCTTCCAAAGTTCGAACCCAACTCTGAAATTAGCGTTCATAAGAATCATGATTTTTCTAAGAATCAAACTTTATGGAGATTTTAAGACTGAATTCGATTTGCAGCATGATTCTTATCACTGTTCCAAAATTCTAGCCCTTTAGGTACCATAGAGCCTGAGAAAACTGCTTCCAAAGTTCAAACCCAAGTCTGAAATTAGCGTCCATAAAAATTATGATTTTTTAAAAAATCCAACTTTATATAGATTTTGTGACTGAATTAGATTTGGACCACGATTCTTACCACTTTTCCAAAGTTTCAGCCCATTTGGTACCATAGAGCCTGAAAAAACTGCTTCCAAAGTTCGAACCCAACTCTGAAATTTGCGTTCATAAGAATCATGATTTTTCTAAGAATCAAACTTTAAGGAGATTTTGTGACTGAATTCGATTTGCAGCATGATTCTTATCACTGTTCCAAACTTCTAGCCCTTTAGGTACCATAGAGCCTGAGAAAACTGCTTCCAAAGTTCAAACCCAAGTCTGAAATTAGCGTCCATAAAAATTATGATTTTTTTAAAAATCCAACTTTATATAGATTTTGTGACTGAATTAGATTTGGACCACGATTCTTACCACTTTTCCAAAGTTTCAGCCCATTTGGTACCATAGAGCCTGAGAAAACTGCTTCCAAAGTTCGAACCCAAGTCTGAAATTAGCGTTCATAAGAATCATGATTTTTCTAAGAATCAAACTTTAAGGAGATTTTGTGACTGAATTCGATTTGCAGCATGATTCTTATCACTGTTCCAAACTTCTAGCCCTTTAGGTACCATAGAGCCTGAGAAAACTGCTTCCAAAGTTCAAACCCAAGTCTGAAATTAGCGTCCATAAAAATTATGATTTTTTTAAAAATCCAACTTTATATAGATTTTGTGACTGAATTAGATTTGGACCACGATTCTTACCACTTTTCCAAAGTTTCAGCCCATTTGGTACCATAGAGCCTGAGAAAACTGCTTCCAAAGTTCGAACCCAACTCTGAAATTAGCGTTCATAAGAATCATGATTTTTCTAAGAATCAAACTTTATGGAGATTTTAAGACTGAATTCGATTTGCAGCATGATTCTTATCACTGTTCCAAAATTCTAGCCCTTTAGGTACCATAGAGCCTGAGAAAACTGCTTCCAAAGTTCAAACCCAAGTCTGAAATTAGCGTCCATAAAAATTATGATTTTTTTAAAAATCCAACTTTATATAGATTTTGTGACTGAATTAGATTTGGACCACGATTCTTACCACTTTTCCAAAGTTTCAGCCCATTTGGTACCATAGAGCCTGAGAAAACTGCTTCCAAAGTTCGAACCCAAGTCTGAAATTAGCGTTCATAAGAATCATGATTTTTCTAAGAATCAAACTTTATGGAGATTTTGTGACTGAATTCGATTTGCAGCATGATTCTTATCACTGTTTCAAAATTCTAGCCCTTTAGGTACCATAGAGCCTGAGAAAACTGCTTCCAAAGTTCAAACCCAAGTCTGAAATTAGCGTCCATAAAAATTATGATTTTTTTAAAAATCCAACTTTATATAGATTTTGTGACTGAATTAGATTTGGACCACGATTCTTACCACTTTTCCAAAGTTTCAGCCCATTTGGTACCATAGAGCCTGAAAAAACTGCTTCCAAAGTTCGAACCCAACTCTGAAATTTGCGTTCATAAGAATCATGATTTTTCTAAGAATCAAACTTTAAGGAGATTTTGTGACTGAATTCGATTTGCAGCATGATTCTTATCACTGTTCCAAACTTCTAGCCCTTTAGGTACCATAGAGCCTGAGAAAACTGCTTCCAAAGTTCGAACCCAACTCTGAAATTAGCGTTCATAAGAATCATGATTTTTCTAAGAATCAAACTTTATGGAGATTTTAAGACTGAATTCGATTTGCAGCATGATTCTTATCACTGTTCCAAAATTCTAGCCCTTTAGGTACCATAGAGCCTGAGAAAACTGCTTCCAAAGTTCAAACCCAAGTCTGAAATTAGCGTCCATAAAAATTATGATTTTTTAAAAAATCCAACTTTATATAGATTTTGTGACTGAATTAGATTTGGACCACGATTCTTACCACTTTTCCAAAGTTTCAGCCCATTTGGTACCATAGAGCCTGAAAAAACTGCTTCCAAAGTTCGAACCCAACTCTGAAATTTGCGTTCATAAGAATCATGATTTTTCTAAGAATCAAACTTTAAGGAGATTTTGTGACTGAATTCGATTTGCAGCATGATTCTTATCACTGTTCCAAACTTCTAGCCCTTTAGGTACCATAGAGCCTGAGAAAACTGCTTCCAAAGTTCAAACCCAAGTCTGAAATTAGCGTCCATAAAAATTATGATTTTTTTAAAAATCCAACTTTATATAGATTTTGTGACTGAATTAGATTTGGACCACGATTCTTACCACTTTTCCAAAGTTTCAGCCCATTTGGTACCATAGAGCCTGAGAAAACTGCTTCCAAAGTTCGAACCCAAGTCTGAAATTAGCGTTCATAAGAATCATGATTTTTCTAAGAATCAAACTTTATGGAGATTTTGTGACTGAATTCGATTTGCAGCATGATTCTTATCACTGTTCCAAAATTCTAGCCCATTAGGTACCATAGAGCCTGAGAAAATTGCTTCCAAAGTTCGAACCCAAGTCTGAAATGAAGGTCCATATAAATTATGATTTTTTAAAAAATCCAACTTTATGGAGATTTTGTGACTGAATTCGATTTGTACCACGATTTTTACCACGTTTCCAAAATTTCAGCCCATTTGGTACCATAGAGCCTGAAAAAACTGCTTCCAAAGTTCGAACCCAACTCTGAAATTTGCGTTCATAAGAATCATGATTTTTCTAAGAATCAAACTTTAAGGAGATTTTGTGACTGAATTCGATTTGCAGCATGATTCTTATCACTGTTCCAAACTTCTAGCCCTTTAGGTACCATAGAGCCTGAGAAAACTGCTTCCAAAGTTCAAACCCAAGTCTGAAATTAGCGTCCATAAAAATTATGATTTTTTTAAAAATCCAACTTTATATAGATTTTGTGACTGAATTAGATTTGGACCACGATTCTTACCACTTTTCCAAAGTTTCAGCCCATTTGGTACCATAGAGCCTGAGAAAACTGCTTCCAAAGTTCGAACCCAACTCTGAAATTAGCGTTCATAAGAATCATGATTTTTCTAAGAATCAAACTTTATGGAGATTTTAAGACTGAATTCGATTTGCAGCATGATTCTTATCACTGTTCCAAAATTCTAGCCCTTTAGGTACCATAGAGCCTGAGAAAACTGCTTCCAAAGTTCAAACCCAAGTCTGAAATTAGCGTCCATAAAAATTATGATTTTTTTAAAAATCCAACTTTATATAGATTTTGTGACTGAATTAGATTTGGACCACGATTCTTACCACTTTTCCAAAGTTTCAGCCCATTTGGTACCATAGAGCCTGAGAAAACTGCTTCCAAAGTTCGAACCCAAGTCTGAAATTAGCGTTCATAAGAATCATGATTTTTCTAAGAATCAAACTTTATGGAGATTTTGTGACTGAATTCGATTTGCAGCATGATTCTTATCACTGTTTCAAAATTCTAGCCCTTTAGGTACCATAGAGCCTGAGAAAACTGCTTCCAAAGTTCAAACCCAAGTCTGAAATTAGCGTCCATAAAAATTATGATTTTTTTTAAAATCCAACTTTATATAGATTTTGTGACTGAATTAGATTTGTACCACGATTCTTACCACTTTTCCAAAATTTCAGCCCATTTGGTACCATAGAGACTGAGAAAACTGCTTCCAAAGTTCGAACCCAAGTCTGAAATGAAGGTACATAAAAATTATGATTTATTGTAAAAATCCAACTTCATGGAGATTTTGTGACTGAATTCGATTTGCAGCATGATTCTTATCACTGTTCCAAAATTCTAGCCCTTTAGGTACCATAGAGCCTGAGAAAACTGCTTCCAAAGTTCAAACCCAAGTCTGAAATAAGCGTCCATAAAAATTATGATTTTTTTTAAAATCCAACTTTATATAGATTTTGTGACTGAATTCGATTTGTACCACGATTTTTACCACGTTTCCAAAATTTCAGCCCATTTGGTACCATAGAGCCTGAGAAAACTGCTTCCAAAGTTCGAACCCAACTCTGAAATTTGCGTTCATAAGAATCATGATTTTTCTAAGAATCAAACTTTATGGAGATTTTAGGACTGAATTCGATTTGCAGCATGATTCTTATCACTGTTCCAAAATTCTAGCCCTTTAGGTACCATAGAGCCTGAGAAAACTGCTTCCAAAGTTCAAACCCAAGTCTGAAATTAGCGTCCATAAAAATTATGATTTTTTAAAAAATCCAACTTTATATAGATTTTGTGACTGAATTAGATTTGGACCACGATTCTTACCACTTTTCCAATGTTTCAGCCCATTTGGTACCATAGAGCCTGAGAAAACTGCTTCCAAAGTTCGAACCCAAGTCTGAAATTAGCGTTCATAAGAATCATGATTTTTCTAAGAATCAAACTTTATGGAGATTTTGTGACTGAATTCGATTTGCAGCATGATTCTTATCACTGTTCCAAAATTCTAGCCCTTTAGGTACCATAGAGCCTGAGAAAACTGCTTCCAAAGTTCAAACCCAAGTCTGAAATTAGCGTCCATAAAAATTATGATTTTTTAAAAAATCCAACTTTATATAGATTTTGTGACTGAATTAGATTTGGACCACGATTCTTACCACGTTTCCAAAATTTCAGCCCATTTGGTACCATAGAGCCTGAGAAAACTGCTTCCAAATTTCGAACCCAAGTCTGAAATTAGCGTTCATAAGAATCATGATTTTTCTAAGAATCAAACTTTATGGAGATTTTGGGACTGAATTCGATTTGCAGCATGATTCTTATCACTGTTCCACAATTCTAGCCCATTAGGTACCATAGAGCCTGAGAAAACTGCTTCCAAAGTTCGAACCCAAGTCTGAAATGAAGGTCCATATAAATTATGATTTTTTTTTAAATCCAACTTTATGGAGATTTTGTGACTGAATTCGATTTGTATCACGATTCTTACCAAGTTTCCAAAATTTCAGCCCATTTGGTACCATAGAGCCTGAGAAAACTGCTTCCAAAGTTCGAACCCAACTCTGAAATTAGCGTTCATAAAAATCATGATTTTTCTAAGAATCAAACTTTTTGGAGATTTTGTGACTGAATTCGATTTGCAGCATGATTCTTATCACTGTTCCAAAATTCTAGCCCTTTAGGTACCATAGAGCCTGAGAAAACTGCTTCCAAAGGTCAAACCCAAGTCTGAAATTAGCGTCCATAAAAATTATGATTTTTTTAAAAATCCAACTTTATATAGATTTTGTGACTGAATTAGATTTGGACCACGATTCTTACCACTTTTCTAAAGTTTCAGCCCATTTGGTACCATAGAGCCTGAGAAAACTGCTTCCAAAGTTCGAACCCAAGTCTGAAATTAGCGTTCATAAGAATCATGATTTTTCTAAGAATCAAACTTTATGGAGATTTTGTGACTGAAATCGATTTGCAGCATGATTCTTATCACTGTTCCAAACTTCTAGCCCTTTAGGTACCATAGAGCCTGAGAAAACTGCTTCCAAAGTTCAAACCCAAGTCTGAAATTAGCGTCCATAAAAATTATGATTTTTTTAAAAATCCAACTTTATATAGATTTTGTGACTGAATTAGATTTGGACCACGATTCTTACCACTTTTCCAAAGTTTCAGCCCATTTGGTACCATAGAGCCTGAGAAAACTGCTTCCAAAGTTCGAACCCAACTCAGAAATTAGCGTTCATAAGAATCATGATTTTTCTAAGAATCAAACTTTATGGAGATTTTAAGACTGAATTCGATTTGCAGCATGATTCTTATCACTGTTCCAAAATTCTAGCCCTTTAGGTACCATAGAGCCTGAGAAAACTGCTTCCAAAGTTCAAACCCAAGTCTGAAATGAAGGTCCATATAAATTATGATTTTTTAAAAAATCCAACTTTATGGAGATTTTGTTACTGAATTTGATTTGTACCACGATTTTTACCACGTTTCCAAAATTTCAGCCCATTTGGTACCATAGAGCCTGAGAAAACTGCTTCCAAAGTTCGAACCCAAGTCTGAAATGAAGGTCCATAAAAATTATGATTTATTGTAAAAATCCAACTTCATGGAGATTTTGTGACTGAATTCGATTTGCAGCATGATTCTTATCACTGTTCCAAAATTCTAGCCCTTTAGGTACCATAGAGCCTGAGAAAACTGCTTCCAAAGTTCAAACCCAAGTCTGAAATAAGCGTACATAAAAATTATGATTTTTTTTTAAATCCAACTTTATATAGATTTTGTGACTGAATTCGATTTGTACCACGATTTTTACCACGTTTCCAAAATTTCAGCCCTTTTGGTACCATAGAGCCTGAGAAAACTGCTTCCAAAGTTCGAACCCAACTCTGAAATTTGCGTTCATAAGAATAATGATTTTTCTAAGAATCAAACTTTATGGAGATTTTAGGACTGAATTCGATTTGCAGCATGATTCTTATCACTGTTCCAAAATTCTAGCCCTTTAGGTACCATAGAGCCTGAGAAAACTGCTTCCAAAGTTCAAACCCAAGTCTGAAATTAGCGTCCATAAAAATTATGATTTTTTAAAAAATCCAACTTTATATAGATTTTGTGACTGAATTAGATTTGGACCACGATTCTTACCACTTTTCCAATGTTTCAGCCCATTTGGTACCATAGAGCCTGAGAAAACTGCTTCCAAATTTCGAACCCAAGTCTGAAATTAGCGTTCATAAGAATCATGATTTTTCTAAGAATCAAAATTTATGGAGATTTTGGGACTGAATTCGATTTGCAGCATGATTCTTATCACTGTTCCACAATTCTAGCCCATTAGGTACCATAGAGCCTGAGAAAACTGCTTCCAAAGTTCGAACCCAAGTCTGAAATGAAGGTCCATATAAATTATGATTTTTTTTTAAATCCATTTTTATGGAGATTTTGTGACTGAATTCGATTTGTATCCACGATTCTTACTAAGTTTCCAAAATTTCAGCCCATTTGGTACCATAGAGCCTGAGAAAACTGCTTCCAAAGTTCAAACCCAAGTCTGAAATTAGCGTCCATAAAAATTATGATTTTTTTAAAAATCCAACTTTATATAGATTTTGTGACTGAATTAGATTTGGACCACGATTCTTACCACTTTTCTAAAGTTTCAGCCCATTTGGTACCATAGAGCCTGAGAAAACTGCTTCCAAAGTTCGAACCCAAGTCTGAAATTAGCGTTCATAAGAATCATGATTTTTCTAAGAATCAAACTTTATGGAGATTTTGTGACTGAATTCGATTTGCAGCATGATTCTTATCACTGTTCCACAATTCTAGCCCATTAGGTACCATAGAGCCTGAGAAAACTGCTTCCAAAGTTCGAACCCAAGTCTGAAATGAAGGTCCATATAAATTATGATTTTTTTTTAAATCCAACTTTATGGAGATTTTGTGACTGAATTCGATTTGTATCACGATTCTTAATAAGTTTCCAAAATTTCAGCCCATTTGGTACCATAGAGCCTGAGAAAACTGCTTCCAAAGTTCAAACCCAAGTCTGAAATTAGCGTCCATAAAAATTATGATTTTTTTTAAAATCCAACTTTATATAGATTTTGTGACTGAATTAGATTTGGACCACGATTCTTACCACTTTTCCAAAGTTTCAGCCCATTTGGTACCATAGAGCCTGAGAAAACTGCTTCCAAAGTTCGAACCCAAGTCTGAAATTAGCGTTCATAAGAATCATGATTTTTTAAAAAATCCAACTTTATGGAGATTTTGTGACTGAATTCGATTTGTACCACGATTTTTACCACGTTTCCAAAATTTCAGCCCATTTGGTACCATAGAGCCTGAGAAAACTGCTTCCAAAGTTCGAACCCAAGTCTGAAATGATGGTCCATAAAAATTATGATTTATTGTAAAAATCCAACTTCATGGAGATTTTGTGACTGAATTCGATTTGCAGCATGATTCTTATCACTGTTCCAAAATTCTAGCCCTTTAGGTACCATAGAGCCTGAGAAAACTGCTTCCAAAGTTCAAACCCAAGTCTGAAATAAGCGTCCATAAAAATTATGATTTTTTTTTAAATCCAACTTTATATAGATTTTGTGACTGAATTCGATTTGTACCACGATTTTTACCACGTTTCCAAAATTTCAGCCCATTTGGTACCATAGAGCCTGAGAAAACTGCTTCCAAAGTTCGAACCCAAGTCTGAAATTAGCGTTCATAAGAATCATGATTTTTCTAAGAATCAAACTTTATGGAGATTTTAGGACTGAATTCGATTTGCAGCATGATTCTTATCACTGTTCCAAAATTCTAGCCCTTTAGGTACCATAGAGCCTGAGAAAACTGCTTCCAAAGTTCAAACCCAAGTCTGAAATTAGCGTCCATAAAAATTATGATTTTTTTAAAAATCCAACTTTATATAGATTTTGTGACTGAATTAGATTTGGACCACGATTCTTACCACTTTTCCAAAGTTTCAGCCCATTTGGTACCATAGAGCCTGAGAAAACTGCTTCCAAAGTTCGAACCCAAGTCTGAAATTAGCGTTCATAAGAATCATGATTTTTCTAAGAATCAAACTTTATGGAGATTTTGTGACTGAATTCGATTTGCAGCATGATTCTTATCACTGTTCCAAAATTCTAGCCCTTTAGGTACCATAGAGCCTGAGAAAACTGCTTCCAAAGTTCAAACCCAAGTCTGAAATTAGCGTCCATAAAAATTATGATTTTTTTTAAAATCCAACTTTATATAGATTTTGTGACTGAATTAGATTTGTACCACGATTCTTACCACTTTTCCAAAGTTTCAGCCCATTTGGTACCATAGAGCCTGAGAAAACTGCTTCCAAAGTTCGAACCCAAGTCTGAAATTAGCGTTCATAAGAATCATGATTTTTCTAAGAATCAAACTTTATGGAGATTTTGTGACTGAATTCGATTTGCAGCATGATTCTTATCACTGTTCCAAAATTCTAGCCCATTAGGTACCATAGAGCCTGAGAAAACTGCTTCCAAAGATCGAACCCAAGTCTGAAATGAAGGTCCATATAAATTATGATTTGTTAAAAAATCCAACTTTATGGAGATTTTGTGACTGAATTCGATTTGTACCACGATTTTTACCACGTTTCCAAAATTTCAGCCCATTTGGTACCATAGAGCCTGAGAAAACTGCTTCCAAAGTTCGAACCCAAGTCTGAAATGATGGTCCATAAAAATTATGATTTATTGTAAAAATCCAACTTCATGGAGATTTTGTGACTGAATTCGATTTGCAGCATGATTCTTATCACTGTTCCAAAATTCTAGCCCTTTAGGTACCATAGAGCCTGAGAAAACTGCTTCCAAAGTTCAAACCCAAGTCTGAAATTAGCGTCCATAAAAATTATGATTTTTTTAAAAATCCAACTTTATATAGATTTTGTGACTGAATTAGATTTGGACCACGATTCTTACCACTTTTCTAAAGTTTCAGCCCATTTGGTACCATAGAGCCTGAGAAAACTGCTTCCAAAGTTCGAACCCAAGTCTGAAATTAGCGTTCATAAGAATCATGATTTTTCTAAGAATCAAACTTTATGGAGATTTTGTGACTGAATTCGATTTGCAGCATGATTCTTATCACTGTTCCACAATTCTAGCCCATTAGGTACCATAGAGCCTGAGAAAACTGCTTCCAAAGTTCGAACCCAAGTCTGAAATGAAGGTCCATATAAATTATGATTTTTTTTTAAATCCAACTTTATGGAGATTTTGTGACTGAATTCGATTTGTATCACGATTCTTAATAAGTTTCCAAAATTTCAGCCCATTTGGTACCATAGAGCCTGAGAAAACTGCTTCCAAAGTTCAAACCCAAGTCTGAAATTAGCGTCCATAAAAATTATGATTTTTTTTAAAATCCAACTTTATATAGATTTTGTGACTGAATTAGATTTGGACCACGATTCTTACCACTTTTCCAAAGTTTCAGCCCATTTGGTACCATAGAGCCTGAGAAAACTGCTTCCAAAGTTCGAACCCAAGTCTGAAATTAGCGTTCATAAGAATCATGATTTTTTAAAAAATCCAACTTTATGGAGATTTTGTGACTGAATTCGATTTGTACCACGATTTTTACCACGTTTCCAAAATTTCAGCCCATTTGGTACCATAGAGCCTGAGAAAACTGCTTCCAAAGTTCGAACCCAAGTCTGAAATGATGGTCCATAAAAATTATGATTTATTGTAAAAATCCAACTTCATGGAGATTTTGTGACTGAATTCGATTTGCAGCATGATTCTTATCACTGTTCCAAAATTCTAGCCCTTTAGGTACCATAGAGCCTGAGAAAACTGCTTCCAAAGTTCAAACCCAAGTCTGAAATAAGCGTCCATAAAAATTATGATTTTTTTTTAAATCCAACTTTATATAGATTTTGTGACTGAATTCGATTTGTACCACGATTTTTACCACGTTTCCAAAATTTCAGCCCATTTGGTACCATAGAGCCTGAGAAAACTGCTTCCAAAGTTCGAACCCAAGTCTGAAATTAGCGTTCATAAGAATCATGATTTTTCTAAGAATCAAACTTTATGGAGATTTTAGGACTGAATTCGATTTGCAGCATGATTCTTATCACTGTTCCAAAATTCTAGCCCTTTAGGTACCATAGAGCCTGAGAAAACTGCTTCCAAAGTTCAAACCCAAGTCTGAAATTAGCGTCCATAAAAATTATGATTTTTTTAAAAATCCAACTTTATATAGATTTTGTGACTGAATTAGATTTGGACCACGATTCTTACCACTTTTCCAAAGTTTCAGCCCATTTGGTACCATAGAGCATGAGAAAACTGCTTCCAAAGTTCGAACCCAAGTCTGAAATTAGCGTTCATAAGAATCATGATTTTTCTAAGAATCAAACTTTATGGAGATTTTGTGACTGAATTCGATTTGCAGCATGATTCTTATCACTGTTCCAAAATTCTAGCCCTTTAGGTACCATAGAGCCTGAGAAAACTGCTTCCAAAGTTCAAACCCAAGTCTGAAATTAGCGTCCATAAAAATTATGATTTTTTTTAAAATCCAACTTTATATAGATTTTGTGACTGAATTAGATTTGTACCACGATTCTTACCACTTTTCCAAAGTTTCAGCCCATTTGGTACCATAGAGCCTGAGAAAACTGCTTCCAAAGTTCGAACCCAAGTCTGAAATTAGCGTTCATAAGAATCATGATTTTTCTAAGAATCAAACTTTATGGAGATTTTGTGACTGAATTCGATTTGCAGCATGATTCTTATCACTGTTCCAAAATTCTAGCCCATTAGGTACCATAGAGCCTGAGAAAACTGCTTCCAAAGTTCGAACCCAAGTCTGAAATGAAGGTCCATATAAATTATGATTTGTTAAAAAATCCAACTTTATGGAGATTTTGTGACTGAATTCGATTTGTACCACGATTTTTACCACGTTTCCAAAATTTCAGCCCATTTGGTACCATAGAGCCTGAGAAAACTGCTTCCAAAGTTCGAACCCAAGTCTGAAATGATGGTCCATAAAAATTATGATTTATTGTAAAAATCCAACTTCATGGAGATTTTGTGACTGAATTCGATTTGCAGCATGATTCTTATCACTGTTCCAAAATTCTAGCCCTTTAGGTACCATAGAGCCTGAGAAAACTGCTTCCAAAGTTCAAACCCAAGTCTGAAATAAGCGTCCATAAAAATTATGATTTTTTTTTAAATCCAACTTTATATAGATTTTGTGACTGAATTCGATTTGTACCACGATTTTTACCACGTTTCCAAAGTTTCAGCCCATTTGGTACCATAGAGCCTGAGAAAACTGCTTCCAAAGTTCGAACCCAAGTCTGAAATTAGCGTTCATAAGAATCATGATTTTTCTAAGAATCAAACTTTATGGAGATTTTGTGACTGAATTCGATTTGCAGCATGATTCTTATCACTGTTCCAAAATTCTAGCCCTTTAGGTACCATAGAGCCTGAGAAAACTGCTTCCAAAGTTCAAACCCAAGTCTGAAATTAGCGTCCATAAAAATTATGATTTTTTTTAAAATCCAACTTTATATAGATTTTGTGACTGAATTAGATTTGTACCACGATTCTTACCACTTTTCCAAAGTTTCAGCCCATTTGGTACCATAGAGCCTGAGAAAACTGCTTCCAAAGTTCGAACCCAAGTCTGAAATTAGCGTTCATAAGAATCATGATTTTTCTAAGAATCAAACTTTATGGAGATTTTGTGACTGAATTCGATTTGCAGCATGATTCTTATCACTGTTCCAAAATTCTAGCCCATTAGGTACCATAGAGCCTGAGAAAACTGCTTCCAAAGTTCGAACCCAAGTCTGAAATGAAGGTCCATATAAATTATGATTTGTTAAAAAATCCAACTTTATGGAGATTTTGTGACTGAATTCGATTTGTACCACGATTTTTACCACGTTTCCAAAATTTCAGCCCATTTGGTACCATAGAGCCTGAGAAAACTGCTTCCAAAGTTCGAACCCAAGTCTGAAATGATGGTCCATAAAAATTATGATTTATTGTAAAAATCCAACTTCATGGAGATTTTGTGACTGAATTCGATTTGCAGCATGATTCTTATCACTGTTCCAAAATTCTAGCCCTTTAGGTACCATAGAGCCTGAGAAAACTGCTTCCAAAGTTCAAACCCAAGTCTGAAATTAGCGTCCATAAAAATTATGATTTTTTTAAAAATCCAACTTTATATAGATTTTGTGACTGAATTAGATTTGGACCACGATTCTTACCACTTTTCTAAAGTTTCAGCCCATTTGGTACCATAGAGCCTGAGAAAACTGCTTCCAAAGTTCGAACCCAAGTCTGAAATTAGCGTTCATAAGAATCATGATTTTTCTAAGAATCAAACTTTATGGAGATTTTGTGACTGAATTCGATTTGCAGCATGATTCTTATCACTGTTCCACAATTCTAGCCCATTAGGTACCATAGAGCCTGAGAAAACTGCTTCCAAAGTTCGAACCCAAGTCTGAAATGAAGGTCCATATAAATTATGATTTTTTTTTAAATCCAACTTTATGGAGATTTTGTGACTGAATTCGATTTGTATCACGATTCTTAATAAGTTTCCAAAATTTCAGCCCATTTGGTACCATAGAGCCTGAGAAAACTGCTTCCAAAGTTCAAACCCAAGTCTGAAATTAGCGTCCATAAAAATTATGATTTTTTTTAAAATCCAACTTTATATAGATTTTGTGACTGAATTAGATTTGGACCACGATTCTTACCACTTTTCCAAAGTTTCAGCCCATTTGGTACCATAGAGCCTGAGAAAACTGCTTCCAAAGTTCGAACCCAAGTCTGAAATTAGCGTTCATAAGAATCATGATTTTTTAAAAAATCCAACTTTATGGAGATTTTGTGACTGAATTCGATTTGTACCACGATTTTTACCACGTTTCCAAAATTTCAGCCCATTTGGTACCATAGAGCCTGAGAAAACTGCTTCCAAAGTTCGAACCCAAGTCTGAAATGATGGTCCATAAAAATTATGATTTATTGTAAAAATCCAACTTCATGGAGATTTTGTGACTGAATTCGATTTGCAGCATGATTCTTATCACTGTTCCAAAATTCTAGCCCTTTAGGTACCATAGAGCCTGAGAAAACTGCTTCCAAAGTTCAAACCCAAGTCTGAAATAAGCGTCCATAAAAATTATGATTTTTTTTTAAATCCAACTTTATATAGATTTTGTGACTGAATTCGATTTGTACCACGATTTTTACCACGTTTCCAAAATTTCAGCCCATTTGGTACCATAGAGCCTGAGAAAACTGCTTCCAAAGTTCGAACCCAAGTCTGAAATTAGCGTTCATAAGAATCATGATTTTTCTAAGAATCAAACTTTATGGAGATTTTAGGACTGAATTCGATTTGCAGCATGATTCTTATCACTGTTCCAAAATTCTAGCCCTTTAGGTACCATAGAGCCTGAGAAAACTGCTTCCAAAGTTCAAACCCAAGTCTGAAATTAGCGTCCATAAAAATTATGATTTTTTTAAAAATCCAACTTTATATAGATTTTGTGACTGAATTAGATTTGGACCACGATTCTTACCACTTTTCCAAAGTTTCAGCCCATTTGGTACCATAGAGCCTGAGAAAACTGCTTCCAAAGTTCGAACCCAAGTCTGAAATTAGCGTTCATAAGAATCATGATTTTTCTAAGAATCAAACTTTATGGAGATTTTGTGACTGAATTCGATTTGCAGCATGATTCTTATCACTGTTCCAAAATTCTAGCCCTTTAGGTACCATAGAGCCTGAGAAAACTGCTTCCAAAGTTCAAACCCAAGTCTGAAATTAGCGTCCATAAAAATTATGATTTTTTTTAAAATCCAACTTTATATAGATTTTGTGACTGAATTAGATTTGTACCACGATTCTTACCACTTTTCCAAAGTTTCAGCCCATTTGGTACCATAGAGCCTGAGAAAACTGCTTCCAAAGTTCGAACCCAAGTCTGAAATTAGCGTTCATAAGAATCATGATTTTTCTAAGAATCAAACTTTATGGAGATTTTGTGACTGAATTCGATTTGCAGCATGATTCTTATCACTGTTCCAAAATTCTAGCCCATTAGGTACCATAGAGCCTGAGAAAACTGCTTCCAAAGTTCGAACCCAAGTCTGAAATGAAGGTCCATATAAATTATGATTTGTTAAAAAATCCAACTTTATGGAGATTTTGTGACTGAATTCGATTTGTACCACGATTTTTACCACGTTTCCAAAATTTCAGCCCATTTGGTACCATAGAGCCTGAGAAAACTGCTTCCAAAGTTCGAACCCAAGTCTGAAATGATGGTCCATAAAAATTATGATTTATTGTAAAAATCCAACTTCATGGAGATTTTGTGACTGAATTCGATTTGCAGCATGATTCTTATCACTGTTCCAAAATTCTAGCCCTTTAGGTACCATAGAGCCTGAGAAAACTGCTTCCAAAGTTCAAACCCAAGTCTGAAATTAGCGTCCATAAAAATTATGATTTTTTTTTAAATCCAACTTTATATAGATTTTGTGACTGAATTAGATTTGGACCACGATTCTTACCACTTTTCCAAAGTTTCAGCCCATTTGGTACCATAGAGCCTGAGAAAACTGCTTCCAAAGTTCGAACCCAAGTCTGAAATTAGCGTTCATAAGAATCATGATTTTTCTAAGAATCAAACTTTATGGAGATTTTGTGACTGAATTCGATTTGCAGCATGATTCTTATCACTGTTCCAAAATTCTAGCCCTTTAGGTACCATAGAGCCTGAGAAAACTGCTTCCAAAGTTCAAACCCAAGTCTGAAATTAGCGTCCATAAAAATTATGATTTTTTTTAAAATCCAACTTTATATAGATTTTGTGACTGAATTAGATTTGTACCACGATTCTTACCACTTTTCCAAAGTTTCAGCCCATTTGGTACCATAGAGCCTGAGAAAACTGCTTCCAAAGTTCGAACCCAAGTCTGAAATTAGCGTTCATAAGAATCATGATTTTTCTAAGAATCAAACTTTATGGAGATTTTGTGACTGAATTCGATTTGCAGCATGATTCTTATCACTGTTCCAAAATTCTAGCCCATTAGGTACCATAGAGCCTGAGAAAACTGCTTCCAAAGTTCGAACCCAAGTCTGAAATGAAGGTCCATATAAATTATGATTTGTTAAAAAATCCAACTTTATGGAGATTTTGTGACTGAATTCGATTTGTACCACGATTTTTACCACGTTTCCAAAATTTCAGCCCATTTGGTACCATAGAGCCTGAGAAAACTGCTTCCAAAGTTCGAACCCAAGTCTGAAATGATGGTCCATAAAAATTATGATTTATTGTAAAAATCCAACTTCATGGAGATTTTGTGACTGAATTCGATTTGCAGCATGATTCTTATCACTGTTCCAAAATTCTAGCCCTTTAGGTACCATAGAGCCTGAGAAAACTGCTTCCAAAGTTCAAACCCAAGTCTGAAATAAGCGTCCATAAAAATTATGATTTTTTTTTAAATCCAACTTTATATAGATTTTGTGACTGAATTCGATTTGTACCACGATTTTTACCACGTTTCCAAAATTTCAGCCCATTTGGTACCATAGAGCCTGAGAAAACTGCTTCCAAAGTTCGAACCCAAGTCTGAAATTAGCGTTCATAAGAATCATGATTTTTCTAAGAATCAAACTTTATTGAGATTTTAGGACTGAATTCGATTTGCAGCATGATTCTTATCACTGTTCCAAAATTCTAGCCCTTTAGGTACCATAGAGCCTGAGAAAACTGCTTCCAAAGTTCAAACCCAAGTCTGAAATTAGCGTCCATAAAAATTATGATTTTTTAAAAAATCCAACTTTATATAGATTTTGTGACTGAATTAGATTTGGACCACGATTCTTACCACTTTTCCAAAGTTTCAGCCCATTTGGTACCATAGAGCCTGAGAAAACTGCTTCCAAAGTTCGAACCCAAGTCTGAAATTAGCGTTCATAAGAATCATGATTTTTCTAAGAATCAAACTTTATGGAGATTTTATGACTGAATTCGATTTGCAGCATGATTCTTATCACTGTTCCAAAATTTCAGCCCTTTAGGTACCATAGAGCCTGAGAAAACTGCTTCCAAAGTTCAAACCCAAGTCTGAAATTAGCGTCCATAAAAATTATGATTTTTTAAAAAATCCAACTTTATATAGATTTTGTGACTGAATTAGATTTGGACCACGATTCTTACCACTTTTCCAATGTTTCAGCCCATTTGGTACCATAGAGCCTGAGAAAACTGCTTCCAAAGTTCGAACCCAAGTCTGAAATTAGCGTTCATAAGAATCATGATTTTTCTAAGAATCAAACTTTATGGAGATTTTGTGACTGAATTCGATTTGCAGCATGATTCTTATCACTGTTCCAAAATTCTAGCCCTTTAGGTACCATAGAGCCTGAGAAAACTGCTTCCAAAGTTCAAACCCAAGTCTGAAATTAGCGTCCATAAAAATTATGATTTTTTTTAAAATCCAACTTTATATAGATTTTGTGACTGAATTAGATTTGTACCACGATTCTTACCACTTTTCCAAAGTTTCAGCCCATTTGGTACCATAGAGCCTGAGAAAACTGCTTCCAAAGTTCGAACCCAAGTCTGAAATTAGCGTTCATAAGAATCATGATTTTTCTAAGAATCAAACTTTATGGAGATTTTAGGACTGAATTCGATTTGCAGCATGATTCTTATCACTGTTCCAAAATTCTAGCCCTTTAGGTACCATAGAGCCTGAGAAAACTGCTTCCAAAGTTCAAACCCAAGTCTGAAATTAGCGTCCATAAAAATTATGATTTTTTTAAAAATCCAACTTTATATAGATTTTGTGACTGAATTAGATTTGGACCACGATTCTTACCACTTTTCCAAAGTTTCAGCCCATTTGGTAACATAGAGCCTGAGAAAACTGCTTCCAAAGTTCGAACCCAAGTCTGAAATTAGCGTTCATAAGAATCATGATTTTTCTAAGAATCAAACTTTATGGAGATTTTGTGACTGAATTCGATTTGCAGCATGATTCTTATCACTGTTCCAAAATTCTAGCCCTTTAGGTACCATAGAGCCTGAGAAAACTGCTTCCAAAGTTCAAACCCAAGTCTGAAATTAGCGTCCATAAAAATTATGATTTTTTTTAAAATCCAACTTTATATAGATTTTGTGACTGAATTAGATTTGTACCACGATTCTTACCACTTTTCCAAAGTTTCAGCCCATTTGGTACCATAGAGCCTGAGAAAACTGCTTCCAAAGTTCGAACCCAAGTCTGAAATTAGCGTTCATAAGAATCATGATTTTTCTAAGAATCAAACTTTATGGAGATTTTGTGACTGAATTCGATTTGCAGCATGATTCTTATCACTGTTCCAAAATTCTAGCCCATTAGGTACCATAGAGCCTGAGAAAACTGCTTCCAAAGTTCGAACCCAAGTCTGAAATGAAGGTCCATATAAATTATGATTTGTTAAAAAATCCAACTTTATGGAGATTTTGTGACTGAATTCGATTTGTACCACGATTTTTACCACGTTTCCAAAATTTCAGCCCATTTGGTACCATAGAGCCTGAGAAAACTGCTTCCAAAGTTCGAACCCAAGTCTGAAATGATGGTCCATAAAAATTATGATTTATTGTAAAAATCCAACTTCATGGAGATTTTGTGACTGAATTCGATTTGCAGCATGATTCTTATCACTGTTCCAAAATTTCAGCCCTTTAGGTACCATAGAGCCTGAGAAAACTGCTTCCAAAGTTCAAACCCAAGTCTGAAATTAGCGTCCATAAAAATTATGATTTTTTAAAAAATCCAACTTTATATAGATTTTGTGACTGAATTAGATTTGGACCACGATTCTTACCACTTTTCCAATGTTTCAGCCCATTTGGTACCATAGAGCCTGAGAAAACTGCTTCCAAAGTTCGAACCCAAGTCTGAAATTAGCGTTCATAAGAATCATGATTTTTCTAAGAATCAAACTTTATGGAGATTTTGTGACTGAATTCGATTTGCAGCATGATTCTTATCACTGTTCCAAAATTCTAGCCCTTTAGGTACCATAGAGCCTGAGAAAACTGCTTCCAAAGTTCAAACCCAAGTCTGAAATTAGCGTCCATAAAAATTATGATTTTTTTTAAAATCCAACTTTATATAGATTTTGTGACTGAATTAGATTTGTACCACGATTCTTACCACTTTTCCAAAGTTTCAGCCCATTTGGTACCATAGAGCCTGAGAAAACTGCTTCCAAAGTTCGAACCCAAGTCTGAAATTAGCGTTCATAAGAATCATGATTTTTCTAAGAATCAAACTTTATGGAGATTTTAGGACTGAATTCGATTTGCAGCATGATTCTTATCACTGTTCCAAAATTTCAGCCCTTTAGGTACCATAGAGCCTGAGAAAACTGCTTCCAAAGTTCAAACCCAAGTCTGAAATTAGCGTCCATAAAAATTATGATTTTTTAAAAAATCCAACTTTATATAGATTTTGTGACTGAATTAGATTTGGACCACGATTCTTACCACTTTTCCAATGTTTCAGCCCATTTGGTACCATAGAGCCTGAGAAAACTGCTTCCAAAGTTCGAACCCAAGTCTGAAATTAGCGTTCATAAGAATCATGATTTTTCTAAGAATCAAACTTTATGGAGATTTTGTGACTGAATTCGATTTGCAGCATGATTCTTATCACTGTTCCAAAATTCTAGCCCTTTAGGTACCATAGAGCCTGAGAAAACTGCTTCCAAAGTTCAAACCCAAGTCTGAAATTAGCGTCCATAAAAATTATGATTTTTTTTAAAATCCAACTTTATATAGATTTTGTGACTGAATTAGATTTGTACCACGATTCTTACCACTTTTCCAAAGTTTCAGCCCATTTGGTACCATAGAGCCTGAGAAAACTGCTTCCAAAGTTCGAACCCAAGTCTGAAATTAGCGTTCATAAGAATCATGATTTTTCTAAGAATCAAACTTTATGGAGATTTTGTGACTGAATTCGATTTGCAGCATGATTCTTATCACTGTTCCAAAATTCTAGCCCATTAGGTACCATAGAGCCTGAGAAAACTGCTTCCAAAGTTCGAACCCAAGTCTGAAATGAAGGTCCATATAAATTATGATTTGTTAAAAAATCCAACTTTATGGAGATTTTGTGACTGAATTCGATTTGTACCACGATTTTTACCACGTTTCCAAAATTTCAGCCCATTTGGTACCATAGAGCCTGAGAAAACTGCTTCCAAAGTTCGAACCCAAGTCTGAAATGATGGTCCATAAAAATTATGATTTATTGTAAAAATCCAACTTCATGGAGATTTTGTGACTGAATTCGATTTGCAGCATGATTCTTATCACTGTTCCAAAATTCTAGCCCATTTGGTACCATAGAGCCTGAGAAAACTGCTTCCAAAGTTCAAACCCAAGTCTGAAATTAGCGTCCATAAAAATTATGATTTTTTTTAAAATCCAACTTTATATAGATTTTGTGACTGAATTAGATTTGGACCACGATTCTTACCACTTTTCCAAAGTTTCAGCCCATTTGGTACCATAGAGCCTGAGAAAACTGCTTCCAAAGTTCGAACCCAAGTCTGAAATGATGGTCCATAAAAATTATGATTTATTGTAAAAATCCAACTTCATGGAGATTTTGTGACTGAATTCGATTTGCAGCATGATTCTTATCACTGTTCCAAAATTCTAGCCCATTTGGTACCATAGAGCCTGAGAAAACTGCTTCCAAAGTTCAAACCCAAGTCTGAAATTAGCGTCCATAAAAATTATGATTTTTTAAAAAATCCAACTTTATATAGATTTTGTGACTGAATTAGATTTGGACCACGATTCTTACCACTTTTCCAATGTTTCAGCCCATTTGGTACCATAGAGCCTGAGAAAACTGCTTCCAAAGTTCGAACCCAAGTCTGAAATTAGCGTTCATAAGAATCATGATTTTTCTAAGAATCAAACTTTATGGAGATTTTGTGACTGAATTCGATTTGCAGCATGATTCTTATCACTGTTCCAAAATTCTAGCCCTTTAGGTACCATAGAGCCTGAGAAAACTGCTTCCAAAGTTCAAACCCAAGTCTGAAATTAGCGTCCATAAAAATTATGATTTTTTTTAAAATCCAACTTTATATAGATTTTGTGACTGAATTAGATTTGTACCACGATTCTTACCACTTTTCCAAAGTTTCAGCCCATTTGGTACCATAGAGCCTGAGAAAACTGCTTCCAAAGTTCGAACCCAAGTCTGAAATTAGCGTTCATAAGAATCATGATTTTTCTAAGAATCAAACTTTATGGAGATTTTAGGACTGAATTCGATTTGCAGCATGATTCTTATCACTGTTCCAAAATTTCAGCCCTTTAGGTACCATAGAGCCTGAGAAAACTGCTTCCAAAGTTCAAACCCAAGTCTGAAATTAGCGTCCATAAAAATTATGATTTTTTAAAAAATCCAACTTTATATAGATTTTGTGACTGAATTAGATTTGGACCACGATTCTTACCACTTTTCCAATGTTTCAGCCCATTTGGTACCATAGAGCCTGAGAAAACTGCTTCCAAAGTTCGAACCCAAGTCTGAAATTAGCGTTCATAAGAATCATGATTTTTCTAAGAATCAAACTTTATGGAGATTTTGTGACTGAATTCGATTTGCAGCATGATTCTTATCACTGTTCCAAAATTCTAGCCCTTTAGGTACCATAGAGCCTGAGAAAACTGCTTCCAAAGTTCAAACCCAAGTCTGAAATTAGCGTCCATAAAAATTATGATTTTTTTTAAAATCCAACTTTATATAGATTTTGTGACTGAATTAGATTTGTACCACGATTCTTACCACTTTTCCAAAGTTTCAGCCCATTTGGTACCATAGAGCCTGAGAAAACTGCTTCCAAAGTTCGAACCCAAGTCTGAAATTAGCGTTCATAAGAATCATGATTTTTCTAAGAATCAAACTTTATGGAGATTTTGTGACTGAATTCGATTTGCAGCATGATTCTTATCACTGTTCCAAAATTCTAGCCCATTAGGTACCATAGAGCCTGAGAAAACTGCTTCCAAAGTTCGAACCCAAGTCTGAAATGAAGGTCCATATAAATTATGATTTGTTAAAAAATCCAACTTTATGGAGATTTTGTGACTGAATTCGATTTGTACCACGATTTTTACCACGTTTCCAAAATTTCAGCCCATTTGGTACCATAGAGCCTGAGAAAACTGCTTCCAAAGTTCGAACCCAAGTCTGAAATGATGGTCCATAAAAATTATGATTTATTGTAAAAATCCAACTTCATGGAGATTTTGTGACTGAATTCGATTTGCAGCATGATTCTTATCACTGTTCCAAAATTCTAGCCCATTTGGTACCATAGAGCCTGAGAAAACTGCTTCCAAAGTTCAAACCCAAGTCTGAAATTAGCGTCCATAAAAATTATGATTTTTTTTAAAATCCAACTTTATATAGATTTTGTGACTGAATTAGATTTGGACCACGATTCTTACCACTTTTCCAAAGTTTCAGCCCATTTGGTACCATAGAGCCTGAGAAAACTGCTTCCAAAGTTCGAACCCAAGTCTGAAATTAGCGTTCATAAGAATCATGATTTTTTAAAAAATCCAACTTTATGGAGATTTTGTGACTGAATTCGATTTGTACCACGATTTTTACCACGTTTCCAAAATTTCAGCCCATTTGGTACCATAGAGCCTGAGAAAACTGCTTCCAAAGTTCGAACCCAAGTCTGAAATGATGGTCCATAAAAATTATGATTTATTGTAAAAATCCAACTTCATGGAGATTTTGTGACTGAATTCGATTTGCAGCATGATTCTTATCACTGTTCCAAAATTCTAGCCCTTTAGGTACCATAGAGCCTGAGAAAACTGCTTCCAAAGTTCAAACCCAAGTCTGAAATAAGCGTCCATAAAAATTATGATTTTTTTTTAAATCCAACTTTATATAGATTTTGTGACTGAATTCGATTTGTACCACGATTTTTACCACGTTTCCAAAATTTCAGCCCATTTGGTACCATAGAGCCTGAGAAAACTGCTTCCAAAGTTCGAACCCAAGTCTGAAATTAGCGTTCATAAGAATCATGATTTTTCTAAGAATCAAACTTTATGGAGATTTTAGGACTGAATTCGATTTGCAGCATGATTCTTATCACTGTTCCAAAATTCTAGCCCTTTAGGTACCATAGAGCCTGAGAAAACTGCTTCCAAAGTTCAAACCCAAGTCTGAAATTAGCGTCCATAAAAATTATGATTTTTTTAAAAATCCAACTTTATATAGATTTTGTGACTGAATTAGATTTGGACCACGATTCTTACCACTTTTCCAAAGTTTCAGCCCATTTGGTACCATAGAGCCTGAGAAAACTGCTTCCAAAGTTCGAACCCAAGTCTGAAATTAGCGTTCATAAGAATCATGATTTTTCTAAGAATCAAACTTTATGGAGATTTTGTGACTGAATTCGATTTGCAGCATGATTCTTATCACTGTTCCAAAATTCTAGCCCTTTAGGTACCATAGAGCCTGAGAAAACTGCTTCCAAAGTTCAAACCCAAGTCTGAAATTAGCGTCCATAAAAATTATGATTTTTTTTAAAATCCAACTTTATATAGATTTTGTGACTGAATTAGATTTGTACCACGATTCTTACCACTTTTCCAAAGTTTCAGCCCATTTGGTACCATAGAGCCTGAGAAAACTGCTTCCAAAGTTCGAACCCAAGTCTGAAATTAGCGTTCATAAGAATCATGATTTTTCTAAGAATCAAACTTTATGGAGATTTTGTGACTGAATTCGATTTGCAGCATGATTCTTATCACTGTTCCAAAATTCTAGCCCATTAGGTACCATAGAGCCTGAGAAAACTGCTTCCAAAGTTCGAACCCAAGTCTGAAATGAAGGTCCATATAAATTATGATTTGTTAAAAAATCCAACTTTATGGAGATTTTGTGACTGAATTCGATTTGTACCACGATTTTTACCACGTTTCCAAAATTTCAGCCCATTTGGTACCATAGAGCCTGAGAAAACTGCTTCCAAAGTTCGAACCCAAGTCTGAAATGATGGTCCATAAAAATTATGATTTATTGTAAAAATCCAACTTCATGGAGATTTTGTGACTGAATTCGATTTGCAGCATGATTCTTATCACTGTTCCAAAATTCTAGCCCTTTAGGTACCATAGAGCCTGAGAAAACTGCTTCCAAAGTTCAAACCCAAGTCTGAAATAAGCGTCCATAAAAATTATGATTTTTTTTTAAATCCAACTTTATATAGATTTTGTGACTGAATTCGATTTGTACCACGATTTTTACCACGTTTCCAAAATTTCAGCCCATTTGGTACCATAGAGCCTGAGAAAACTGCTTCCAAAGTTCGAACCCAAGTCTGAAATTAGCGTTCATAAGAATCATGATTTTTCTAAGAATCAAACTTTATTGAGATTTTAGGACTGAATTCGATTTGCAGCATGATTCTTATCACTGTTCCAAAATTCTAGCCCTTTAGGTACCATAGAGCCTGAGAAAACTGCTTCCAAAGTTCAAACCCAAGTCTGAAATTAGCGTCCATAAAAATTATGATTTTTTAAAAAATCCAACTTTATATAGATTTTGTGACTGAATTAGATTTGGACCACGATTCTTACCACTTTTCCAAAGTTTCAGCCCATTTGGTACCATAGAGCCTGAGAAAACTGCTTCCAAAGTTCGAACCCAAGTCTGAAATTAGCGTTCATAAGAATCATGATTTTTCTAAGAATCAAACTTTATGGAGATTTTATGACTGAATTCGATTTGCAGCATGATTCTTATCACTGTTCCAAAATTTCAGCCCTTTAGGTACCATAGAGCCTGAGAAAACTGCTTCCAAAGTTCAAACCCAAGTCTGAAATTAGCGTCCATAAAAATTATGATTTTTTAAAAAATCCAACTTTATATAGATTTTGTGACTGAATTAGATTTGGACCACGATTCTTACCACTTTTCCAATGTTTCAGCCCATTTGGTACCATAGAGCCTGAGAAAACTGCTTCCAAAGTTCGAACCCAAGTCTGAAATTAGCGTTCATAAGAATCATGATTTTTCTAAGAATCAAACTTTATGGAGATTTTGTGACTGAATTCGATTTGCAGCATGATTCTTATCACTGTTCCAAAATTCTAGCCCTTTAGGTACCATAGAGCCTGAGAAAACTGCTTCCAAAGTTCAAACCCAAGTCTGAAATTAGCGTCCATAAAAATTATGATTTTTTTTAAAATCCAACTTTATATAGATTTTGTGACTGAATTAGATTTGTACCACGATTCTTACCACTTTTCCAAAGTTTCAGCCCATTTGGTACCATAGAGCCTGAGAAAACTGCTTCCAAAGTTCGAACCCAAGTCTGAAATTAGCGTTCATAAGAATCATGATTTTTCTAAGAATCAAACTTTATGGAGATTTTGTGACTGAATTCGATTTGCAGCATGATTCTTATCACTGTTCCAAAATTCTAGCCCATTAGGTACCATAGAGCCTGAGAAAACTGCTTCCAAAGTTCAAACCCAAGTCTGAAATTAGCGTCCATAAAAATTATGATTTTTTTTAAAATCCAACTTTATATAGATTTTGTGACTGAATTAGATTTGTACCACGATTCTTACCACTTTTCCAAAGTTTCAGCCCATTTGGTACCATAGAGCCTGAGAAAACTGCTTCCAAAGTTCGAACCCAAGTCTGAAATGATGGTCCATAAAAATTATGATTTATTGTAAAAATCCAACTTCATGGAGATTTTGTGACTGAATTCGATTTGCAGCATGATTCTTATCACTGTTCCAAAATTCTAGCCCTTTAGGTACCATAGAGCCTGAGAAAACTGCTTCCAAAGTTCAAACCCAAGTCTGAAATAAGCGTCCATAAAAATTATGATTTTTTTTTAAATCCAACTTTATATAGATTTTGTGACTGAATTCGATTTGTACCATGATTTTTACCACGTTTCCAAAATTTCAGCCCATTTGGTACCATAGAGCCTGAGAAAACTGCTTCCAAAGTTCGAACCCAAGTCTGAAATTAGCGTTCATAAGAATCATGATTTTTCTAAGAATCAAACTTTATTGAGATTTTAGGACTGAATTCGATTTGCAGCATGATTCTTATCACTGTTCCAAAATTCTAGCCCTTTAGGTACCATAGAGCCTGAGAAAACTGCTTCCAAAGTTCAAACCCAAGTCTGAAATTAGCGTCCATAAAAATTATGATTTTTTAAAAAATCCAACTTTATATAGATTTTGTGACTGAATTAGATTTGGACCACGATTCTTACCACTTTTCCAAAGTTTCAGCCCATTTGGTACCATAGAGCCTGAGAAAACTGCTTCCAAAGTTCGAACCCAAGTCTGAAATTAGCGTTCATAAGAATCATGATTTTTCTAAGAATCAAACTTTATGGAGATTTTGTGACTGAATTAGATTTGGACCACGATTCTTACCACTTTTCCAATGTTTCAGCCCATTTGGTACCATAGAGCCTGAGAAAACTGCTTCCAAAGTTCGAACCCAAGTCTGAAATTAGCGTTCATAAGAATCATGATTTTTCTAAGAATCAAACTTTATGGAGATTTTGTGACTGAATTCGATTTGCAGCATGATTCTTATCACTGTTCCAAAATTCTAGCCCTTTAGGTACCATAGAGCCTGAGAAAACTGCTTCCAAAGTTCAAACCCAAGTCTGAAATAAGCGTCCATAAAAATTATGATTTTTTTTTAAATCCAACTTTATATAGATTTTGTGACTGATTTCGATTTGTACCACGATTTTTACCACGTTTCCAAAATTTCAGCCCATTTGGTACCATAGAGCCTGAGAAAACTGCTTCCAAAGTTCGAACCCAACTCTGAAATTAGCGCTCATAAGAATCATGATTTTTCTAAGAATCAAACTTTATGGAGATTTTGTGACTGAATTTTATTTGCAGCATGATTCTTATCACTTTTCCAAAATTCTAGCCCATTTGGTACCATAGAGCCTGAGAAAACTGCTTCCAAAGTTCGAACCCAAGTCTGAAATTAGCGTTCATAAGAATCATGATTTTTCTAAGAATCAAACTTTATTGAGATTTTAGGACTGAATTCGATTTGCAGCATGATTCTTATCACTGTTCCAAAATTTCAGCCCTTTAGGTACCATAGAGCCTGAGAAAACTGCTTCCAAAGTTCAAACCCAAGTCTGAAATTAGCGTCCATAAAAATTATGATTTTTTAAAAAATCCAACTTTATATAGATTTTGTGACTGAATTAGATTTGGACCACGATTCTTACCACTTTTCCAATGTTTCAGCCCATTTGGTACCATAGAGCCTGAGAAAACTGCTTCCAAAGTTCGAACCCAAGTCTGAAATTAGCGTTCATAAGAATCATGATTTTTCTAAGAATCAAACTTTATGGAGATTTTGTGACTGAATTCGATTTGCAGCATGATTCTTATCAATGTTCCAAAATTCTAGCCCTTTAGGTACCATAGAGCCTGAGAAAACTGCTTCCAAAGTTCAAACCCAAGTCTGAAATAAGCGTCCATAAAAATTATGATTTTTTTTTAAATCCAACTTTATATAGATTTTGTGACTGATTTCGATTTGTACCACGATTTTTACCACGTTTCCAAAATTTCAGCCCATTTGGTACCATAGAGCCTGAGAAAACTGCTTCCAAAGTTCGAACCCAACTCTGAAATTTGCGTTCATAAGAATCATGATTTTTCTAAGAATCAAACTTTATGGAGATTTTAGGACTGAATTCGATTTGCAGCATGATTCTTATCACTGTTCCAAAATTCTAGCCCTTTAGGTACCATAGAGCCTGAGAAAACTGCTTCCAAAGTTCAAACCCAAGTCTGAAATTAGCGTCCATAAAAATTATGATTTTTTAAAAAATCCAACTTTATATAGATTTTGTGACTGAATTAGATTTGGACCACGATTCTTACCACTTTTCCAATGTTTCAGCCCATTTGGTACCATAGAGCCTGAGAAAACTGCTTCCAAAGTTCGAACCCAAGTCTGAAATTAGCGTTCATAAGAATCATGATTTTTCCAAGAATCAAACTTTATTGAGATTTTGTGACTGAATTCGATTTGCAGCATGATTCTTATCTCTGTTCCAAAATTCTAGCCCTTTAGGTACCATAGAGCCTGAGAAAACTGCTTCCAAAGTTCAAACCCAAGTCTGAAATAAGCGTCCATAAAAATTATGATTTTTTTTTAAATCCAACTTTATATAGATTTTGTGACTGAATTCGATTTGTACCATGATTTTTACCACGTTTCCAAAATTTCAGCCCATTTGGTACCATAGAGCCTGAGAAAACTGCTTCCAAAGTTCGAACCCAAGTCTGAAATGATGGTCCATAAAAATTATGATTCATTGTAAAAATCCAACTTCATGGAGATTTTGTGACTGAATTCGATTTGCAGCATGATTCTTATCACTGTTCCAAAATTCTAGCCCTTTAGGTACCATAGAGCCTGAGAAAACTGCTTCCAAAGTTCAAACCCAAGTCTGAAATAAGCGTCCATAAAAATTATGATTTTTTTTTAAATCCAACTTTATATAGATTTTGTGACTGAATTCGATTTGTACCACGATTTTTACCACGTTTCCAAAATTTCAGCCCATTTGGTACCATAGAGCCTGAGAAAACTGCTTCCAAAGTTCGAACCCAAGTCTGAAATTAGCGTTCATAAGAATCATGATTTTTCTAAGAATCAAACTTTATGGAGATTTTATGACTGAATTCGATTTGCAGCATGATTCTTATCACTGTTCCAAAATTTCAGCCCTTTAGGTACCATAGAGCCTGAGAAAACTGCTTCCAAAGTTCAAACCCAAGTCTGAAATTAGCGTCCATAAAAATTATGATTTTTTAAAAAATCCAACTTTATATAGATTTTGTGACTGAATTAGATTTGGACCACGATTCTTACCACTTTTCCAATGTTTCAGCCCATTTGGTACCATAGAGCCTGAGAAAACTGCTTCCAAAGTTCGAACCCAAGTCTGAAATGATGGTCCATAAAAATTATGATTTATTGTAAAAATCCAACTTCATGGAGATTTTGTGACTGAATTCGATTTGCAGCATGATTCTTATCACTGTTCCAAAATTCTAGCCCTTTAGGTACCATAGAGCCTGAGAAAACTGCTTCCAAAGTTCAAACCCAAGTCTGAAATAAGCGTCCATAAAAATTATGATTTTTTTTTAAATCCAACTTTATATAGATTTTGTGACTGAATTCGATTTGTACCATGATTTTTACCACGTTTCCAAAATTTCAGCCCATTTGGTACCATAGAGCCTGAGAAAACTGCTTCCAAAGTTCGAACCCAAGTCTGAAATTAGCGTTCATAAGAATCATGATTTTTCTAAGAATCAAACTTTATTGAGATTTTAGGACTGAATTCGATTTGCAGCATGATTCTTATCACTGTTCCAAAATTCTAGCCCTTTAGGTACCATAGAGCCTGAGAAAACTGCTTCCAAAGTTCAAACCCAAGTCTGAAATTAGCGTCCATAAAAATTATGATTTTTTAAAAAATCCAACTTTATATAGATTTTGTGACTGAATTAGATTTGGACCACGATTCTTACCACTTTTCCAAAGTTTCAGCCCATTTGGTACCATAGAGCCTGAGAAAACTGCTTCCAAAGTTCGAACCCAAGTCTGAAATTAGCGTTCATAAGAATCATGATTTTTCTAAGAATCAAACTTTATGGAGATTTTGTGACTGAATTAGATTTGGACCACGATTCTTACCACTTTTCCAATGTTTCAGCCCATTTGGTACCATAGAGCCTGAGAAAACTGCTTCCAAAGTTCGAACCCAAGTCTGAAATTAGCGTTCATAAGAATCATGATTTTTCTAAGAATCAAACTTTATGGAGATTTTGTGACTGAATTCGATTTGCAGCATGATTCTTATCACTGTTCCAAAATTCTAGCCCTTTAGGTACCATAGAGCCTGAGAAAACTGCTTCCAAAGTTCAAACCCAAGTCTGAAATAAGCGTCCATAAAAATTATGATTTTTTTTTAAATCCAACTTTATATAGATTTTGTGACTGATTTCGATTTGTACCACGATTTTTACCACGTTTCCAAAATTTCAGCCCATTTGGTACCATAGAGCCTGAGAAAACTGCTTCCAAAGTTCGAACCCAACTCTGAAATTAGCGCTCATAAGAATCATGATTTTTCTAAGAATCAAACTTTATGGAGATTTTGTGACTGAATTTTATTTGCAGCATGATTCTTATCACTTTTCCAAAATTCTAGCCCATTTGGTACCATAGAGCCTGAGAAAACTGCTTCCAAAGTTCGAACCCAAGTCTGAAATTAGCGTTCATAAGAATCATGATTTTTCTAAGAATCAAACTTTATTGAGATTTTAGGACTGAATTCGATTTGCAGCATGATTCTTATCACTGTTCCAAAATTTCAGCCCTTTAGGTACCATAGAGCCTGAGAAAACTGCTTCCAAAGTTCAAACCCAAGTCTGAAATTAGCGTCCATAAAAATTATGATTTTTTAAAAAATCCAACTTTATATAGATTTTGTGACTGAATTAGATTTGGACCACGATTCTTACCACTTTTCCAATGTTTCAGCCCATTTGGTACCATAGAGCCTGAGAAAACTGCTTCCAAAGTTCGAACCCAAGTCTGAAATTAGCGTTCATAAGAATCATGATTTTTCTAAGAATCAAACTTTATGGAGATTTTGTGACTGAATTCGATTTGCAGCATGATTCTTATCAATGTTCCAAAATTCTAGCCCTTTAGGTACCATAGAGCCTGAGAAAACTGCTTCCAAAGTTCAAACCCAAGTCTGAAATAAGCGTCCATAAAAATTATGATTTTTTTTTAAATCCAACTTTATATAGATTTTGTGACTGATTTCGATTTGTACCACGATTTTTACCACGTTTCCAAAATTTCAGCCCATTTGGTACCATAGAGCCTGAGAAAACTGCTTCCAAAGTTCGAACCCAACTCTGAAATTTGCGTTCATAAGAATCATGATTTTTCTAAGAATCAAACTTTATGGAGATTTTAGGACTGAATTCGATTTGCAGCATGATTCTTATCACTGTTCCAAAATTCTAGCCCTTTAGGTACCATAGAGCCTGAGAAAACTGCTTCCAAAGTTCAAACCCAAGTCTGAAATTAGCGTCCATAAAAATTATGATTTTTTAAAAAATCCAACTTTATATAGATTTTGTGACTGAATTAGATTTGGACCACGATTCTTACCACTTTTCCAATGTTTCAGCCCATTTGGTACCATTGAGCCTGAGAAAACTGCTTCCAAAGTTCGAACCCAAGTCTGAAATTAGCGTTCATAAGAATCATGATTTTTCCAAGAATCAAACTTTATTGAGATTTTGTGACTGAATTCGATTTGCAGCATGATTCTTATCTCTGTTCCAAAATTCTAGCCCTTTAGGTACCATAGAGCCTGAGAAAACTGCTTCCAAAGTTCAAACCCAAGTCTGAAATTAGCGTCCATAAAAATTATGATTTTTTTAAAAATCCAACTTTATATAGATTTTGTGACTGAATTAGATTTGGACCACGATTCTTACCACTTTTCCAAAGTTTCAGCCCATTTGGTACCATAGAGCCTGAGAAAACTGCTTCCAAAGTTCGAACCCAAGTCTGAAATTAGCGTTCATAAGAATCATGATTTTTCTAAGAATCAAACTTTATGGAGATTTTATGACTGCATTCGATTTGCAGCATGATTCTTATCACTGTTCCAAAATTTCAGCCCATTTGGTACCATAGAGCCTGAGAAAACTGCTTCCAAAGTTCGAACCCAAGTCTGAAATGAAGGTCCATAAAAATTATGATTTATTGTAAAAATCCAACTTCATGGAGATTTTGTGACTGAATTCGATTTGCAGCATGATTCTTATCACTGTTCCAAAATTCTAGCCCTTTAGGTACCATAGAGCCTGAGAAAACTGCTTCCAAAGTTCAAACCCAAGTCTGAAATTAGCGTCCATAAAAATTATGATTTTTTAAAAAATCCAACTTTATATAGATTTTGTGACTGAATTAGATTTGGACCACGATTCTTACCACTTTTCCAATGTTTCAGCCCATTTGGTACCATAGAGCCTGAGAAAACTGCTTCCAAAGTTCGAACCCAAGTCTGAAATTAGCGTTCATAAGAATCATGATTTTTCCAAGAATCAAATTTTATGGAGATTTTGTGACTGAATTCGATTTGCAGCATGATTCTTATCACTGTTCCAAAATTCTAGCCCTTTAGGTACCATAGAGCCTGAGAAAACTGCTTCCAAAGTTCAAACCCAAGTCTGAAATTAGCGTCCATAAAAATTATGATTTTTTTAAAAATCCAACTTTATATAGATTTTGTGACTGAATTAGATTTGGACCACGATTCTTACCACTTTTCCAAAGTTTCAGCCCATTTGGTACCATAGAGCCTGAGAAAACTGCTTCCAAAGTTCGAACCCAAGTCTGAAATTAGCGTTCATAAGAATCATGATTTTTCTAAGAATCAAACTTTATGGAGATTTTATGACTGCATTCGATTTGCAGCATGATTCTTATCACTGTTCCAAAATTTCAGCCCATTTGGTACCATAGAGCCTGAGAAAACTGCTTCCAAAGTTCGAACCCAAGTCTGAAATGAAGGTCCATAAAAATTATGATTTATTGTAAAAATCCAACTTCATGGAGATTTTGTGACTGAATTCGATTTGCAGCATGATTCTTATCACTGTTCCAAAATTCAAGCCCTTTAGGTACCATAGAGCCTGAGAAAACTGCTTCCAAAGTTCAAACCCAAGTCTGAAATAAGCGTCCATAAAAATTATGATTTTTTTTTAAATCCAACTTTATATAGATTTTGTGACTGAATTCGATTTGTAGCACGATTTTTACCACGTTTCCAAAATTTCAGCCCATTTGGTACCATAGAGCCTGAGAAAACTGCTTCCAAAGTTCGAACCCAACTCTGAAATTTGCGTTCATAAGAATCATGATTTTTCTAAGAATCAAACTTTATGGAGATTTTAGGACTGAATTCGATTTGCAGCATGATTCTTATCACTGTTCCAAAATTCTAGCCCTTTAGGTACCATAGAGCCTGAGAAAACTGCTTCCAAAGTTCAAACCCAAGTCTGAAATTAGCGTCCATAAAAATTATGATTTTTTAAAAAATCCAACTTTATATAGATTTTGTGACTGAATTAGATTTGGACCACGATTCTTACCACTTTTCCAATGTTTCAGCCCATTTGGTACCATAGAGCCTGAGAAAACTGCTTCCAAAGTTCGAACCCAAGTCTGAAATTAGCGTTCATAAGAATCATGATTTTTCCAAGAATCAAACTTTATGGAGATTTTGTGACTGAATTCGATTTGCAGCATGATTCTTATCACTGTTCCAAAATTCTAGCCCTTTAGGTACCATAGAGCCTGAGAAAACTGCTTCCAAAGTTCAAACCCAAGTCTGAAATTAGCGTCCATAAAAATTATGATTTTTTTAAAAATCCAACTTTATATAGATTTTGTGACTGAATTAGATTTGGACCACGATTCTTACCACTTTTCCAAAGTTTCAGCCCATTTGGTACCATAGAGCCTGAGAAAACTGCTTCCAAAGTTCGAACCCAAGTCTGAAATTAGCGTTCATAAGAATCATGATTTTTCTAAGAATCAAACTTTATGGAGATTTTATGACTGCATTCGATTTGCATCATGATTCTTATCACTGTTCCAAAATTTCAGCCCATTTGGTACCATAGAGCCTGAGAAAACTGCTTCCAAAGTTCGAACCCAAGTCTGAAATGAAGGTCCATAAAAATTATGATTTATTATAAAAATCCAACTTCATGGAGATTTTGTGACGATTCTTACCACTTTTCCAAAGTTTCAGCCCATTTGGTACCATAGAGCCTGAGAAAACTGCTTCCAAAGTTCGAACCCAAGTCTGAAATTAGCGTTCATAAGAATCATGATTTTTCTAAGAATCAAACTTTATGGAGATTTTGTGACTGAATTAGATTTGGACCACGATTCTTACCACTTTTCCAATGTTTCAGCCCATTTGGTACCATAGAGCCTGAGAAAACTGCTTCCAAAGTTCGAACCCAAGTCTGAAATTAGCGTTCATAAGAATCATGATTTTTCTAAGAATCAAACTTTATGGAGATTTTGTGACTGAATTCGATTTGCAGCATGATTCTTATCACTGTTCCAAAATTCTAGCCCTTTAGGTACCATAGAGCCTGAGAAAACTGCTTCCAAAGTTCAAACCCAAGTCTGAAATAAGCGTCCATAAAAATTATGATTTTTTTTTAAATCCAACTTTATATAGATTTTGTGACTGATTTCGATTTGTACCACGATTTTTACCACGTTTCCAAAATTTCAGCCCATTTGGTACCATAGAGCCTGAGAAAACTGCTTCCAAAGTTCGAACCCAACTCTGAAATTAGCGCTCATAAGAATCATGATTTTTCTAAGAATCAAACTTTATGGAGATTTTGTGACTGAATTTTATTTGCAGCATGATTCTTATCACTTTTCCAAAATTCTAGCCCATTTGGTACCATAGAGCCTGAGAAAACTGCTTCCAAAGTTCGAACCCAAGTCTGAAATTAGCGTTCATAAGAATCATGATTTTTCTAAGAATCAAACTTTATTGAGATTTTAGGACTGAATTCGATTTGCAGCATGATTCTTATTACTGTTCCAAAATTTCAGCCCTTTAGGTACCATAGAGCCTGAGAAAACTGCTTCCAAAGTTCAAACCCAAGTCTGAAATTAGCGTCCATAAAAATTATGATTTTTTAAAAAATCCAACTTTATATAGATTTTGTGACTGAATTAGATTTGGACCACGATTCTTACCACTTTTCCAATGTTTCAGCCCATTTGGTACCATAGAGCCTGAGAAAACTGCTTCCAAAGTTCGAACCCAAGTCTGAAATTAGCGTTCATAAGAATCATGATTTTTCTAAGAATCAAACTTTATGGAAATTTTGTGACTGAATTCGATTTGCAGCATGATTCTTATCACTGTTCCAAAATTCTAGCCCTTTAGGTACCATAGAGCCTGAGAAAACTGCTTCCAAAGTTCAAACCCAAGTCTGAAATAAGCGTCCATAAAAATTATGATTTTTTTTTAAATCCAACTTTATATAGATTTTGTGACTGATTTCGATTTGTACCACGATTTTTACCACGTTTCCAAAATTTCAGCCCATTTGGTACCATAGAGCCTGAGAAAACTGCTTCCAAAGTTCGAACCCAACTCTGAAATTTGCGTTCATAAGAATCATGATTTTTCTAAGAATCAAACTTTATGGAGATTTTAGGACTGAATTCGATTTGCAGCATGATTCTTATCACTGTTCCAAAATTCTAGCCCTTTAGGTACCATAGAGCCTGAGAAAACTGCTTCCAAAGTTCAAACCCAAGTCTGAAATTAGCGTCCATAAAAATTATGATTTTTTAAAAAATCCAACTTTATATAGATTTTGTGACTGAATTAGATTTGGACCACGATTCTTACCACTTTTCCAATGTTTCAGCCCATTTGGTACCATAGAGCCTGAGAAAACTGCTTCCAAAGTTCGAACCCAAGTCTGAAATTAGCGTTCATAAGAATCATGATTTTTCCAAGAATCAAACTTTATTGAGATTTTGTGACTGAATTCGATTTGCAGCATGATTCTTATCACTGTTCCAAAATTCTAGCCCTTTAGGTACCATAGAGCCTGAGAAAACTGCTTCCAAAGTTCAAACCCAAGTCTGAAATTAGCGTCCATAAAAATTATGATTTTTTTAAAAATCCAACTTTATATAGATTTTGTGACTGAATTAGATTTGGACCACGATTCTTACCACTTTTCCAAAGTTTCAGCCCATTTGGTACCATAGAGCCTGAGAAAACTGCTTCCAAAGTTCGAACCCAAGTCTGAAATTAGCGTTCATAAGAATCATGATTTTTCTAAGAATCAAACTTTATGGAGATTTTATGACTGCATTCGATTTGCAGCATGATTCTTATCACTGTTCCAAAATTTCAGCCCATTTGGTACCATAGAGCCTGAGAAAACTGCTTCCAAAGTTCGAACCCAAGTCTGAAATGAAGGTCCATAAAAATTATGATTTATTGTAAAAATCCAACTTCATGGAGATTTTGTGACTGAATTCGATTTGCAGCATGATTCTTATCACTGTTCCAAAATTCTAGCCCTTTAGGTACCATAGAGCCTGAGAAAACTGCTTCCAAAGTTCAAACCCAAGTCTGAAATTAGCGTCCATAAAAATTATGATTTTTTAAAAAATCCAACTTTATATAGATTTTGTGACTGAATTAGATTTGGACCACGATTCTTACCACTTTTCCAATGTTTCAGCCCATTTGGTACCATAGAGCCTGAGAAAACTGCTTCCAAAGTTCGAACCCAAGTCTGAAATTAGCGTTCATAAGAATCATGATTTTTCTAAGAATCAAACTTTATGGAGATTTTGTGACTGAATTCGATTTGCAGCATGATTCTTATCACTGTTCCAAAATTCTAGCCCTTTAGGTACCATAGAGCCTGAGAAAACTGCTTCCAAAGTTCAAACCCAAGTCTGAAATAAGCGTCCATAAAAATTATGATTTTTTTTTAAATCCAACTTTATATAGATTTTGTGACTGATTTCGATTTGTACCACGATTTTTACCACGTTTCCAAAATTTCAGCCCATTTGGTACCATAGAGCCTGAGAAAACTGCTTCCAAAGTTCGAACCCAACTCTGAAATTTGCGTTCATAAGAATCATGATTTTTCTAAGAATCAAACTTTATGGAGATTTTAGGACTGAATTCGATTTGCAGCATGATTCTTATCACTGTTCCAAAATTCTAGCCCTTTAGGTACCATAGAGCCTGAGAAAACTGCTTCCAAAGTTCAAACCCAAGTCTGAAATTAGCGTCCATAAAAATTATGATTTTTTAAAAAATCCAACTTTATATAGATTTTGTGACTGAATTAGATTTGGACCACGATTCTTACCACTTTTCCAATGTTTCAGCCCATTTGGTACCATAGAGCCTGAGAAAACTGCTTCCAAAGTTCGAACCCAAGTCTGAAATTAGCGTTCATAAGAATCATGATTTTTCCAAGAATCAAACTTTATTGAGATTTTGTGACTGAATTCGATTTGCAGCATGATTCTTATCACTGTTCCAAAATTCTAGCCCTTTAGGTACCATAGAGCCTGAGAAAACTGCTTCCAAAGTTCAAACCCAAGTCTGAAATTAGCGTCCATAAAAATTATGATTTTTTTAAAAATCCAACTTTATATAGATTTTGTGACTGAATTAGATTTGGACCACGATTCTTACCACTTTTCCAAAGTTTCAGCCCATTTGGTACCATAGAGCCTGAGAAAACTGCTTCCAAAGTTCGAACCCAAGTCTGAAATTAGCGTTCATAAGAATCATGATTTTTCTAAGAATCAAACTTTATGGAGATTTTATGACTGCATTCGATTTGCAGCATGATTCTTATCACTGTTCCAAAATTTCAGCCCATTTGGTACCATAGAGCCTGAGAAAACTGCTTCCAAAGTTCGAACCCAAGTCTGAAATGAAGGTCCATAAAAATTATGATTTATTGTAAAAATCCAACTTCATGGAGATTTTGTGACTGAATTCGATTTGCAGCATGATTCTTATCACTGTTCCAAAATTCTAGCCCTTTAGGTACCATAGAGCCTGAGAAAACTGCTTCCAAAGTTCAAACCCAAGTCTGAAATTAGCGTCCATAAAAATTATGATTTTTTAAAAAATCCAACTTTATATAGATTTTGTGACTGAATTAGATTTGGACCACGATTCTTACCACTTTTCCAATGTTTCAGCCCATTTGGTACCATAGAGCCTGAGAAAACTGCTTCCAAAGTTCGAACCCAAGTCTGAAATTAGCGTTCATAAGAATCATGATTTTTCCAAGAATCAAATTTTATGGAGATTTTGTGACTGAATTCGATTTGCAGCATGATTCTTATCACTGTTCCAAAATTCTAGCCCTTTAGGTACCATAGAGCCTGAGAAAACTGCTTCCAAAGTTCAAACCCAAGTCTGAAATTAGCGTCCATAAAAATTATGATTTTTTTAAAAATCCAACTTTATATAGATTTTGTGACTGAATTAGATTTGGACCACGATTCTTACCACTTTTCCAAAGTTTCAGCCCATTTGGTACCATAGAGCCTGAGAAAACTGCTTCCAAAGTTCGAACCCAAGTCTGAAATTAGCGTTCATAAGAATCATGATTTTTCTAAGAATCAAACTTTATGGAGATTTTATGACTGCATTCGATTTGCAGCATGATTCTTATCACTGTTCCAAAATTTCAGCCCATTTGGTACCATAGAGCCTGAGAAAACTGCTTCCAAAGTTCGAACCCAAGTCTGAAATGAAGGTCCATAAAAATTATGATTTATTGTAAAAATCCAACTTCATGGAGATTTTGTGACTGAATTCGATTTGCAGCATGATTCTTATCACTGTTCCAAAATTCAAGCCCTTTAGGTACCATAGAGCCTGAGAAAACTGCTTCCAAAGTTCAAACCCAAGTCTGAAATAAGCGTCCATAAAAATTATGATTTTTTTTTAAATCCAACTTTATATAGATTTTGTGACTGAATTCGATTTGTACCACGATTTTTACCACGTTTCCAAAATTTCAGCCCATTTGGTACCATAGAGCCTGAGAAAACTGCTTCCAAAGTTCGAACCCAACTCTGAAATTTGCGTTCATAAGAATCATGATTTTTCTAAGAATCAAACTTTATGGAGATTTTAGGACTGAATTCGATTTGCAGCATGATTCTTATCACTGTTCCAAAATTCTAGCCCTTTAGGTACCATAGAGCCTGAGAAAACTGCTTCCAAAGTTCAAACCCAAGTCTGAAATTAGCGTCCATAAAAATTATGATTTTTTAAAAAATCCAACTTTATATAGATTTTGTGACTGAATTAGATTTGGACCACGATTCTTACCACTTTTCCAATGTTTCAGCCCATTTGGTACCATAGAGCCTGAGAAAACTGCTTCCAAAGTTCGAACCCAAGTCTGAAATTAGCGTTCATAAGAATCATGATTTTTCCAAGAATCAAACTTTATGGAGATTTTGTGACTGAATTCGATTTGCAGCATGATTCTTATCACTGTTCCAAAATTCTAGCCCTTTAGGTACCATAGAGCCTGAGAAAACTGCTTCCAAAGTTCAAACCCAAGTCTGAAATTAGCGTCCATAAAAATTATGATTTTTTTAAAAATCCAACTTTATATAGATTTTGTGACTGAATTAGATTTGGACCACGATTCTTACCACTTTTCCAAAGTTTCAGCCCATTTGGTACCATAGAGCCTGAGAAAACTGCTTCCAAAGTTCGAACCCAAGTCTGAAATTAGCGTTCATAAGAATCATGATTTTTCTAAGAATCAAACTTTATGGAGATTTTATGACTGCATTCGATTTGCATCATGATTCTTATCACTGTTCCAAAATTTCAGCCCATTTGGTACCATAGAGCCTGAGAAAACTGCTTCCAAAGTTCGAACCCAAGTCTGAAATGAAGGTCCATAAAAATTATGATTTATTATAAAAATCCAACTTCATGGAGATTTTGTGACGATTCTTACCACTTTTCCAATGTTTCAGCCCATTTGGTACCATAGAGCCTGAGAAAACTGCTTCCAAAGTTCGAACCCAAGTCTGAAATTAGCGTTCATAAGAATCATGATTTTTCCAAGAATCAAACTTTATGGAGATTTTGTGACTGAATTCGATTTGCAGCATGATTCTTATCACTGTTCCAAAATTCTAGCCCTTTAGGTACCATAGAGCCTGAGAAAACTGCTTCCAAAGTTCAAACCCAAGTCTGAAATTAGCGTCCATAAAAATTATGATTTTTTTAAAAATCCAACTTTATACAGATTTTGTGACTGAATTCGATTTGTACCACGATTTTTACCACGTTTCCAAAATTTCAGCCCATTTGGTACCATAGAGCCTGAGAAAACTGCTTCCAAAGTTCGAACCCAACTCTGAAATTTGCGTTCATAAGAATCATGATTTTTCTAAGAATCAAACTTTATGGAGATTTTAGGACTGAATTCGATTTGCAGCATGATTCTTATCACTGTTCCAAAATTCTAGCCCTTTAGGTACCATAGAGCCTGAGAAAACTGCTTCCAAAGTTCAAACCCAAGTCTGAAATGAAGGTCCATAAAAATTATGATTTATTGTAAAAATCCAACTTCATGGAGATTTTGTGACTGAATTCGATTTGCAGCATGATTCTTATCACTGTTCCAAAATTCTAGCCCTTTAGGTACCATAGAGCCTGAGAAAACTGCTTCCAAAGTTCAAACCCAAGTCTGAAATTAGCGTCCATAAAAATTACGATTTTTTTTAAAATCCAACTTTATATAGATTTTGTGACTGAATTAGATTTGGACCACGATTCTTACCACTTTTCCAAAGTTTCAGCCCATTTGGTACCATAGAGCCTGAGAAAACTGCTTCCAAAGTTCGAACCCAAGTCTGAAATGAAGGTCCATAAAAATTATGATTTATTGTAAAAATCCAACTTCATGGAGATTTTGGGACTGAATTCGATTTGCAGCATGATTCTTATCACTGTTCCAAAATTCTAGCCCTTTAGGTACCATAGAGCCTGAGAAAACTGCTTCCAAAGTTCAAACCCAAGTCTGAAATAAGCGTCCATAAAAATTATGATTTTTTTTTAAATCCAACTTTATATAGATTTTGTGACTGAATTCGATTTGTACCACGATTTTTACCACGTTTCCAAAATTTCAGCCCATTTGGTACCATAGAGCCTGAGAAAACTGCTTCCAAAGTTCAAACCCAAGTCTGAAATTAACGTCCATAAAAATTATGATTTTTTAAAAAATCCAACTTTATATAGATTTTGTGACTGAATTAGATTTGGACCACGATTCTTACCACTTTTCCAATGTTTGAGCCCATTTGGTACCATAGAGCCTGAGAAAACTGCTTCCAAAGTTCGAACCCAAGTCTGAAATTAGCGTTCATAAGAATCATGATTTTTCTAAGAATCAAACTTTATGGAGATTTTGTGACTGAATTCGATTTTTTAGCATGATTCTTATCACTGTTCCAAAATTTCAGCCCATTTGGTACCATAGAGCCTGAGAAAACTGCTTCCAAAGTTCGAACCCAAGTCTGAAATGAAGGTCCATAAAAATTATGATTTATTATAAAAATCCAACTTCATGGAGATTTTGTGACGATTCTTACCACTTTTCCAATGTTTCAGCCCATTTGGTACCATAGAGCCTGAGAAAACTGCTTCCAAAGTTCGAACCCAAGTCTGAAATTAGCGTTCATAAGAATCATGATTTTTCCAAGAATCAAACTTTATGGAGATTTTGTGACTGAATTCGATTTGCAGCATGATTCTTATCACTGTTCCAAAATTCTAGCCCTTTAGGTACCATAGAGCCTGAGAAAACTGCTTCCAAAGTTCAAACCCAAGTCTGAAATTAGCGTCCATAAAAATTATGATTTTTTTAAAAATCCAACTTTATACAGATTTTGTGACTGAACTCGATTTGCAGCATGATTCTTATCACTGTTCCAAAATTCTAGCCCTTTAGGTACCATAGAGCCTGAGAAAACTGCTTCCAAAGTTCAAACCCAAGTCTGAAATTAGCGTCCATAAAAATTACGATTTTTTTTAAAATCCAACTTTATATAGATTTTGTGACTGAATTAGATTTGGACCACGATTCTTACCACTTTTCCAAAGTTTCAGCCCATTTGGTACCATAGAGCCTGAGAAAACTGCTTCCAAAGTTCGAACCCAAGTCTGAAATGAAGGTCCATAAAAATTATGATTTATTGTAAAAATCCAACTTCATGGAGATTTTGAGACTGAATTCGATTTGCAGCATGATTCTTATCACTGTTCCAAAATTCTAGCCCTTTAGGTACCATAGAGCCTGAGAAAACTGCTTCCAAAGTTCAAACCCAAGTCTGAAATAAGCGTCCATAAAAATTATGATTTTTTTTTAAATCCAACTTTATATAGATTTTGTGACTGAATTCGATTTGTACCACGATTTTTACCACGTTTCCAAAATTTCAGCCCATTTGGTACCATAGAGCCTGAGAAAACTGCTTCCAAAGTTCAAACCCAAGTCTGAAATTAGCGTCCATAAAAATTATGATTTTTTAAAAAATCCAACTTTATATAGATTTTGTGACTGAATTAGATTTGGACCACGATTCTTACCACTTTTCCAATGTTTGAGCCCATTTGGTACCATAGAGCCTGAGAAAACTGCTTCCAAAGTTCGAACCCAAGTCTGAAATTAGCGTTCATAAGAATCATGATTTTTCTAAGAATCAAACTTTATGGAGATTTTGTGACTGAATTCGATTTTTTAGCATGATTCTTATCACTGTTCCAAAATTCTAGCCCTTTAGGTACCATAGAGCCTGAGAAAACTGCTTCCAAATTTCAAACCCAAGTCTGAAATTAGCGTCCATAAAAATTATGATTTTTTTAAAAATCCAACTTTATATAGATTTTGTGACTGAATTAGATTTGGACCACGATTCTTACCACTTTTCCAAAGTTTCAGCCCATTTGGTACCATAGAGCCTGAGAAAACTGCTTCCAAAGTTCGAACCCAAGTCTGAAATTAGCGTTCATAAGAATCATGATTTTTCTAAGAATCAAACTTTATGGAGATTTTATGACTGAATTCGATTTGCAGCATGATTCTTATCACTGTTCCAAAATTTCAGCCCATTTGGTACCATAGAGCCTGAGAAAACTGCTTCCAAAGTTCGAACCCAAGTCTGAAATGAAGGTCCATATAAATTATGATTTTTTTTTAAATCCAACTTTATGGAGATTTTGTGACTGAATTCGATTTGTATCACGATTCTTACCAAGTTTCCAAAATTTCAGCCCATTTGGTACCATAGAGCCTGAGAAAACTGCTTCCAAAGTTCGAACCCAACTCTGAAATTAGCGTTCATAAAAATCATGATTTTTCTAAGAATCAAACTTTTTGGAGATTTTGTGACTGAATTCGATTTGTATCACGATTCTTACCAAGTTTCCAAAATTTCAGCCCATTTGGTACCATAGAGCCTGAGAAAACTGCTTCCAAAGTTCGAACCCAACTCTGAAATTAGCGTTCATAAAAATCATGATTTTTCTAAGAATCAAACTTTATGGAGATTTTATGACTGAATTCGATTTGCAGCATGATTCTTATCACTGTTCCAAAATTTCAGCCCATTTGGTACCATAGAGCCTGAGAAAACTGCTTCCAAAGTTCGAACCCAAGTCTGAAATGAAGGTCCATATAAATTATGATTTTTTTTTAAATCCAACTTTATGGAGATTTTGTGACTGAATTAGATTTGGACCACGATTCTTACCACTTTTCCAATGTTTCAGCCCATTTGGTACCATAGAGCCTGAGAAAACTGCTTCCAAAGTTCGAACCCAAGTCTGAAATTAGCGTTCATAAGAATCATGATTTTTCCAAGAATCAAACTTTATGGAGATTTTGTGACTGAATTCGATTTGCAGCATGATTCTTATCACTGTTCCAAAATTCTAGCCCTTTAGGTACCATAGAGCCTGAGAAAACTGCTTCCAAAGTTCAAACCCAAGTCTGAAATTAGCGTCCATAAAAATTATGATTTTTTTAAAAATCCAACTTTATATAGATTTTGTGACTGAATTAGATTTGGACCACGATTCTTACCACTTTTCCAAAGTTTCAGCCCATTTGGTACCATAGAGCCTGAGAAAACTGCTTCCAAAGTTCGAACCCAAGTCTGAAATTAGCGTTCATAAGAATCATGATTTTTCTAAGAATCAAACTTTATGGAGATTTTATGACTGCATTCGATTTGCATCATGATTCTTATCACTGTTCCAAAATTTCAGCCCATTTGGTACCATAGAGCCTGAGAAAACTGCTTCCAAAGTTCGAACCCAAGTCTGAAATGAAGGTCCATAAAAATTATGATTTATTATAAAAATCCAACTTCATGGAGATTTTGTGACGATTCTTACCACTTTTCCAATGTTTCAGCCCATTTGGTACCATAGAGCCTGAGAAAACTGCTTCCAAAGTTCGAACCCAAGTCTGAAATTAGCGTTCATAAGAATCATGATTTTTCCAAGAATCAAACTTTATGGAGATTTTGTGACTGAATTCGATTTGCAGCATGATTCTTATCACTGTTCCAAAATTCTAGCCCTTTAGGTACCATAGAGCCTGAGAAAACTGCTTCCAAAGTTCAAACCCAAGTCTGAAATTAGCGTCCATAAAAATTATGATTTTTTTAAAAATCCAACTTTATACAGATTTTGTGACTGAATTCGATTTGTACCACGATTTTTACCACGTTTCCAAAATTTCAGCCCATTTGGTACCATAGAGCCTGAGAAAACTGCTTCCAAAGTTCGAACCCAACTCTGAAATTTGCGTTCATAAGAATCATGATTTTTCTAAGAATCAAACTTTATGGAGATTTTAGGACTGAATTCGATTTGCAGCATGATTCTTATCACTGTTCCAAAATTCTAGCCCTTTAGGTACCATAGAGCCTGAGAAAACTGCTTCCAAAGTTCAAACCCAAGTCTGAAATGAAGGTCCATAAAAATTATGATTTATTGTAAAAATCCAACTTCATGGAGATTTTGTGACTGAATTCGATTTGCAGCATGATTCTTATCACTGTTCCAAAATTCTAGCCCTTTAGGTACCATAGAGCCTGAGAAAACTGCTTCCAAAGTTCAAACCCAAGTCTGAAATTAGCGTCCATAAAAATTACGATTTTTTTTAAAATCCAACTTTATATAGATTTTGTGACTGAATTAGATTTGGACCACGATTCTTACCACTTTTCCAAAGTTTCAGCCCATTTGGTACCATAGAGCCTGAGAAAACTGCTTCCAAAGTTCGAACCCAAGTCTGAAATGAAGGTCCATAAAAATTATGATTTATTGTAAAAATCCAACTTCATGGAGATTTTGGGACTGAATTCGATTTGCAGCATGATTCTTATCACTGTTCCAAAATTCTAGCCCTTTAGGTACCATAGAGCCTGAGAAAACTGCTTCCAAAGTTCAAACCCAAGTCTGAAATAAGCGTCCATAAAAATTATGATTTTTTTTTAAATCCAACTTTATATAGATTTTGTGACTGAATTCGATTTGTACCACGATTTTTACCACGTTTCCAAAATTTCAGCCCATTTGGTACCATAGAGCCTGAGAAAACTGCTTCCAAAGTTCAAACCCAAGTCTGAAATTAGCGTCCATAAAAATTATGATTTTTTAAAAAATCCAACTTTATATAGATTTTGTGACTGAATTAGATTTGGACCACGATTCTTACCACTTTTCCAATGTTTGAGCCCATTTGGTACCATAGAGCCTGAGAAAACTGCTTCCAAAGTTCGAACCCAAGTCTGAAATTAGCGTTCATAAGAATCATGATTTTTCTAAGAATCAAACTTTATGGAGATTTTGTGACTGAATTCGATTTTTTAGCATGATTCTTATCACTGTTCCAAAATTTCAGCCCATTTGGTACCATAGAGCCTGAGAAAACTGCTTCCAAAGTTCGAACCCAAGTCTGAAATGAAGGTCCATAAAAATTATGATTTATTATAAAAATCCAACTTCATGGAGATTTTGTGACGATTCTTACCACTTTTCCAATGTTTCAGCCCATTTGGTACCATAGAGCCTGAGAAAACTGCTTCCAAAGTTCGAACCCAAGTCTGAAATTAGCGTTCATAAGAATCATGATTTTTCCAAGAATCAAACTTTATGGAGATTTTGTGACTGAATTCGATTTGCAGCATGATTCTTATCACTGTTCCAAAATTCTAGCCCTTTAGGTACCATAGAGCCTGAGAAAACTGCTTCCAAAGTTCAAACCCAAGTCTGAAATTAGCGTCCATAAAAATTATGATTTTTTTAAAAATCCAACTTTATACAGATTTTGTGACTGAACTCGATTTGCAGCATGATTCTTATCACTGTTCCAAAATTCTAGCCCTTTAGGTACCATAGAGCCTGAGAAAACTGCTTCCAAAGTTCAAACCCAAGTCTGAAATTAGCGTCCATAAAAATTACGATTTTTTTTAAAATCCAACTTTATATAGATTTTGTGACTGAATTAGATTTGGACCACGATTCTTACCACTTTTCCAAAGTTTCAGCCCATTTGGTACCATAGAGCCTGAGAAAACTGCTTCCAAAGTTCGAACCCAAGTCTGAAATGAAGGTCCATAAAAATTATGATTTATTGTAAAAATCCAACTTCATGGAGATTTTGGGACTGAATTCGATTTGCAGCATGATTCTTATCACTGTTCCAAAATTCTAGCCCTTTAGGTACCATAGAGCCTGAGAAAACTGCTTCCAAAGTTCAAACCCAAGTCTGAAATAAGCGTCCATAAAAATTATGATTTTTTTAAAAATCCAACTTTATATAGATTTTGTGACTGAATTAGATTTGGACCACGATTCTTACCACTTTTCCAAAGTTTCAGCCCATTTGGTAACATAGAGCCTGAGAAAACTGCTTCCAAAGTTCGAACCCAAGTCTGAAATTAGCGTTCATAAGAATCATGATTTTTCTAAGAATCAAACTTTATGGAGATTTTGTGACTGAATTCGATTTTTTAGCATGATTCTTATCACTGTTCCAAAATTCTAGCCCTTTAGGTACCATAGAGCCTGAGAAAACTGCTTCCAAATTTCAAACCCAAGTCTGAAATTAGCGTCCATAAAAATTATGATTTTTTTAAAAATCCAACTTTATATAGATTTTGTGACTGAATTAGATTTTGACCACGATTCTTACCACTTTTCCAAAGTTTCAGCCCATTTGGTACCATAGAGCCTGAGAAAACTGCTTCCAAAGTTCGAACCCAAGTCTGAAATTAGCGTTCATAAGAATCATGATTTTTCTAAGAATCAAACTTTATGGAGATTTTATGACTGAATTCGATTTGCAGCATGATTCTTATCACTGTTCCAAAATTTCAGCCCATTTGGTACCATAGAGCCTGAGAAAACTGCTTCCAAAGTTCGAACCCAAGTCTGAAATGAAGGTCCATATAAATTATGATTTTTTTTTAAATCCAACTTTATGGAGATTTTGTGACTGAATTCGATTTGTATCACGATTCTTACCAAGTTTCCAAAATTTCAGCCCATTTGGTACCATAGAGCCTGAGAAAACTGCTTCCAAAGTTCGAACCCAACTCTGAAATTAGCGTTCATAAAAATCATGATTTTTCTAAGAATCAAACTTTTTGGAGATTTTGTGACTGAATTCGATTTGTATCACGATTCTTACCAAGTTTCCAAAATTTCAGCCCATTTGGTACCATAGAGCCTGAGAAAACTGCTTCCAAAGTTCGAACCCAACTCTGAAATTAGCGTTCATAAAAATCATGATTTTTCTAAGAATCAAACTTTATGGAGATTTTATGACTGAATTCGATTTGCAGCATGATTCTTATCACTGTTCCAAAATTTCAGCCCATTTGGTACCATAGAGCCTGAGAAAACTGCTTCCAAAGTTCGAACCCAAGTCTGAAATGAAGGTCCATATAAATTATGATTTTTTTTTAAATCCAACTTTATGGAGATTTTGTGACTGAATTCGATTTGTATCACGATTCTTACCAAGTTTCCAAAATTTCAGCCCATTTGGTACCATAGAGCCTGAGAAAACTGCTTCCAAAGTTCGAACCCAACTCTGAAATTAGCGTTCATAAAAATCATGATTTTTCTAAGAATCAAACTTTTTGGAGATTTTGTGACTGAATTCGATTTGCAGCATGATTCTTATCACTGTTCCAAAATTCTAGCCCTTTAGGTACCATAGAGCCTGAGAAAACTGCTTCCAAAGGTCAAACCCAAGTCTGAAATTAGCGTCCATAAAAATTATGATTTTTTTAAAAATCCAACTTTATATAGATTTTGTGACTGAATTAGATTTGGACCACGATTCTTACCACTTTTCTAAAGTTTCAGCCCATTTGGTACCATAGAGCCTGAGAAAACTGCTTCCAAAGTTCGAACCCAAGTCTGAAATTAGCGTTCATAAGAATCATGATTTTTCTAAGAATCAAACTTTATGGAGATTTTGTGACTGAATTCGATTTGCAGCATGATTCTTATCACTGTTCCAAAATTCTAGCCCTTTAGGTACCATAGAGCCTGAAAAAACTGCTTCCAAAGTTCAAACCCAAGTCTGAAATTAGCGTTCATAAAAATTATGATTTTTTTAAAAATCCAACTTTATATAGATTTTGTGACTGAATTAGATTTGGACCACGATTCTTACCACTTTTCCAAAGTTTCAGCCCATTTGGTACCATAGAGCCTGAAAAAACTGCTTCCAAAGTTCGAACCCAACTCTGAAATTTGCGTTCATAAGAATCATGATTTTTCTAAGAATCAAACTTTAAGGAGATTTTGTGACTGAATTCGATTTGCAGCATGATTCTTATCACTGTTCCAAACTTCTAGCCCTTTAGGTACCATAGAGCCTGAGAAAACTGCTTCCAAAGTTCAAACCCAAGTCTGAAATTAGCGTCCATAAAAATTATGATTTTTTAAAAAATCCAACTTTATATAGATTTTGTGACTGAATTAGATTTGGACCACGATTCTTACCACGTTTCCAAAATTTCAGCCCATTTGGTACCATAGAGCCTGAGAAAACTGCTTCCAAATTTCGAACCCAAGTCTGAAATTAGCGTTCATAAGAATCATGATTTTTCTAAGAATCAAACTTTATGGAGATTTTGGGACTGAATTCGATTTGCAGCATGATTCTTATCACTGTTCCACAATTCTAGCCCATTAGGTACCATAGAGCCTGAGAAAACTGCTTCCAAAGTTCGAACCCAAGTCTGAAATGAAGGTCCATATAAATTATGATTTTTTTTAAAATCCAACTTTATGGAGATTTTGTGACTGAATTCGATTTGTATCACGATTCTTACCAAGTTTCCAAAATTTCAGCCCATTTGGTACCATAGAGCCTGAGAAAACTGCTTCCAAAGTTCGAACCCAACTCTGAAATTAGCGTTCATAAAAATCATGATTTTTCTAAGAATCAAACTTTTTGGAGATTTTGTGACTGAATTCGATTTGCAGCATGATTCTTATCACTGTTCCAAAATTCTAGCCCTTTAGGTACCATAGAGCCTGAGAAAACTGCTTCCAAAGGTCAAACCCAAGTCTGAAATTAGCGTCCATAAAAATTATGATTTTTTTAAAAATCCAACTTTATATAGATTTTGTGACTGAATTAGATTTGGACCACGATTCTTACCACTTTTCTAAAGTTTCAGCCCATTTGGTACCATAGAGCCTGAGAAAACTGCTTCCAAAGTTCGAACCCAAGTCTGAAATTAGCGTTCATAAGAATCATGATTTTTCTAAGAATCAAACTTTATGGAGATTTTGTGACTGAATTCGATTTGCAGCATGATTCTTATCACTGTTCCAAAATTCTAGCCCTTTAGGTACCATAGAGCCTGAAAAAACTGCTTCCAAAGTTCAAACCCAAGTCTGAAATTAGCGTCCATAAAAATTATGATTTTTTTAAAAATCCAACTTTATATAGATTTTGTGACTGAATTAGATTTGGACCACGATTCTTACCACTTTTCCAAAGTTTCAGCCCATTTGGTACCATAGAGCCTGAAAAAACTGCTTCCAAAGTTCGAACCCAACTCTGAAATTTGCGTTCATAAGAATCATGATTTTTCTAAGAATCAAACTTTAAGGAGATTTTGTGACTGAATTCGATTTGCAGCATGATTCTTATCACTGTTCCAAACTTCTAGCCCTTTAGGTACCATAGAGCCTGAGAAAACTGCTTCCAAAGTTCAAACCCAAGTCTGAAATTAGCGTCCATAAAAATTATGATTTTTTTAAAAATCCAACTTTATATAGATTTTGTGACTGAATTAGATTTGGACCACGATTCTTACCACTTTTCCAAAGTTTCAGCCCATTTGGTACCATAGAGCCTGAGAAAACTGCTTCCAAAGTTCGAACCCAACTCAGAAATTAGCGTTCATAAGAATCATGATTTTTCTAAGAATCAAACTTTATGGAGATTTTAAGACTGAATTCGATTTGCAGCATGATTCTTATCACTGTTCCAAAATTCTAGCCCTTTAGGTACCATAGAGCCTGAGAAAACTGCTTCCAAAGTTCAAACCCAAGTCTGAAATGAAGGTCCATATAAATTATGATTTTTTAAAAAATCCAACTTAATGGAGATTTTGTTACTGAATTTGATTTGTACCACGATTTTTACCACGTTTCCAAAATTTCAGCCCATTTGGTACCATAGAGCCTGAGAAAACTGCTTCCAAAGTTCGAACCCAAGTCTGAAATGAAGGTCCATAAAAATTATGATTTATTGTAAAAATCCAACTTCATGGAGATTTTGTGACTGAATTCGATTTGCAGCATGATTCTTATCACTGTTCCAAAATTCTAGCCCTTTAGGTACCATAGAGCCTGAGAAAACTGCTTCCAAAGTTCAAACCCAAGTCTGAAATAAGCGTCCATAAAAATTAATATTTTTTTTTTAATCCAACTTTATATAGATTTTGTGACTGAATTCGATTTGTACCACGATTTTTACCACGTTTCCAAAATTTCAGCCCTTTTGGTACCATAGAGCCTGAGAAAACTGCTTCCAAAGTTCGAACCAAACTCTGAAATTTGCGTTCATAAGAATAATGATTTTTCTAAGAATCAAACTTTATGGAGATTTTAGGACTGAATTCGATTTGCAGCATGATTCTTATCACTGTTCCAAAATTCTAGCCCTTTAGGTACCATAGAGCCTGAGAAAACTGCTTCCAAAGTTCAAACCCAAGTCTGAAATTAGCGTCCATAAAAATTATGATTTTTTAAAAAATCCAACTTTATATAGATTTTGTGACTGAATTAGATTTGGACCACGATTCTTACCACTTTTCCAATGTTTCAGCCCATTTGGTACCATAGAGCCTGAGAAAACTGCTTCCAAATTTCGAACCCAAGTCTGAAATTAGCGTTCATAAGAATCATGATTTTTCTAAGAATCAAACTTTATGGAGATTTTGGGACTGAATTCGATTTGCAGCATGATTCTTATCACTGTTCCACAATTCTAGCCCATTAGGTACCATAGAGCCTGAGCAAACTGCTTCCAAAGTTCGAACCCAAGTCTGAAATGAAGGTCCATATAAATTATGATTTTTTTTTAAATCCATTTTTATGGAGATTTTGTGACTGAATTCGATTTGTATCACGATTCTTACTAAGTTTCCAAAATTTCAGCCCATTTGGTACCATAGAGCCTGAGAAAACTGCTTCCAAAGTTCAAACCCAAGTCTGAAATTAGCGTCCATAAAAATTATGATTTTTTTAAAAATCCAACTTTATATAGATTTTGTGACTGAATTAGATTTGGACCACGATTCTTACCACTTTTCTAAAGTTTCAGCCCATTTGGTACCATAGAGCCTGAGAAAACTGCTTCCAAAGTTCGAACCCAAGTCTGAAATTAGCGTTCATAAGAATCATGATTTTTCTAAGAATCAAACTTTATGGAGATTTTGTGACTGAATTCGATTTGCAGCATGATTCTTATCACTGTTTCAAAATTCTAGCCCTTTAGGTACCATAGAGCCTGAAAAAACTGCTTCCAAAGTTCAAACCCAAGTCTGAAATTAGCGTCCATAAAAATTATGATTTTTTTAAAAATCCAACTTTATATAGATTTTGTGACTGAATTAGATTTGGACCACGATTCTTACCACTTTTCCAAAGTTTCAGCCCATTTGGTACCATAGAGCCTGAAAAAACTGCTTCCAAAGTTCGAACCCAACTCTGAAATTTGCGTTCATAAGAATCATGATTTTTCTAAGAATCAAACTTTAAGGAGATTTTGTGACTGAAATCGATTTGCAGCATGATTCTTATCACTGTTCCAAACTTCTAGCCCTTTAGGTACCATAGAGCCTGAGAAAACTGCTTCCAAAGTTCAAACCCAAGTCTGAAATTAGCGTCCATAAAAATTATGATTTTTTTAAAAATCCAACTTTATATAGATTTTGTGACTGAATTAGATTTGGACCACGATTCTTACCACTTTTCCAAAGTTTCAGCCCATTTGGTACCATAGAGCCTGAGAAAACTGCTTCCAAAGTTCGAACCCAACTCAGAAATTAGCGTTCATAAGAATCATGATTTTTCTAAGAATCAAACTTTATGGAGATTTTAAGACTGAATTCGATTTGCAGCATGATTCTTATCACTGTTCCAAAATTCTAGCCCTTTAGGTACCATAGAGCCTGAGAAAACTGCTTCCAAAGTTCAAACCCAAGTCTGAAATGAAGGTCCATATAAATTATGATTTTTTAAAAAATCCAACTTTATGGAGATTTTGTTACTGAATTTGATTTGTACCACGATTTTTACCACGTTTCCAAAATTTCAGCCCATTTGGTACCATAGAGCCTGAGAAAACTGCTTCCAAAGTTCGAACCCAAGTCTGAAATGAAGGTCCATAAAAATTATGATTTATTGTAAAAATCCAACTTCATGGAGATTTTGTGACTGAATTCGATTTGCAGCATGATTCTTATCACTGTTCCAAAATTCTAGCCCTTTAGGTACCATAGAGCCTGAGAAAACTGCTTCCAAAGTTCAAACCCAAGTCTGAAATAAGCGTACATAAAAATTATGATTTTTTTTTAAATCCAACTTTATATAGATTTTGTGACTGAATTCGATTTGTACCACGATTTTTACCACGTTTCCAAAATTTCAGCCCTTTTGGTACCATAGAGCCTGAGAAAACTGCTTCCAAAGTTCGAACCCAACTCTGAAATTTGCGTTCATAAGAATAATGATTTTTCTAAGAATCAAACTTTATGGAGATTTTAGGACTGAATTCGATTTGCAGCATGATTCTTATCACTGTTCCAAAATTCTAGCCCTTTAGGTACCATAGAGCCTGAGAAAACTGCTTCCAAAGTTCAAACCCAAGTCTGAAATTAGCGTCCATAAAAATTATGATTTTTTAAAAAATCCAACTTTATATAGATTTTGTGACTGAATTAGATTTGGACCACGATTCTTACCACTTTTCCAATGTTTCAGCCCATTTGGTACCATAGAGCCTGAGAAAACTGCTTCCAAATTTCGAACCCAAGTCTGAAATTAGCGTTCATAAGAATCATGATTTTTCTAAGAATCAAAATTTATGGAGATTTTGGGACTGAATTCGATTTGCAGCATGATTCTTATCACTGTTCCACAATTCTAGCCCATTAGGTACCATAGAGCCTGAGAAAACTGCTTCCAAAGTTCGAACCCAAGTCTGAAATGAAGGTCCATATAAATTATGATTTTTTTTTAAATCCATTTTTATGGAGATTTTGTGACTGAATTCGATTTGTATCCACGATTCTTACTAAGTTTCCAAAATTTCAGCCCATTTGGTACCATAGAGCCTGAGAAAACTGCTTCCAAAGTTCAAACCCAAGTCTGAAATTAGCGTCCATAAAAATTATGATTTTTTTAAAAATCCAACTTTATATAGATTTTGTGACTGAATTAGATTTGGACCACGATTCTTACCACTTTTCTAAAGTTTCAGCCCATTTGGTACCATAGAGCCTGAGAAAACTGCTTCCAAAGTTCGAACCCAAGTCTGAAATTAGCGTTCATAAGAATCATGATTTTTCTAAGAATCAAACTTTATGGAGATTTTGTGACTGAATTCGATTTGCAGCATGATTCTTATCACTGTTCCACAATTCTAGCCCATTAGGTACCATAGAGCCTGAGAAAACTGCTTCCAAAGTTCGAACCCAAGTCTGAAATGAAGGTCCATATAAATTATGATTTTTTTTTAAATCCAACTTTATGGAGATTTTGTGACTGAATTCGATTTGTATCACGATTCTTAATAAGTTTCCAAAATTTCAGCCCATTTGGTACCATAGAGCCTGAGAAAACTGCTTCCAAAGTTCAAACCCAAGTCTGAAATTAGCGTCCATAAAAATTATGATTTTTTTTAAAATCCAACTTTATATAGATTTTGTGACTGAATTAGATTTGGACCACGATTCTTACCACTTTTCCAAAGTTTCAGCCCATTTGGTACCATAGAGCCTGAGAAAACTGCTTCCAAAGTTCGAACCCAAGTCTGAAATTAGCGTTCATAAGAATCATGATTTTTTAAAAAATCCAACTTTATGGAGATTTTGTGACTGAATTCGATTTGTACCACGATTTTTACCACGTTTCCAAAATTTCAGCCCATTTGGTACCATAGAGCCTGAGAAAACTGCTTCCAAAGTTCGAACCCAAGTCTGAAATGATGGTCCATAAAAATTATGATTTATTGTAAAAATCCAACTTCATGGAGATTTTGTGACTGAATTCGATTTGCAGCATGATTCTTATCACTGTTCCAAAATTCTAGCCCTTTAGGTACCATAGAGCCTGAGAAAACTGCTTCCAAAGTTCAAACCCAAGTCTGAAATAAGCGTCCATAAAAATTATGATTTTTTTTTAAATCCAACTTTATATAGATTTTGTGACTGAATTCGATTTGTACCACGATTTTTACCACGTTTCCAAAATTTCAGCCCATTTGGTACCATAGAGCCTGAGAAAACTGCTTCCAAAGTTCGAACCCAAGTCTGAAATTAGCGTTCATAAGAATCATGATTTTTCTAAGAATCAAACTTTATGGAGATTTTAGGACTGAATTCGATTTGCAGCATGATTCTTATCACTGTTCCAAAATTCTAGCCCTTTAGGTACCATAGAGCCTGAGAAAACTGCTTCCAAAGTTCAAACCCAAGTCTGAAATTAGCGTCCATAAAAATTATGATTTTTTTAAAAATCCAACTTTATATAGATTTTGTGACTGAATTAGATTTGGACCACGATTCTTACCACTTTTCCAAAGTTTCAGCCCATTTGGTACCATAGAGCCTGAGAAAACTGCTTCCAAAGTTCGAACCCAAGTCTGAAATTAGCGTTCATAAGAATCATGATTTTTCTAAGAATCAAACTTTATGGAGATTTTGTGACTGAATTCGATTTGCAGCATGATTCTTATCACTGTTCCAAAATTCTAGCCCTTTAGGTACCATAGAGCCTGAGAAAACTGCTTCCAAAGTTCAAACCCAAGTCTGAAATTAGCGTCCATAAAAATTATGATTTTTTTTAAAATCCAACTTTATATAGATTTTGTGACTGAATTAGATTTGTACCACGATTCTTACCACTTTTCCAAAGTTTCAGCCCATTTGGTACCATAGAGCCTGAGAAAACTGCTTCCAAAGTTCGAACCCAAGTCTGAAATTAGCGTTCATAAGAATCATGATTTTTCTAAGAATCAAACTTTATGGAGATTTTGTGACTGAATTCGATTTGCAGCATGATTCTTATCACTGTTCCAAAATTCTAGCCCATTAGGTACCATAGAGCCTGAGAAAACTGCTTCCAAAGATCGAACCCAAGTCTGAAATGAAGGTCCATATAAATTATGATTTGTTAAAAAATCCAACTTTATGGAGATTTTGTGACTGAATTCGATTTGTACCACGATTTTTACCACGTTTCCAAAATTTCAGCCCATTTGGTACCATAGAGCCTGAGAAAACTGCTTCCAAAGTTCGAACCCAAGTCTGAAATGATGGTCCATAAAAATTATGATTTATTGTAAAAATCCAACTTCATGGAGATTTTGTGACTGAATTCGATTTGCAGCATGATTCTTATCACTGTTCCAAAATTCTAGCCCTTTAGGTACCATAGAGCCTGAGAAAACTGCTTCCAAAGTTCAAACCCAAGTCTGAAATTAGCGTCCATAAAAATTATGATTTTTTTAAAAATCCAACTTTATATAGATTTTGTGACTGAATTAGATTTGGACCACGATTCTTACCACTTTTCTAAAGTTTCAGCCCATTTGGTACCATAGAGCCTGAGAAAACTGCTTCCAAAGTTCGAACCCAAGTCTGAAATTAGCGTTCATAAGAATCATGATTTTTCTAAGAATCAAACTTTATGGAGATTTTGTGACTGAATTCGATTTGCAGCATGATTCTTATCACTGTTCCACAATTCTAGCCCATTAGGTACCATAGAGCCTGAGAAAACTGCTTCCAAAGTTCGAACCCAAGTCTGAAATGAAGGTCCATATAAATTATGATTTTTTTTTAAATCCAACTTTATGGAGATTTTGTGACTGAATTCGATTTGTATCACGATTCTTAATAAGTTTCCAAAATTTCAGCCCATTTGGTACCATAGAGCCTGAGAAAACTGCTTCCAAAGTTCAAACCCAAGTCTGAAATTAGCGTCCATAAAAATTATGATTTTTTTTAAAATCCAACTTTATATAGATTTTGTGACTGAATTAGATTTGGACCACGATTCTTACCACTTTTCCAAAGTTTCAGCCCATTTGGTACCATAGAGCCTGAGAAAACTGCTTCCAAAGTTCGAACCCAAGTCTGAAATTAGCGTTCATAAGAATCATGATTTTTTAAAAAATCCAACTTTATGGAGATTTTGTGACTGAATTCGATTTGTACCACGATTTTTACCACGTTTCCAAAATTTCAGCCCATTTGGTACCATAGAGCCTGAGAAAACTGCTTCCAAAGTTCGAACCCAAGTCTGAAATGATGGTCCATAAAAATTATGATTTATTGTAAAAATCCAACTTCATGGAGATTTTGTGACTGAATTCGATTTGCAGCATGATTCTTATCACTGTTCCAAAATTCTAGCCCTTTAGGTACCATAGAGCCTGAGAAAACTGCTTCCAAAGTTCAAACCCAAGTCTGAAATAAGCGTCCATAAAAATTATGATTTTTTTTTAAATCCAACTTTATATAGATTTTGTGACTGAATTCGATTTGTACCACGATTTTTACCACGTTTCCAAAATTTCAGCCCATTTGGTACCATAGAGCCTGAGAAAACTGCTTCCAAAGTTCGAACCCAAGTCTGAAATTAGCGTTCATAAGAATCATGATTTTTCTAAGAATCAAACTTTATGGAGATTTTAGGACTGAATTCGATTTGCAGCATGATTCTTATCACTGTTCCAAAATTCTAGCCCTTTAGGTACCATAGAGCCTGAGAAAACTGCTTCCAAAGTTCAAACCCAAGTCTGAAATTAGCGTCCATAAAAATTATGATTTTTTTAAAAATCCAACTTTATATAGATTTTGTGACTGAATTAGATTTGGACCACGATTCTTACCACTTTTCCAAAGTTTCAGCCCATTTGGTACCATAGAGCATGAGAAAACTGCTTCCAAAGTTCGAACCCAAGTCTGAAATTAGCGTTCATAAGAATCATGATTTTTCTAAGAATCAAACTTTATGGAGATTTTGTGACTGAATTCGATTTGCAGCATGATTCTTATCACTGTTCCAAAATTCTAGCCCTTTAGGTACCATAGAGCCTGAGAAAACTGCTTCCAAAGTTCAAACCCAAGTCTGAAATTAGCGTCCATAAAAATTATGATTTTTTTTAAAATCCAACTTTATATAGATTTTGTGACTGAATTAGATTTGTACCACGATTCTTACCACTTTTCCAAAGTTTCAGCCCATTTGGTACCATAGAGCCTGAGAAAACTGCTTCCAAAGTTCGAACCCAAGTCTGAAATTAGCGTTCATAAGAATCATGATTTTTCTAAGAATCAAACTTTATGGAGATTTTGTGACTGAATTCGATTTGCAGCATGATTCTTATCACTGTTCCAAAATTCTAGCCCATTAGGTACCATAGAGCCTGAGAAAACTGCTTCCAAAGTTCGAACCCAAGTCTGAAATGAAGGTCCATATAAATTATGATTTGTTAAAAAATCCAACTTTATGGAGATTTTGTGACTGAATTCGATTTGTACCACGATTTTTACCACGTTTCCAAAATTTCAGCCCATTTGGTACCATAGAGCCTGAGAAAACTGCTTCCAAAGTTCGAACCCAAGTCTGAAATGATGGTCCATAAAAATTATGATTTATTGTAAAAATCCAACTTCATGGAGATTTTGTGACTGAATTCGATTTGCAGCATGATTCTTATCACTGTTCCAAAATTCTAGCCCTTTAGGTACCATAGAGCCTGAGAAAACTGCTTCCAAAGTTCAAACCCAAGTCTGAAATAAGCGTCCATAAAAATTATGATTTTTTTTTAAATCCAACTTTATATAGATTTTGTGACTGAATTCGATTTGTACCACGATTTTTACCACGTTTCCAAAGTTTCAGCCCATTTGGTACCATAGAGCCTGAGAAAACTGCTTCCAAAGTTCGAACCCAAGTCTGAAATTAGCGTTCATAAGAATCATGATTTTTCTAAGAATCAAACTTTATGGAGATTTTGTGACTGAATTCGATTTGCAGCATGATTCTTATCACTGTTCCAAAATTCTAGCCCTTTAGGTACCATAGAGCCTGAGAAAACTGCTTCCAAAGTTCAAACCCAAGTCTGAAATTAGCGTCCATAAAAATTATGATTTTTTTTAAAATCCAACTTTATATAGATTTTGTGACTGAATTAGATTTGTACCACGATTCTTACCACTTTTCCAAAGTTTCAGCCCATTTGGTACCATAGAGCCTGAGAAAACTGCTTCCAAAGTTCGAACCCAAGTCTGAAATTAGCGTTCATAAGAATCATGATTTTTCTAAGAATCAAACTTTATGGAGATTTTGTGACTGAATTCGATTTGCAGCATGATTCTTATCACTGTTCCAAAATTCTAGCCCATTAGGTACCATAGAGCCTGAGAAAACTGCTTCCAAAGTTCGAACCCAAGTCTGAAATGAAGGTCCATATAAATTATGATTTGTTAAAAAATCCAACTTTATGGAGATTTTGTGACTGAATTCGATTTGTACCACGATTTTTACCACGTTTCCAAAATTTCAGCCCATTTGGTACCATAGAGCCTGAGAAAACTGCTTCCAAAGTTCGAACCCAAGTCTGAAATGATGGTCCATAAAAATTATTATTTATTGTAAAAATCCAACTTCATGGAGATTTTGTGACTGAATTCGATTTGCAGCATGATTCTTATCACTGTTCCAAAATTCTAGCCCTTTAGGTACCATAGAGCCTGAGAAAACTGCTTCCAAAGTTCAAACCCAAGTCTGAAATTAGCGTCCATAAAAATTATGATTTTTTTAAAAATCCAACTTTATATAGATTTTGTGACTGAATTAGATTTGGACCACGATTCTTACCACTTTTCTAAAGTTTCAGCCCATTTGGTACCATAGAGCCTGAGAAAACTGCTTCCAAAGTTCGAACCCAAGTCTGAAATTAGCGTTCATAAGAATCATGATTTTTCTAAGAATCAAACTTTATGGAGATTTTGTGACTGAATTCGATTTGCAGCATGATTCTTATCACTGTTCCACAATTCTAGCCCATTAGGTACCATAGAGCCTGAGAAAACTGCTTCCAAAGTTCGAACCCAAGTCTGAAATGAAGGTCCATATAAATTATGATTTTTTTTTAAATCCAACTTTATGGAGATTTTGTGACTGAATTCGATTTGTATCACGATTCTTAATAAGTTTCCAAAATTTCAGCCCATTTGGTACCATAGAGCCTGAGAAAACTGCTTCCAAAGTTCAAACCCAAGTCTGAAATTAGCGTCCATAAAAATTATGATTTTTTTTAAAATCCAACTTTATATAGATTTTGTGACTGAATTAGATTTGGACCACGATTCTTACCACTTTTCCAAAGTTTCAGCCCATTTGGTACCATAGAGCCTGAGAAAACTGCTTCCAAAGTTCGAACCCAAGTCTGAAATTAGCGTTCATAAGAATCATGATTTTTTAAAAAATCCAACTTTATGGAGATTTTGTGACTGAATTCGATTTGTACCACGATTTTTACCACGTTTCCAAAATTTCAGCCCATTTGGTACCATAGAGCCTGAGAAAACTGCTTCCAAAGTTCGAACCCAAGTCTGAAATGATGGTCCATAAAAATTATGATTTATTGTAAAAATCCAACTTCATGGAGATTTTGTGACTGAATTCGATTTGCAGCATGATTCTTATCACTGTTCCAAAATTCTAGCCCTTTAGGTACCATAGAGCCTGAGAAAACTGCTTCCAAAGTTCAAACCCAAGTCTGAAATAAGCGTCCATAAAAATTATGATTTTTTTTTAAATCCAACTTTATATAGATTTTGTGACTGAATTCGATTTGTACCACGATTTTTACCACGTTTCCAAAATTTCAGCCCATTTGGTACCATAGAGCCTGAGAAAACTGCTTCCAAAGTTCGAACCCAAGTCTGAAATTAGCGTTCATAAGAATCATGATTTTTCTAAGAATCAAACTTTATGGAGATTTTAGGACTGAATTCGATTTGCAGCATGATTCTTATCACTGTTCCAAAATTCTAGCCCTTTAGGTACCATAGAGCCTGAGAAAACTGCTTCCAAAGTTCAAACCCAAGTCTGAAATTAGCGTCCATAAAAATTATGATTTTTTTAAAAATCCAACTTTATATAGATTTTGTGACTGAATTAGATTTGGACCACGATTCTTACCACTTTTCCAAAGTTTCAGCCCATTTGGTACCATAGAGCCTGAGAAAACTGCTTCCAAAGTTCGAACCCAAGTCTGAAATTAGCGTTCATAAGAATCATGATTTTTCTAAGAATCAAACTTTATGGAGATTTTGTGACTGAATTCGATTTGCAGCATGATTCTTATCACTGTTCCAAAATTCTAGCCCTTTAGGTACCATAGAGCCTGAGAAAACTGCTTCCAAAGTTCAAACCCAAGTCTGAAATTAGCGTCCATAAAAATTATGATTTTTTTTAAAATCCAACTTTATATAGATTTTGTGACTGAATTAGATTTGTACCACGATTCTTACCACTTTTCCAAAGTTTCAGCCCATTTGGTACCATAGAGCCTGAGAAAACTGCTTCCAAAGTTCGAACCCAAGTCTGAAATTAGCGTTCATAAGAATCATGATTTTTCTAAGAATCAAACTTTATGGAGATTTTGTGACTGAATTCGATTTGCAGCATGATTCTTATCACTGTTCCAAAATTCTAGCCCATTAGGTACCATAGAGCCTGAGAAAACTGCTTCCAAAGTTCGAACCCAAGTCTGAAATGAAGGTCCATATAAATTATGATTTGTTAAAAAATCCAACTTTATGGAGATTTTGTGACTGAATTCGATTTGTACCACGATTTTTACCACGTTTCCAAAATTTCAGCCCATTTGGTACCATAGAGCCTGAGAAAACTGCTTCCAAAGTTCGAACCCAAGTCTGAAATGATGGTCCATAAAAATTATGATTTATTGTAAAAATCCAACTTCATGGAGATTTTGTGACTGAATTCGATTTGCAGCATGATTCTTATCACTGTTCCAAAATTCTAGCCCTTTAGGTACCATAGAGCCTGAGAAAACTGCTTCCAAAGTTCAAACCCAAGTCTGAAATTAGCGTCCATAAAAATTATGATTTTTTTTTAAATCCAACTTTATATAGATTTTGTGACTGAATTAGATTTGGACCACGATTCTTACCACTTTTCCAAAGTTTCAGCCCATTTGGTACCATAGAGCCTGAGAAAACTGCTTCCAAAGTTCGAACCCAAGTCTGAAATTAGCGTTCATAAGAATCATGATTTTTCTAAGAATCAAACTTTATGGAGATTTTGTGACTGAATTCGATTTGCAGCATGATTCTTATCACTGTTCCAAAATTCTAGCCCTTTAGGTACCATAGAGCCTGAGAAAACTGCTTCCAAAGTTCAAACCCAAGTCTGAAATTAGCGTCCATAAAAATTATGATTTTTTTTAAAATCCAACTTTATATAGATTTTGTGACTGAATTAGATTTGTACCACGATTCTTACCACTTTTCCAAAGTTTCAGCCCATTTGGTACCATAGAGCCTGAGAAAACTGCTTCCAAAGTTCGAACCCAAGTCTGAAATTAGCGTTCATAAGAATCATGATTTTTCTAAGAATCAAACTTTATGGAGATTTTGTGACTGAATTCGATTTGCAGCATGATTCTTATCACTGTTCCAAAATTCTAGCCCATTAGGTACCATAGAGCCTGAGAAAACTGCTTCCAAAGTTCGAACCCAAGTCTGAAATGAAGGTCCATATAAATTATGATTTGTTAAAAAATCCAACTTTATGGAGATTTTGTGACTGAATTCGATTTGTACCACGATTTTTACCACGTTTCCAAAATTTCAGCCCATTTGGTACCATAGAGCCTGAGAAAACTGCTTCCAAAGTTCGAACCCAAGTCTGAAATGATGGTCCATAAAAATTATGATTTATTGTAAAAATCCAACTTCATGGAGATTTTGTGACTGAATTCGATTTGCAGCATGATTCTTATCACTGTTCCAAAATTCTAGCCCTTTAGGTACCATAGAGCCTGAGAAAACTGCTTCCAAAGTTCAAACCCAAGTCTGAAATAAGCGTCCATAAAAATTATGATTTTTTTTTAAATCCAACTTTATATAGATTTTGTGACTGAATTCGATTTGTACCACGATTTTTACCACGTTTCCAAAATTTCAGCCCATTTGGTACCATAGAGCCTGAGAAAACTGCTTCCAAAGTTCGAACCCAAGTCTGAAATTAGCGTTCATAAGAATCATGATTTTTCTAAGAATCAAACTTTATTGAGATTTTAGGACTGAATTCGATTTGCAGCATGATTCTTATCACTGTTCCAAAATTCTAGCCCTTTAGGTACCATAGAGCCTGAGAAAACTGCTTCCAAAGTTCAAACCCAAGTCTGAAATTAGCGTCCATAAAAATTATGATTTTTTAAAAAATCCAACTTTATATAGATTTTGTGACTGAATTAGATTTGGACCACGATTCTTACCACTTTTCCAAAGTTTCAGCCCATTTGGTACCATAGAGCCTGAGAAAACTGCTTCCAAAGTTCGAACCCAAGTCTGAAATTAGCGTTCATAAGAATCATGATTTTTCTAAGAATCAAACTTTATGGAGATTTTATGACTGAATTCGATTTGCAGCATGATTCTTATCACTGTTCCAAAATTTCAGCCCTTTAGGTACCATAGAGCCTGAGAAAACTGCTTCCAAAGTTCAAACCCAAGTCTGAAATTAGCGTCCATAAAAATTATGATTTTTTAAAAAATCCAACTTTATATAGATTTTGTGACTGAATTAGATTTGGACCACGATTCTTACCACTTTTCCAATGTTTCAGCCCATTTGGTACCATAGAGCCTGAGAAAACTGCTTCCAAAGTTCGAACCCAAGTCTGAAATTAGCGTTCATAAGAATCATGATTTTTCTAAGAATCAAACTTTATGGAGATTTTGTGACTGAATTCGATTTGCAGCATGATTCTTATCACTGTTCCAAAATTCTAGCCCTTTAGGTACCATAGAGCCTGAGAAAACTGCTTCCAAAGTTCAAACCCAAGTCTGAAATTAGCGTCCATAAAAATTATGATTTTTTTTAAAATCCAACTTTATATAGATTTTGTGACTGAATTAGATTTGTACCACGATTCTTACCACTTTTCCAAAGTTTCAGCCCATTTGGTACCATAGAGCCTGAGAAAACTGCTTCCAAAGTTCGAACCCAAGTCTGAAATTAGCGTTCATAAGAATCATGATTTTTCTAAGAATCAAACTTTATGGAGATTTTAGGACTGAATTCGATTTGCAGCATGATTCTTATCACTGTTCCAAAATTCTAGCCCTTTAGGTACCATAGAGCCTGAGAAAACTGCTTCCAAAGTTCAAACCCAAGTCTGAAATTAGCGTCCATAAAAATTATGATTTTTTTAAAAATCCAACTTTATATAGATTTTGTGACTGAATTAGATTTGGACCACGATTCTTACCACTTTTCCAAAGTTTCAGCCCATTTGGTAACATAGAGCCTGAGAAAACTGCTTCCAAAGTTCGAACCCAAGTCTGAAATTAGCGTTCATAAGAATCATGATTTTTCTAAGAATCAAACTTTATGGAGATTTTGTGACTGAATTCGATTTGCAGCATGATTCTTATCACTGTTCCAAAATTCTAGCCCTTTAGGTACCATAGAGCCTGAGAAAACTGCTTCCAAAGTTCAAACCCAAGTCTGAAATTAGCGTCCATAAAAATTATGATTTTTTTTAAAATCCAACTTTATATAGATTTTGTGACTGAATTAGATTTGTACCACGATTCTTACCACTTTTCCAAAGTTTCAGCCCATTTGGTACCATAGAGCCTGAGAAAACTGCTTCCAAAGTTCGAACCCAAGTCTGAAATTAGCGTTCATAAGAATCATGATTTTTCTAAGAATCAAACTTTATGGAGATTTTGTGACTGAATTCGATTTGCAGCATGATTCTTATCACTGTTCCAAAATTCTAGCCCATTAGGTACCATAGAGCCTGAGAAAACTGCTTCCAAAGTTCGAACCCAAGTCTGAAATGAAGGTCCATATAAATTATGATTTGTTAAAAAATCCAACTTTATGGAGATTTTGTGACTGAATTCGATTTGTACCACGATTTTTACCACGTTTCCAAAATTTCAGCCCATTTGGTACCATAGAGCCTGAGAAAACTGCTTCCAAAGTTCGAACCCAAGTCTGAAATGATGGTCCATAAAAATTATGATTTATTGTAAAAATCCAACTTCATGGAGATTTTGTGACTGAATTCGATTTGCAGCATGATTCTTATCACTGTTCCAAAATTTCAGCCCTTTAGGTACCATAGAGCCTGAGAAAACTGCTTCCAAAGTTCAAACCCAAGTCTGAAATTAGCGTCCATAAAAATTATGATTTTTTAAAAAATCCAACTTTATATAGATTTTGTGACTGAATTAGATTTGGACCACGATTCTTACCACTTTTCCAATGTTTCAGCCCATTTGGTACCATAGAGCCTGAGAAAACTGCTTCCAAAGTTCGAACCCAAGTCTGAAATTAGCGTTCATAAGAATCATGATTTTTCTAAGAATCAAACTTTATGGAGATTTTGTGACTGAATTCGATTTGCAGCATGATTCTTATCACTGTTCCAAAATTCTAGCCCTTTAGGTACCATAGAGCCTGAGAAAACTGCTTCCAAAGTTCAAACCCAAGTCTGAAATTAGCGTCCATAAAAATTATGATTTTTTTTAAAATCCAACTTTATATAGATTTTGTGACTGAATTAGATTTGTACCACGATTCTTACCACTTTTCCAAAGTTTCAGCCCATTTGGTACCATAGAGCCTGAGAAAACTGCTTCCAAAGTTCGAACCCAAGTCTGAAATTAGCGTTCATAAGAATCATGATTTTTCTAAGAATCAAACTTTATGGAGATTTTAGGACTGAATTCGATTTGCAGCATGATTCTTATCACTGTTCCAAAATTTCAGCCCTTTAGGTACCATAGAGCCTGAGAAAACTGCTTCCAAAGTTCAAACCCAAGTCTGAAATTAGCGTCCATAAAAATTATGATTTTTTAAAAAATCCAACTTTATATAGATTTTGTGACTGAATTAGATTTGGACCACGATTCTTACCACTTTTCCAATGTTTCAGCCCATTTGGTACCATAGAGCCTGAGAAAACTGCTTCCAAAGTTCGAACCCAAGTCTGAAATTAGCGTTCATAAGAATCATGATTTTTCTAAGAATCAAACTTTATGGAGATTTTGTGACTGAATTCGATTTGCAGCATGATTCTTATCACTGTTCCAAAATTCTAGCCCTTTAGGTACCATAGAGCCTGAGAAAACTGCTTCCAAAGTTCAAACCCAAGTCTGAAATTAGCGTCCATAAAAATTATGATTTTTTTTAAAATCCAACTTTATATAGATTTTGTGACTGAATTAGATTTGTACCACGATTCTTACCACTTTTCCAAAGTTTCAGCCCATTTGGTACCATAGAGCCTGAGAAAACTGCTTCCAAAGTTCGAACCCAAGTCTGAAATTAGCGTTCATAAGAATCATGATTTTTCTAAGAATCAAACTTTATGGAGATTTTGTGACTGAATTCGATTTGCAGCATGATTCTTATCACTGTTCCAAAATTCTAGCCCATTAGGTACCATAGAGCCTGAGAAAACTGCTTCCAAAGTTCGAACCCAAGTCTGAAATGAAGGTCCATATAAATTATGATTTGTTAAAAAATCCAACTTTATGGAGATTTTGTGACTGAATTCGATTTGTACCACGATTTTTACCACGTTTCCAAAATTTCAGCCCATTTGGTACCATAGAGCCTGAGAAAACTGCTTCCAAAGTTCGAACCCAAGTCTGAAATGATGGTCCATAAAAATTATGATTTATTGTAAAAATCCAACTTCATGGAGATTTTGTGACTGAATTCGATTTGCAGCATGATTCTTATCACTGTTCCAAAATTCTAGCCCATTTGGTACCATAGAGCCTGAGAAAACTGCTTCCAAAGTTCAAACCCAAGTCTGAAATTAGCGTCCATAAAAATTATGATTTTTTTTAAAATCCAACTTTATATAGATTTTGTGACTGAATTAGATTTGGACCACGATTCTTACCACTTTTCCAAAGTTTCAGCCCATTTGGTACCATAGAGCCTGAGAAAACTGCTTCCAAAGTTCGAACCCAAGTCTGAAATTAGCGTTCATAAGAATCATGATTTTTTAAAAAATCCAACTTTATGGAGATTTTGTGACTGAATTCGATTTGTACCACGATTTTTACCACGTTTCCAAAATTTCAGCCCATTTGGTACCATAGAGCCTGAGAAAACTGCTTCCAAAGTTCGAACCCAAGTCTGAAATGATGGTCCATAAAAATTATGATTTATTGTAAAAATCCAACTTCATGGAGATTTTGTGACTGAATTCGATTTGCAGCATGATTCTTATCACTGTTCCAAAATTCTAGCCCTTTAGGTACCATAGAGCCTGAGAAAACTGCTTCCAAAGTTCAAACCCAAGTCTGAAATAAGCGTCCATAAAAATTATGATTTTTTTTTAAATCCAACTTTATATAGATTTTGTGACTGAATTCGATTTGTACCACGATTTTTACCACGTTTCCAAAATTTCAGCCCATTTGGTACCATAGAGCCTGAGAAAACTGCTTCCAAAGTTCGAACCCAAGTCTGAAATTAGCGTTCATAAGAATCATGATTTTTCTAAGAATCAAACTTTATGGAGATTTTAGGACTGAATTCGATTTGCAGCATGATTCTTATCACTGTTCCAAAATTCTAGCCCTTTAGGTACCATAGAGCCTGAGAAAACTGCTTCCAAAGTTCAAACCCAAGTCTGAAATTAGCGTCCATAAAAATTATGATTTTTTTAAAAATCCAACTTTATATAGATTTTGTGACTGAATTAGATTTGGACCACGATTCTTACCACTTTTCCAAAGTTTCAGCCCATTTGGTACCATAGAGCCTGAGAAAACTGCTTCCAAAGTTCGAACCCAAGTCTGAAATTAGCGTTCATAAGAATCATGATTTTTCTAAGAATCAAACTTTATGGAGATTTTGTGACTGAATTCGATTTGCAGCATGATTCTTATCACTGTTCCAAAATTCTAGCCCTTTAGGTACCATAGAGCCTGAGAAAACTGCTTCCAAAGTTCAAACCCAAGTCTGAAATTAGCGTCCATAAAAATTATGATTTTTTTTAAAATCCAACTTTATATAGATTTTGTGACTGAATTAGATTTGTACCACGATTCTTACCACTTTTCCAAAGTTTCAGCCCATTTGGTACCATAGAGCCTGAGAAAACTGCTTCCAAAGTTCGAACCCAAGTCTGAAATTAGCGTTCATAAGAATCATGATTTTTCTAAGAATCAAACTTTATGGAGATTTTGTGACTGAATTCGATTTGCAGCATGATTCTTATCACTGTTCCAAAATTCTAGCCCATTAGGTACCATAGAGCCTGAGAAAACTGCTTCCAAAGTTCGAACCCAAGTCTGAAATGAAGGTCCATATAAATTATGATTTGTTAAAAAATCCAACTTTATGGAGATTTTGTGACTGAATTCGATTTGTACCACGATTTTTACCACGTTTCCAAAATTTCAGCCCATTTGGTACCATAGAGCCTGAGAAAACTGCTTCCAAAGTTCGAACCCAAGTCTGAAATGATGGTCCATAAAAATTATGATTTATTGTAAAAATCCAACTTCATGGAGATTTTGTGACTGAATTCGATTTGCAGCATGATTCTTATCACTGTTCCAAAATTCTAGCCCTTTAGGTACCATAGAGCCTGAGAAAACTGCTTCCAAAGTTCAAACCCAAGTCTGAAATAAGCGTCCATAAAAATTATGATTTTTTTTTAAATCCAACTTTATATAGATTTTGTGACTGAATTCGATTTGTACCACGATTTTTACCACGTTTCCAAAATTTCAGCCCATTTGGTACCATAGAGCCTGAGAAAACTGCTTCCAAAGTTCGAACCCAAGTCTGAAATTAGCGTTCATAAGAATCATGATTTTTCTAAGAATCAAACTTTATTGAGATTTTAGGACTGAATTCGATTTGCAGCATGATTCTTATCACTGTTCCAAAATTCTAGCCCTTTAGGTACCATAGAGCCTGAGAAAACTGCTTCCAAAGTTCAAACCCAAGTCTGAAATTAGCGTCCATAAAAATTATGATTTTTTAAAAAATCCAACTTTATATAGATTTTGTGACTGAATTAGATTTGGACCACGATTCTTACCACTTTTCCAAAGTTTCAGCCCATTTGGTACCATAGAGCCTGAGAAAACTGCTTCCAAAGTTCGAACCCAAGTCTGAAATTAGCGTTCATAAGAATCATGATTTTTCTAAGAATCAAACTTTATGGAGATTTTATGACTGAATTCGATTTGCAGCATGATTCTTATCACTGTTCCAAAATTTCAGCCCTTTAGGTACCATAGAGCCTGAGAAAACTGCTTCCAAAGTTCAAACCCAAGTCTGAAATTAGCGTCCATAAAAATTATGATTTTTTAAAAAATCCAACTTTATATAGATTTTGTGACTGAATTAGATTTGGACCACGATTCTTACCACTTTTCCAATGTTTCAGCCCATTTGGTACCATAGAGCCTGAGAAAACTGCTTCCAAAGTTCGAACCCAAGTCTGAAATTAGCGTTCATAAGAATCATGATTTTTCTAAGAATCAAACTTTATGGAGATTTTGTGACTGAATTCGATTTGCAGCATGATTCTTATCACTGTTCCAAAATTCTAGCCCTTTAGGTACCATAGAGCCTGAGAAAACTGCTTCCAAAGTTCAAACCCAAGTCTGAAATTAGCGTCCATAAAAATTATGATTTTTTTTAAAATCCAACTTTATATAGATTTTGTGACTGAATTAGATTTGTACCACGATTCTTACCACTTTTCCAAAGTTTCAGCCCATTTGGTACCATAGAGCCTGAGAAAACTGCTTCCAAAGTTCGAACCCAAGTCTGAAATTAGCGTTCATAAGAATCATGATTTTTCTAAGAATCAAACTTTATGGAGATTTTGTGACTGAATTCGATTTGCAGCATGATTCTTATCACTGTTCCAAAATTCTAGCCCATTAGGTACCATAGAGCCTGAGAAAACTGCTTCCAAAGTTCGAACCCAAGTCTGAAATGAAGGTCCATATAAATTATGATTTGTTAAAAAATTCAACTTTATGGAGATTTTGTGACTGAATTCGATTTGTACCACGATTTTTACCACGTTTCCAAAATTTCAGCCCATTTGGTACCATAGAGCCTGAGAAAACTGCTTCCAAAGTTCGAACCCAAGTCTGAAATGATGGTCCATAAAAATTATGATTTATTGTAAAAATCCAACTTCATGGAGATTTTGTGACTGAATTCGATTTGCAGCATGATTCTTATCACTGTTCCAAAATTCTAGCCCTTTAGGTACCATAGAGCCTGAGAAAACTGCTTCCAAAGTTCAAACCCAAGTCTGAAATAAGCGTCCATAAAAATTATGATTTTTTTTTAAATCCAACTTTATATAGATTTTGTGACTGAATTCGATTTGTACCACGATTTTTACCACGTTTCCAAAATTTCAGCCCATTTGGTACCATAGAGCCTGAGAAAACTGCTTCCAAAGTTCGAACCCAAGTCTGAAATTAGCGTTCATAAGAATCATGATTTTTCTAAGAATCAAACTTTATTGAGATTTTAGGACTGAATTCGATTTGCAGCATGATTCTTATCACTGTTCCAAAATTCTAGCCCTTTAGGTACCATAGAGCCTGAGAAAACTGCTTCCAAAGTTCGAACCCAAGTCTGAAATGAAGGTCCATAAAAATTATGATTTATTGTAAAAATCCAACTTCATGGAGATTTTGTGACGATTCTTACCACTTTTCCAATGTTTCAGCCCATTTGGTACCATAGAGCCTGAGAAAACTGCTTCCAAAGTTCGAACCCAAGTCTGAAATTAGCGTTCATAAGAATCATGATTTTTCCAAGAATCAAACTTTATGGAGATTTTGTGACTGAATTCGATTTGCAGCATGATTCTTATCACTGTTCCAAAATTCTAGCCCTTTAGGTACCATAGAGCCTGAGAAAACTGCTTCCAAAGTTCAAACCCAAGTCTGAAATTAGCGTCCATAAAAATTATGATTTTTTTAAAAATCCAACTTTATATAGATTTTGTGACTGAATTCGATTTGTACCACGATTTTTACCACGTTTCCAAAATTTCAGCCCATTTGGTACCATAGAGCCTGAGAAAACTGCTTCCAAAGTTCGAACCCAACTCTGAAATTTGCGTTCATAAGAATCATGATTTTTCTAAGAATCAAACTTTATGGAGATTTTAGGACTGAATTCGATTTGCAGCATGATTCTTATCACTGTTCCAAAATTCTAGCCCTTTAGGTACCATAGAGCCTGAGAAAACTGCTTCCAAAGTTCAAACCCAAGTCTGAAATGAAGGTCCATAAAAATTATGATTTATTGTAAAAATCCAACTTCATGGAGATTTTGTGACTGAATTCGATTTGCAGCATGATTCTTATCACTGTTCCAAAATTCTAGCCCTTTAGGTACCATAGAGCCTGAGAAAACTGCTTCCAAAGTTCAAACCCAAGTCTGAAATTAGCGTCCATAAAAATTACGATTTTTTTTAAAATCCAACTTTATATAGATTTTGTGACTGAATTAGATTTGGACCACGATTCTTACCACTTTTCCAAAGTTTCAGCCCATTTGGTACCATAGAGCCTGAGAAAACTGCTTCCAAAGGTCGAACCCAAGTCTGAAATGAAGGTCTATAAAAATTATGATTTATTGTAAAAATCCAACTTCATGGAGATTTTGTGACTGAATTCGATTTGCAGCATGATTCTTATCACTGTTCCAAAATTCTAGCCCTTTAGGTACCATAGAGCCTGAGAAAACTGCTTCCAAAGTTCAAACCCAAGTCTGAAATAAGCGTCCATAAAAATTATGATTTTTTTTAAATCCAACTTTATATAGATTTTTTAACTGAATTCGATTTGTACCACGATTTTTACCACGTTTCCAAAATTTCAGCCCATTTGGTACCATAGAGCCTGAGAAAACTGCTTCCAAAGTTCAAACCCAAGTCTGAAATTAGCGTCCATAAAAATTATGATTTTTTAAAAAATCCAACTTTATATAGATTTTGTGACTGAATTAGATTTGGACCACGATTCTTACCACTTTTCCAATGTTTGAGCCCATTTGGTACCATAGAGCCTGAGAAAACTGCTTCCAAAGTTCGAACCCAAGTCTGAAATTAGCGTTCATAAGAATCATGATTTTTCTAAGAATCAAACTTTATGGAGATTTTGTGACTGAATTCGATTTTTTAGCATGATTCTTATCACTGTTCCAAAATTCTAGCCCTTTAGGTACCATAGAGCCTGAGAAAACTGCTTCCAAAGTTCAAACCCAAGTCTGAAATTAGCGTCCATAAAAATTATGATTTTTTTAAAAATCCAACTTTATATAGATTTTGTGACTGAATTAGATTTGGACCACGATTCTTACCACTTTTCCAAAGTTTCAGCCCATTTGGTACCATAGAGCCTGAGAAAACTGCTTCCAAAGTTCGAACCCAAGTCTGAAATTAGCGTTCATAAGAATCATGATTTTTCTAAGAATCAAACTTTATGGAGATTTTATGACTGAATTCGATTTGCAGCATGATTCTTATCACTGTTCCAAAATTTCAGCCCATTTGGTACCATAGAGCCTGAGAAAACTGCTTCCAAAGTTCGAACCCAAGTCTGAAATGAAGGTCCATAAAAATTATGATTTATTGTAAAAATCCAACTACATGGAGATTTTGTGACTGAATTCGATTTGCAGCATGATTCTTATCACTGTTCCAAAATTCTAGCCCTTTAGGTACCATAGAGCCTGAGAAAACTGCTTCCAAAGTTCAAACCCAAGTCTGAAATTAGCGTCCATAAAAATTATGATTTTTTTAAAAATCCAACTTTATATAGATTTTGTGACTGAATTAGATTTGGACCACGATTCTTACCACTTTTCCAAAGTTTCAGCCCATTTGGTACCATAGAGCCTGAGAAAACTGCTTCCAAAGTTCGAACCCAAGTCTGAAATGAAGGTCCATAAAAATTATGATTTATTGTAAAAATCCAACTTCATGGAGATTTTGTGACTGAATTCGATTTGCAGCATGATTCTTATCACTGTTCCAAAATTCTAGCCCTTTAGGTACCATAGAGCCTGAGAAAACTGCTTCCAAAGTTCAAACCCAAGTCTGAAATAAGCGTCCATAAAAATTATGATTTTTTTTTAAATCCAACTTTATATAGATTTTGTGACTGAATTAGATTTGGACCACGATTCTTACCACTTTTCCAATGTTTCAGCCCATTTGGTACCATAGAGCCTGAGAAAACTGCTTCCAAAGTTCGAACCCAAGTCTGAAATTAGCGTTCATAAAAATTATGATTTTTTAAAAAATCCAACTTTATATAGATTTTGTGACTGAATTAGATTTGGACCACGATTCTTACCACTTTTCCAATGTTTCAGCCCATTTGGTACCATAGAGCCTGAGAAAACTGCTTCCAAAGTTCAAACCCAAGTCTGAAATTAGCGTCCATAAAAATTATGATTTTTTTAAAAATCCAACTTTATATAGATTTTGTGACTGAATTAGATTTGGACCACGATTCTTACCACTTTTCCAAAGTTTCAGCCCATTTGGTACCATAGAGCCTGAGAAAACTGCTTCCAAAGTTCGAACCCAAGTCTGAAATGAAGGTCCATAAAAATTATGATTTATTGTAAAAATCCAACTTCATGGAGATTTTGTGACTGAATTCAATTTGCAGCATGATTCTTATCACTGTTCCAAAATTCTAGCCCTTTAGGTACCATAGAGCCTGAGAAAACTGCTTCCAAAGTTCAAACCCAAGTCTGAAATAAGCGTCCATAAAAATTATGATTTTTTTTTAAATCCAACTTTATATAGATTTTGTGACTGAATTCGATTTGTACCACGATTTTTACCACGTTTCCAAAATTTCAGCCCATTTGGTACCATAGAGCCTGAGAAAACTGCTTCCAAAGTTCAAACCCAAGTCTGAAATTAGCGTCCATAAAAATTATGATTTTTTAAAAAATCCAACTTTATATAGATTTTGTGACTGAATTAGATTTGGACCACGATTCTTACCACTTTTCCAATGTTTCAGCCCATTTGGTACCATAGAGCCTGAGAAAACTGCTTCCAAAGTTCAAACCCAAGTCTGAAATTAGCGTCCATAAAAATTATGATTTTTTTAAAAATCCAACTTTATATAGATTTTGTGACTGAATTAGATTTGGACCACGATTCTTACCACTTTTCCAAAGTTTCAGCCCATTTGGTACCATAGAGCCTGAGAAAACTGCTTCCAAAGTTCGAACCCAAGTCTGAAATGAAGGTCCATAAAAATTATGATTTATTGTAAAAATCCAACTTCATGGAGATTTTGTGACTGAATTCAATTTGCAGCATGATTCTTATCACTGTTCCAAAATTCTAGCCCTTTAGGTACCATAGAGCCTGAGAAAACTGCTTCCAAAGTTCAAACCCAAGTCTGAAATAAGCGTCCATAAAAATTATGATTTTTTTTTAAATCCAACTTTATATAGATTTTGTGACTGAATTCGATTTGTACCACGATTTTTACCACGTTTCCAAAATTTCAGCCCATTTGGTACCATAGAGCCTGAGAAAACTGCTTCCAAAGTTCAAACCCAAGTCTGAAATTAGCGTCCATAAAAATTATGATTTTTTAAAAAATCCAACTTTATATAGATTTTGTGACTGAATTAGATTTGGACCACGATTCTTACCACTTTTCCAATGTTTGAGCCCATTTGGTACCATAGAGCCTGAGAAAACTGCTTCCAAAGTTCGAACCCAAGTCTGAAATTAGCGTTCATAAGAATCATGATTTTTCTAAGAATCAAACTTTATGGAGATTTTGTGACTGAATTCGATTTTTTAGCATGATTCTTATCACTGTTCCAAAATTCTAGCCCTTTAGGTACCATAGAGCCTGAGAAAACTGCTTCCAAAGTTCAAACCCAAGTCTGAAATTAGCGTCCATAAAAATTATGATTTTTTTAAAAATCCAACTTTATATAGATTTTGTGACTGAATTAGATTTGGACCACGATTCTTACCACTTTTCCAAAGTTTCAGCCCATTTGGTACCATAGAGCCTGAGAAAACTGCTTCCAAAGTTCGAACCCAAGTCTGAAATTAGCGTTCATAAGAATCATGATTTTTCTAAGAATCAAACTTTATGGAGATTTTATGACTGAATTCGATTTGCAGCATGATTCTTATCACTGTTCCAAAATTTCAGCCCATTTGGTACCATAGAGCCTGAGAAAACTGCTTCCAAAGTTCGAACCCAAGTCTGAAATGAAGGTCCATAAAAATTATGATTTATTGTAAAAATCCAACTACATGGAGATTTTGTGACTGAATTCGATTTGCAGCATGATTCTTATCACTGTTCCAAAATTCTAGCCCTTTAGGTACCATAGAGCCTGAGAAAACTGCTTCCAAAGTTCAAACCCAAGTCTGAAATTAGCGTCCATAAAAATTATGATTTTTTTAAAAATCCAACTTTATATAGATTTTGTGACTGAATTAGATTTGGACCACGATTCTTACCACTTTTCCAAAGTTTCAGCCCATTTGGTACCATAGAGCCTGAGAAAACTGCTTCCAAAGTTCGAACCCAAGTCTGAAATGAAGGTCCATAAAAATTATGATTTATTGTAAAAATCCAACTTCATGGAGATTTTGTGACTGAATTCGATTTGCAGCATGATTCTTATCACTGTTCCAAAATTCTAGCCCTTTAGGTACCATAGAGCCTGAGAAAACTGCTTCCAAAGTTCAAACCCAAGTCTGAAATAAGCGTCCATAAAAATTATGATTTTTTTTTAAATCCAACTTTATATAGATTTTGTGACTGAATTAGATTTGGACCACGATTCTTACCACTTTTCCAATGTTTCAGCCCATTTGGTACCATAGAGCCTGAGAAAACTGCTTCCAAAGTTCGAACCCAAGTCTGAAATTAGCGTTCATAAAAATTATGATTTTTTAAAAAATCCAACTTTATATAGATTTTGTGACTGAATTAGATTTGGACCACGATTCTTACCACTTTTCCAATGTTTCAGCCCATTTGGTACCATAGAGCCTGAGAAAACTGCTTCCAAAGTTCAAACCCAAGTCTGAAATTAGCGTCCATAAAAATTATGATTTTTTTAAAAATCCAACTTTATAAAGATTTTGTGACTGAATTAGATTTGGACCACGATTCTTACCACTTTTCCAAAGTTTCAGCCCATTTGGTACCATAGAGCCTGAGAAAACTGCTTCCAAAGTTCGAACCCAAGTCTGAAATGAAGGTCCATAAAAATTATGATTTATTGTAAAAATCCAACTTCATGGAGATTTTGTGACTGAATTCGATTTGCAGCATGATTCTTATCACTGTTCCAAAATTCTAGCCCTTTAGGTACCATAGAGCCTGAGAAAACTGCTTCCAAAGTTCGAACCCAAGTCTGAAATTAGCGTTCATAAAAATTATGATTTTTTAAAAAATCCAACTTTATATAGATTTTGTGACTGAATTAGATTTGGACCACGATTCTTACCACTTTTCCAATGTTTCAGCCCATTTGGTACCATAGAGCCTGAGAAAACTGCTTCCAAAGTTCGAACCCAAGTCTGAAATTAGCGTTCATAAGAATCATGATTTTTCTAAGAATCAAACTTTATGGAGATTTTGTGACTGAATTCGATTTGCAGCATGATTCTTATCACTGTTCCAAAATTCTAGCCCTTTAGGTACCATAGAGCCTGAGAAAACTGCTTCCAAAGTTCAAACCCAAGTCTGAAATTAGCGTCCATAAAAATTATGATTTTTTTTAAAATCCAACTTTATATAGATTTTGTGACTGAATTAGATTTGGACCACGATTCTTACCACTTTTCCAAAGTTTCAGCCCATTTGGTACCATAGAGCCTGAGAAAACTGCTTCCAAAGTTCGAACCCAAGTCTGAAATTAGCGTTCATAAGAATCATGATTTTTCTAAGAATCAAACTTTATATAGATTTTGTGACTGAATTAGATTTGGACCACGATTCTTATCACTGTTCCAAAATTTCAGCCCATTTGGTACCATAGAGCCTGAGAAAACTGCTTCCAAAGTTCAAACCCAAGTCTGAAATTAGCGTCCATAAAAATTATGATTTTTTAAAAAATCCAACTTTATATAGATTTTGTGACTGAATTAGATTTGGACCACGATTCTTACCACTTTTCCAAAGTTTCAGCCCATTAGGTACCATAGAGCCTGAGAAAACTGCTTCCAAAGTTCGAACCCAAGTCTGAAATTAGCGTTCATAAGAATCATGATTTTTCTAAGAATCAAACTTTATGGAGATTTTATGACTGCATTCGATTTGCAGCATGATTCTTATCACTGTTCCAAAATTTCAGCCCATTTGGTACCATAGAGCCTGAGAAAACTGCTTCCAAAGTTCGAACCCAAGTCTGAAATGAAGGTCCATAAAAATTATGATTTATTGTAAAAATCCAACTTCATGGAGATTTTGTGACTGAATTCGATTTGCAGCATGATTCTTATCACTGTTCCAAAATTCAAGCCCTTTAGGTACCATAGAGCCTGAGAAAACTGCTTCCAAAGTTCAAACCCAAGTCTGAAATAAGCGTCCATAAAAATTATGATTTTTTTTTAAATCCAACTTTATATAGATTTTGTGACTGAATTCGATTTGTACCACGATTTTTACCACGTTTCCAAAATTTCAGCCCATTTGGTACCATAGAGCCTGAGAAAACTGCTTCCAAAGTTCGAACCCAACTCTGAAATTTGCGTTCATAAGAATCATGATTTTTCTAAGAATCAAACTTTATGGAGATTTTAGGACTGAATTCGATTTGCAGCATGATTCTTATCACTGTTCCAAAATTCTAGCCCTTTAGGTACCATAGAGCCTGAGAAAACTGCTTCCAAAGTTCAAACCCAAGTCTGAAATAAGCGTCCATAAAAATTATGATTTTTTTTTAAATCCAACTTTATATAGATTTTGTGACTGAATTAGATTTGGACCACGATTCTTACCACTTTTCCAATGTTTCAGCCCATTTGGTACCATAGAGCCTGAGAAAACTGCTTCCAAAGTTCGAACCCAAGTCTGAAAGTAGCGTTCATAAAAATTATGATTTTTTAAAAAATCCATATTTATATAGATTTTGTGACTGAATTAGATTTGGACCACGATTCTTACCACTTTTCCAAAGTTTCAGCCCATTTGGTACCATAGAGCCTGAGAAAACTGCTTCCAAAGTTCGAACCCAAGTCTGAAATTAGCGTTCATAAGAATCATGATTTTTCTAAGAATCAAACTTTATGGAGATTTTGTGACTGAATTCAATTTGCAGCATGATTCTTATCACTGTTCCAAAATTCTAGCCCTTTAGGTACAATAGAGCCTGAGAAAACTGCTTCCAAAGTTCAAACCCAAGTCTGAAATTAGCGTCCATAAAAATTATGATTTTTTTAAAAATCCAACTTTATATAGATTTTGTGACTGAATTAGATTTGGACCACGATTCTTACCACTTTTCCAAAGTTTCAGCCCATTTGGTACCATAGAGCCTGAGAAAACTGCTTCCAAAGTTCGAACCCAAGTCTGAAATTAGCGTTCATAAGAATCATGATTTTTCTAAGAATCAAACTTCATGGAGATTTTATGACTGAATTCGATTTGCAGCATGATTCTTATCACTGTTCCAAAATTTCAGCCCATTTGGTACCATAGAGCCTGAGAAAACTGCTTCCAAAGTTCGAACCCAAGTCTGAAATGAAGGTCCATAAAAATTATGATTTATTGTAAAAATCCAACTTCATGAAGATTTTGTGACTGAATTCGATTTGCAGCATGATTCTTATCACTGTTCCAAAATTCTAGCCCTTTAGGTACCATAGAGCCTGAGAAAACTGCTTCCAAAGTTCAAACCCAAGTCTGAAATTAGCGTCCATAAAAATTATGATTTTTTAAAAAATCCAACTTTATATAGATTTTGTGACTGAATTAGATTTGGACCACGATTCTTACCACTTTTCCAATGTTTCAGCCCATTTGGTACCATAGAGCCTGAGAAAACTGCTTCCAAAGTTCGAACCCAAGTCTGAAATTAGCGTTCATAAGAATCATGATTTTTCTAAGAATCAAACTTTATGGAGATTTTGTGACTGAATTCGATTTGCAGCATGATTCTTATCACTGTTCCAAAATTCTAGCCCTTTAGGTACCATAGAGCCTGAGAAAACTGCTTCCAAAGTTCAAACCCAAGTCTGAAATTAGCGTCCATAAAAATTATGATTTTTTTAAAAATCCAACTTTATATAGATTTTGTGACTGAATTTGATTTGTACCACGATTCTTACCACGTTTCCAAAATTTCAGCCCATTTGGTACCATAGAGCCTGAGAAAACTGCTTCCAAAGTTCGAACCCAACTCTGAAATTAGCTTTCATAAGAATCATGATTTTTCTAAGAATCAAACTTTATGGAGATTTTGTGACTGAATTCGATTTGCAGCATGATTCTTATCACTGTTCCACAATTCTAGCCCATTAGGTACCATAGAGCCTGAGAAAACTGCTTCCAAAGTTCGAACCCAAGTCTGAAATGAAGGTCCATATAAATTATGATTTTTTAAAAAATCCAACTTTATGGAGATTTTGTGACTGAATTCGATTTGTACCACGATTTTTACCACGTTTCCAAAATTTCAGCCCATTTGGTACCATAGAGCCTGAGAAAACTGCTTCCAAAGTTCGAACCCAAGTCTGAAATTAGCGTTCATAAGAATCATGATTTTTCTAAGAATCAAACTTTATGGAGATTTTATGACTGAATTCGATTTGCAGCATGATTCTTATCACTGTTCCAAAATTCTAGCCCTTTAGGTACCATAGAGCCTGAGAAAACTGCTTCCAAAGTTCAAACCCAAGTCTGAAATAAGCGTCCATAAAAATTATGATTTTTTTTTAAATCCAACTTTATATAGATTTTGTGACTGAATTCGATTTGTACCACGATTTTTACCACGTTTCCAAAATTTCAGCCCATTTGGTACCATAGAGCCTGAGAAAACTGCTTCCAAAGTTCGAACCCAACTCTGAAATTTGCGTTCATAAGAATCATGATTTTTCTAAGAATCAAACTTTATGGAGATTTTAGGACTGAATTCGATTTGCAGCATGATTCTTATCACTGTTCCAAAATTCTAGCCCTTTAGGTACCATAGAGCCTGAGAAAACTGCTTCCAAAGTTCAAACCCAAGTCTGAAATTAGCGTCCATAAAAATTATGATTTTTTTAAAAATCCAACTTTATATAGATTTTGTGACTGAATTAGATTTGGACCACGATTCTTACCACTTTTCCAAAGTTTCAGCCCATTTGGTACCATAGAGCCTGAGAAAACTGCTTCCAAAGTTCGAACCCAAGTCTGAAATGAAGGTCCATAAAAATTATGATTTATTGTAAAAATCCAACATCATGGAGATTTTGTGACTGAATTCGATTTGCAGCATGATTCTTATCACTGTTCCAAAATTCTAGCCCTTTAGGTACCATAGAGCCTGAGAAAACTGCTTCCAAAGTTCGAACCCAAGTCTGAAATTAGCGTCCATAAAAATTATGATTTTTTTAAAAATCCAACTTTATATAGATTTTGTGACTGAATTAGATTTGGACCACGATTCTTACCACTTTTCCAAAGTTTCAGCCCATTTGGTACCATAGAGCCTGAGAAAACTGCTTCCAAAGTTCGAACCCAAGTCTGAAATGAAGGTCCATAAAAATTATGATTTATTGTAAAAATCCAACATCATGGAGATTTTGTGACTGAATTCGATTTGCAGCATGATTCTTATCACTGTTCCAAAATTCTAGCCCTTTAGGTACCATAGAGCCTGAGAAAACTGCTTCCAAAGTTCAAACCCAAGTCTGAAATTAGCGTCCATAAAAATTATGATTTTTTAAAAAATCCAACTTTATATAGATTTTGTGACTGAATTAGATTTGGACCACGATTCTTACCACTTTTCCAATGTTTCAGCCCATTTGGTACCATAGAGCCTGAGAAAACTGCTTCCAAAGTTCGAACCCAAGTCTGAAATTAGCGTTCATAAGAATCATGATTTTTCTAAGAATCAAACTTTATGGAGATTTTGTGACTGAATTCGATTTGCAGCATGATTCTTATCACTGTTCCAAAATTCTAGCCCTTTAGGTACCATAGAGCCTGAGAAAACTGCTTCCAAAGTTCAAACCCAAGTCTGAAATTAGCGTCCATAAAAATTATGATTTTTTTTTAAATCCAACTTTATATAGATTCTGTGACTGAATTCGATTTGTACCACGATTTTTACCACTTTTCCAAAGTTTCAGCCCATTTGGTACCATAGAGCCTGAGAAAACTGCTTCCAAAGTTCGAACCCAAGTCTGAAATTAGCGTTCATAAGAATCATGATTTTGCTAAGAATCAAACTTTATGGAGATTTTATGACTGAATTCGATTTGCAGCATGATTCTTATCACTGTTCCAAAATTCTAGCCCTTTAGGTACCATAGAGCCTGAGAAAACTGCTTCCAAAGTTCAAACCCAAGTCTGAAATAAGCGTCCATAAAAATTATGATTTTTTTTTAAATCCAACTTTATATAGATTTTGTGACTGAATTCGATTTGTACCACGATTTTTACCACGTTTCCAAAATTTCAGCCCATTTGGTACCATAGAGCCTGAGAAAACTGCTTCCAAATTTCGAACCCAACTCTGAAATTTGCGTTCATAAGAATCATGATTTTTCTAAGAATCAAACTTTATGGAGATTTTAGGACTGAATTCGATTTGCAGCATGATTCTTATCACTGTTCCAAAATTCTAGCCCTTTAGGTACCATAGAGCCTGAGAAAACTGCTTCCAAAGTTCAAAACCAAGTCTGAAATTAGCGTCCATAAAAATTATGATTTTTTTAAAAATCCAACTTTATATAGATTTTGTGACTGAATTAGATTTGGACCACGATTCTTACCGCTTTTCCAAAGTTTCAGCCCATTTGGTACCATAGAGCCTGAGAAAACTGCTTCCAAAGTTCGAACCCAAGTCTGAAATTAGCGTTCATAAGAATCATGATTTTTCTAAGAATCAAACTTTATGGAGATTTTATGACTGAATTCGATTTGCAGCATGATTCTTATCACTGTTCCAAAATTTCAGCCCATTTGGTACCATAGAGCCTGAGAAAACTGCTTCCAAAGTTCGAACCCAAGTCTGAAATTAGCGTTCATAAGAATCATGATTTTTCTAAGAATCAAACTTTATGGAGATTTTATGACTGAATTCGATTTGTACCACGATTTTTACCACGTTTCCAAAATTTCAGCCCATTTGGTACCATAGAGCCTGAGAAAACTGCTTCCAAAGTTCGAACCCAACTCTGAAATTTGCGTTCATAAGAATCATGATTTTTCTAAGAATCAAACTTTATGGAGATTTTAGGACTGAATTCGATTTGCAGCATGATTCTTATCACTGTTCCAAAATTCTAGCCCTTTAGGTACCATAGAGCCTGAAAAAACTGCTTCCAAAGTTCGAACCCAACTCTGAAATTTGCGTTCATAAGAATCATGATTTTTCTAAGAATCAAACTTTAAGGAGATTTTGTGACTGAATTCTATTTGCAGCATGATTCTTATCACTGTTCCAAAATTCTAGCCCTTTAGGTACCATAGAGCCTGAGAAAACTGCTTCCAAAGTTCAAACCCAAGTCTGAAATTAGCGTCCATAAAAATTATGATTTTTTAAAAAATCCAACTTTATATAGATTTTGTGACTGAATTAGATTTGGACCACGATTCTTACCACTTTTCCAATGTTTCAGCCCATTTGGTACCATAGAGCCTGAGAAAACTGCTTCCAAAGTTCAAACCCAAGTCTGAAATAAGCGTCCATAAAAATTATGATTTTTTTTTTAAATCCAACTTTATATAGATTTTGTGACTGAATTCGATTTGTACCACGATTTTTACCACGTTTCCAAAATTTCAGCCCATTTGGTACCATAGAGCCTGAGAAAACTGCTTCCAAAGTTCGAACCCAACTCTGAAATTTGCGTTCATAAGAATCATGATTTTTCTAAGAATCAAACTTTATGGAGATTTTAGGACTGAATTCGATTTGCAGCATGATTCTTATCACTGTTCCAAAATTCTAGCCCTTTAGGTACCATAGAGCCTGAGAAAACTGCTTCCAAAGTTCAAACCCAAGTCTGAAATTAGCGTCCATAAAAATTATGATTTTTTAAAAAATCCAACTTTATATAGATTTTGTGACTGAATTAGATTTGGACCACGATTCTTACCACTTTTCCAATGTTTCAGCCCATTTGGTACCATAGAGCCTGAGAAAACTGCTTCCAAAGTTCGAACCCAAGTCTGAAATTAGCGTTCATAAGAATCATGATTTTTCCAAGAATCAAACTTTATGGAGATTTTGTGACTGAATTCGATTTGCAGCATGATTCTTATCACTGTTCCAAAATTCTAGCCCTTTAGGTACCATAGAGCCTGAGAAAACTGCTTCCAAAGTTCAAACCCAAGTCTGAAATTAGCGTCCATAAAAATTATGATTTTTTTAAAAATCCAACTTTATATAGATTTTGTGACTGAATTAGATTTGGACCACGATTCTTACCACTTTTCCAAAGTTTCAGCCCATTTGGTACCATAGAGCCTGAGAAAACTGCTTCCAAAGTTCGAACCCAAGTCTGAAATTAGCGTTCATAAGAATCATGATTTTTCTAAGAATTAAACTTTATGGAGATTTTATGACTGCATTCGATTTGCAGCATGATTCTTATCACTGTTCCAAAATTTCAGCCCATTTGGTACCATAGAGCCTGAGAAAACTGCTTCCAAAGTTCGAACCCAAGTCTGAAATGAAGGTCCATAAAAATTATGATTTATTGTAAAAATCCAACTTCATGGAGATTTTGTGACTGAATTCGATTTGCAGCATGATTCTTATCACTGTTCCAAAATTCTAGCCCTTTAGGTACCATAGAGCCTGAGAAAACTGCTTCCAAAGTTCAAACCCAAGTCTGAAATAAGCGTCCATAAAAATTATGATTTTTTTTTAAATCCAACTTTATATAGATTTTGTGACTGAACTCGATTTGTACCACGATTTTTACCACGTTTCCAAAATTTCAGCCCATTTGGTACCATAGAGCCTGAGAAAACTGCTTCCAAAGTTCGAACCCAACTCTGAAATTTGCGTTCATAAGAATCATGATTTTTCTAAGAATCAAACTTTATGGAGATTTTAGGACTGAATTCGATTTGCAGCATGATTCTTATCACTGTTCCAAAATTCTAGCCCTTTAGGTACCATTGAGCCTGAGAAAACTGCTTCCAAAGTTCAAACCCAAGTCTGAAATGAAGGTCCATAAAAATTATGATTTATTGTAAAAATCCAACTTCATGGAGATTTTGTGACTGAATTCGATTTGCAGCATGATTCTTATCACTGTTCCAAAATTCTAGCCCTTTAGGTACCATAGAGCCTGAGAAAACTGCTTCCAAAGTTCGAACCCAAGTCGGAAATGAAGGTCCATAAAAATTATGATTTATTGTAAAAATCCAACTTTATATAGATTTTGTGACTGAATTCGATTTTTACCACGTTTCCAAAATTAAAGCCCATTTGGTACCATAGAGCCTGAGAAAACTGCTTCCAAAGTTCAAACCCAAGTCTGAAATTAGCGTCCATAAAAATTATGATTTTTTAAAAAATCCAACTTTATATAGATTTTGTGACTGAATTAGATTTGGACCACGATTCTTACCACTTTTCCAAAGTTTCAGCCCATTTGGTACCATAGAGCCTGAGAAAACTGCTTCCAAAGTTCGAACCCAAGTCTGAAATTAGCGTTCATAAGAATCATGATTTTTCTAAAAATCCAACTTCATGGAGATTTTAGGACTGAATTCGATTTGCAGCATGATTCTTATCACTGTTCCAAAATTCTAGCCCATTAGGTACCATAGAGCCTGAGAAAACTGCTTCCAAAGTTCAAACCCAAGTCTGAAATTAGCGTCCATAAAAAATATGATTTTTTTAAAAATCCAACTTTATATAGATTTTGTGACTGAATTAGATTTGGACCACGATTCTTACCACTTTTCCAAAGTTTCAGCCCATTTGGTACCATAGAGCCTGAGAAAACTGCTTCCAAAGTTCGAACCCAAGTCTGAAATTAGCGTTCATAAGAATCATGATTTTTCTAAGAATCAAACTTTATGGAGATTTTGTGACTGAATTCGATTTGCAGCATGATTCTTATCACTGTTCCAAAATTCTAGCCCATTAGGTACCATAGAGCCTGAGAAAACTGCTTCCAAAGTTCGAACCCAAGTCTGAAATGAAGGTCCATATAAATTATGATTTTTTAAAAAATCCAACTTTATGGAGATTTTGTGACTGAATTCGATTTGAACCACGATTTTTACCACGTTTCCAAAATTTCAGCCCATTTGGTACCATAGAGCCCGAGAAAACTGCTTCCAAAGTTCGAACCCAAATCTGAAATTAGCGTTCATAAGAATCATGATTTTTCTAAGAATCAAACTTTATGGAGATTTTGTGACTGAATTCGATTTGCAGCATGATTCTTATCACTGTTCCAAAATTCTAGCCCTTTAGGTACCATAGAGCCTGAGAAAACTGCTTCCAAAGTTCAAACCCAAGTCTGAAATTAGCGTCCATAAAAATTATGATTTTTTTTAAAATCCAACTTTATATAGATTTTGTGACTGAATTAGATTTGGACCACGATTCTTACCACTTTTCCAAAGTTTCAGCCCATTTGGTACCATAGAGCCTGAGAAAACTGCTTCCAAAGTTCGAACCCAAGTCTGAAATTAGCGTTCATAAGAATCATGATTTTTCTAAGAATCAAACTTTATGGAGATTTTGTGACTGAATTCGATTTGCAGCATGATTTTTGACACTGTTCCACAATTCTAGCCCATTAGGTACCATAGAGCCTGAGAAAACTGCTTCCAAAGTTCGAACCCAAGTCTGAAATGAAGGTCCATAAAAATTATGATTTTTTTAAAAATCCAAATTTAAAAAGATTTTTTGAATGAATTTGATTTGTACCACGATTTTTACCACGTTTCCAAAATTTCAGCCCATTTGGTACCATAGAGCCTGAGAAAACTGCTTCCAAAGTTCGAACCCAAGTCTGAAATTAGCGTTCATAAGAATCATGATTTTTCTAAGAATCAAACTTTATGGAGATTTTAGGACTGAATTCGATTTGCAGCATGATTCTTATCACTGTTCCAAAATTCTAGCCCTTTAGGTACCATAGAGCCTGAGAAAACTGCTTCCAAAGTTCAAACCCAAGTCTGAAATTAGCGTCCATAAAAATTATGATTTTTTAAAAAATCCAACTTTATATAGATTTTGTGACTGAATTAGATTTGGACCACGATTCTTACCACTTTTCCAATGTTTCAGCCCATTTGGTACCATAGAGCCTGAGAAAACTGCTTCCAAAGTTCGAACCCAAGTCTGAAATTAGCGTTCATAAGGAATCATGATTTTTCTAAGAATCAAACTTTATGGAGATTTTGTGACTGAATTCGATTTGCAGCATGATTCTTATCACTGTTCCACAATTCTAGCCCATAAGGTACCATAGAGCCTGAGAAAACTGCTTCCAAAGTTCGAACCCAAGTCTGAAATGAAGGTCCATATAAATTATGATTTTTTAAAAAATCCAACTTTATGGAGATTTTGTGACTGAATTCGATTTGTAACACGATTTTCACCACGTTTCCAAAATTTCAGCCCATTTGGTACCATAGAGCCTGAGAAAACTGCTTCCAAAGTTCGAACCCAAGTCTGAAATGAAGGTCCATATAAATTATGATTTTTTTAAAAATCCAACTTTATGGAGATTTTGTGACTGAATTCGATTTGTACCACGATTTTTACCACGTTTCCAAAATTTCAGCCCATTTGGTACCATAGAGCCTGAGAAAACTGCTTCCAAAGTTCGAACCCAACTCTGAAATTAGCGTTCATAAGAATCATGATTTTTCTAAGAATCAAACTTTATGGAGATTTTGTGACTGAATTCGATTTGCAGCATGATTCTTATCACTGTTCCAAAATTCTAGCCCATTAGGTACCATAGAGCCTGAGAAAACTGCTTCCAAAGTTCAAACCCAAGTCTGAAATTAGCGTCCATAAAAATTATGATTTTTTTAAAAATCCAACTTTATATAGATTTTGTGACTGAATTAGATTTGGACCACGATTCTTACCACTTTTCCAAAGTTTCAGCCCATTTGGTACCATAGAGCCTGAGAAAACTGCTTCCAAAGTTCGAACCCAAGTCTGAAATTAGCGTTCATAAGAATCATGATTTTTCTAAGAATCAAACTTTATGGAGATTTTGTGACTGAATTCGATTTGCAGCATGATTCTTATCACTGTTCCAAAATTCTAGCCCATTAGGTACCATAGAGCCTGAGAAAACTGCTTCCAAAGTTCGAACCCAAGTCTGAAATGAAGGTCCATATAAATTATGATTTTTTAAAAAATCCAACTTTATGGAGATTTTGTGACTGAATTCGATTTGAACCACGATTTTTACCACGTTTCCAAAATTTCAGCCCATTTGGTACCATAGAGCCCGAGAAAACTGCTTCCAAAGTTCGAACCCAAGTCTGAAATGAAGGTCCATATAAATTATGATTTTTAAAAAAATCCAACTTTATGGAGATTTTGTGACTGAATTCGATTTGTACCACGATTTTTACCACGTTTCCAAAATTTCAGCCCATTTGGTACCATAGAGCCTGAGAAAACTGCTTCCAAAGTTCGAACCCAAGTCTGAAATTATCGTTCATAAGAATCATGATTTTTCTAAGAATCAAACTTTATGGAGATTTTGTGACTGAATTCGATTTGCAGCATGATTCTTATCACTGTTCCAAAATTCTAGCCCATTAGGTACCATAGAGCCTGAGAAAACTGCTTCCAAAGTTCAAACCCAAGTCTGAAATTAGCGTCCATAAAAATTATGATTTTTTTAAAAATCCAACTTTATATAGATTTTGTGACTGAATTAGATTTGGACCACGATTCTTACCACTTTTCCAAAGTTTCAGCCCATTTGGTACCATAGAGCCTGAGAAAACTGCTTCCAAAGTTCGAACCCAAGTCTGAAATTAGCGTTCATAAGAATCATGATTTTTCTAAGAATCAAACTTTATGGAGATTTTGTGACTGAATTCGATTTGCAGCATGATTCTTATCACTGTTCCAAAATTCTAGCCCATTAGGTACCATAGAGCCTGAGAAAACTGCTTCCAAAGTTCGAACCCAAGTCTGAAATGAAGGTCCATATAAATTATGATTTTTTAAAAAATCCAACTTTATGGAGATTTTGTGACTGAATTCGATTTGAACCACGATTTTTACCACGTTTCCAAAATTTCAGCCCATTTGGTACCATAGAGCCCGAGAAAACTGCTTCCAAAGTTCGAACCCAAATCTGAAATTAGCGTTCATAAGAATCATGATTTTTCTAAGAATCAAACTTTATGGAGATTTTGTGACTGAATTCGATTTGCAGCATGATTCTTATCACTGTTCCAAAATTCTAGCCCTTTAGGTACCATAGAGCCTGAGAAAACTGCTTCCAAAGTTCAAACCCAAGTCTGAAATTAGCGTCCATAAAAATTATGATTTTTTTTAAAATCCAACTTTATATAGATTTTGTGACTGAATTAGATTTGGACCACGATTCTTACCACTTTTCCAAAGTTTCAGCCCATTTGGTACCATAGAGCCTGAGAAAACTGCTTCCAAAGTTCGAACCCAAGTCTGAAATTAGCGTTCATAAGAATCATGATTTTTCTAAGAATCAAACTTTATGGAGATTTTGTGACTGAATTCGATTTGCAGCATGATTCTTGACACTGTTCCACAATTCTAGCCCATTAGGTACCATAGAGCCTGAGAAAACTGCTTCCAAAGTTCGAACCCAAGTCTGAAATGAAGGTCCATAAAAATTATGATTTTTTTAAAAATCCAAATTTAAAAAGATTTTTTGAATGAATTTGATTTGTACCACGATTTTTACCACGTTTCCAAAATTTCAGCCCATTTGGTACCATAGAGCCTGAGAAAACTGCTTCCAAAGTTCGAACCCAAGTCTGAAATTAGCGTTCATAAGAATCATGATTTTTCTAAGAATCAAACTTTATGGAGATTTTGTGACTGAATTCGATTTGCAGCATGATTCTTATCACTGTTCCAAAATTCTATCCCATTAGGTACCATAGAGCCTGAGAAAAATGCTTCCAAAGTTCGAACCCAAGTCTGAAATGAAGGTCCATATAAATTATGATTTTTTAAAAAATCCAACTTAATGGAGATTTTGTGACTGAATTCGATTTGAACCACGATTTTTACCACGTTTCCAAAATTTCAGCCCATTTGGTACCATAGAGCCCGAGAAAACTGCTTCCAAAGTTCGAACCCAAATCTGAAATTAGCGTTCATAAGAATCATGATTTTTCTAAGAATGAAAACTTTATGGAGATTTTGTGACTGAATTCGATTTGCAGCATGATTCTTATCACTGTTCCAAAATTCTAGCCCTTTAGGTACCATAGAGCCTGAGAAAACTGCTTCCAAAGTTCAAACCCAAGTCTGAAATTAGCGTCCATAAAAATTATGATTTTTTTTAAAATCCAACTTTATATAGATTTTGTGACTGAATTAGATTTGGACCACGATTCTTACCACTTTTCCAAAGTTTCAGCCCATTTGGTACCATAGAGCCTGAGAAAACTGCTTCCAAAGTTCGAACCCAAGTCTGAAATTAGCGTTCATAAGAATCATGATTTTTCTAAGAATCAAACTTTATGGAGATTTTGTGACTGAATTCGATTTGCAGCATGATTCTTATCACTGTTCCACAATTCTAGCCCATTAGGTACCATAGAGCCTGAGAAAACTGCTTCCAAAGTTCAAACCCAAGTCTGAAATGAAGGTCCATAAAAATTATGATTTTTTAAAAAATCCAAATTTAAAAAGATTTTTTGACTGAATTTGATTTGTACCACGATTTTTACCACGTTTCCAAAATTTCAGCCCATTTGGTACCATAGAGCCTGAGAAAACTGCTTCCAAAGTTCGAACCCAAGTCTGAAATGAACGTCCATAAAAATTATGATTTATTGTAAAAATCCAACTTTATGGAGATTTTGTGACTGAATTCGATTTGCAGCATGATTCTTATCACTGTTCCAAAATTCTAGCCCTTTAGGTACCATAGAGCCTGAGAAAACTGCTTCCAAAGTTCAAACCCAAGTCTGAAATTAGCGTCCATAAAAATTATGATTTTTTTTTAAATCCAACTTTATATAGATTTTGTGACTGAATTCGATTTGTACCACGATTTTTACTACGTTTCCAAAATTTCAGCCCATTTGGTACCATAGAGCCTGAGAAAACTGCTTCCAAAGTTCGAACCCAAGTCTGAAATTAGCGTTCATAAGAATCATGATTTTTCTAAGCATCAAACTTTATGGAGATTTTGTGACTGAATTCGATTTGCAGCATGATTCTTATCACTGTTTACAATTCTAGCCCATTTGGTACAATAGAGCCTGAGAAAACTGCTTCCAAAGTTCGAACCCAACTCTGAAATTAGCGTTCATAAGAATCATGATTTTTCTAAGAATCAAACTTTATGGAGATTTTGTGACTGAATTCGATTTGCAGCATGATTCTTATCACTGTTCCAAAATTCTAGCCCTTTAGGTACCATAGAGCCTGAGAAAACTGCTTCCAAAGTTCAAACCCAAGTCTGAAATTAGCGTCCATAAAAATTATGATTTTTTTAAAAATCCAACTTTATATAGATTTTGTGACTGAATTAGATTTGGACCACGATTCTTACCACTTTTCCAAAGTTTCAGCCCATTTGGTACCACAGAGCCTGAGAAAACTGCTTCCAAAGTTCGAACCCAAGTCTGAAATTAACTTTTATAAGAATCATGATTTTTCTAAGAATCAAACTTTATGGAGATTTTGTGACTGAATTCGATTTGCAGCATGATTCTTATCACTGTTCCAAAATTCTAGCCCATTAGGTACCATAGAGCCTGAGAAAACTGCTTCCAAAGTTCGAACCCAAGTCTGAAATGAAGGTCCATATAAATTATGATTTTTTTAAAAATCCAACTTTATGGAGATTTTGTGACTGAATTCGATTTGTACCACGATTTTTACCACGTTTCCAAAATTTCAGCCCATTTGGTACCATAGAGCCTGAGAAAACTGCTTCCAAAGTTCGAACCCAAATCTGAAATTAGCGTTCATAAGAATCATGATTTTTCTAAGAATCAAACTTTATGGAGATTTTGTGACTGAATTCGATTTGCAGCATGATTCTTATCACTGTTCCAAAATTCTAGCCCTTTAGGTACCATAGAGCCTGAGAAAACTGCTTCCAAAGTTCAAACCCAAGTCTGAAATTAGCGTCCATAAAAATTATGATTTTTTTTAAAATCCAACTTTATATAGATTTTGTGACTGAATTAGATTTGGACCACGATTCTTACCACTTTTCCAAAGTTTCAGCCCATTTGGTACCATAGAGCCTGAGAAAACTGCTTCCAAAGTTCGAACCCAAGTCTGAAATTAGCGTTCATAAGAATCATGATTTTTCTAAGAATCAAACTTTATGGAGATTTTGTGACTGAATTCGATTTGCAGCATGATTCTTGACACTGTTCCACAATTCTAGCCCATTAGGTACCATAGAGCCTGAGAAAACTGCTTCCAAAGTTCGAACCCAAGTCTGAAATGAAGGTCCATAAAAATTATGATTTTTTTAAAAATCCAAATTTAAAAAGATTTTTTGAATGAATTTGATTTGTACCACGATTTTTACCACGTTTCCAAAATTTCAGCCCATTTGGTACCATAGAGCCTGAGAAAACTGCTTCCAAAGTTCGAACCCAAGTCTGAAATTAGCGTTCATAAGAATCATGATTTTTCTAAGAATCAAACTTTATGGAGATTTTGTGACTGAATTCGATTTGCAGCATGATTCTTATCACTGTTCCAAAATTCTATCCCATTAGGTACCATAGAGCCTGAGAAAAATGCTTCCAAAGTTCGAACCCAAGTCTGAAATGAAGGTCCATATAAATTATGATTTTTTAAAAAATCCAACTTAATGGAGATTTTGTGACTGAATTCGATTTGAACCACGATTTTTACCACGTTTCCAAAATTTCAGCCCATTTGGTACCATAGAGCCCGAGAAAACTGCTTCCAAAGTTCGAACCCAAATCTGAAATTAGCGTTCATAAGAATCATGATTTTTCTAAGAATGAAAACTTTATGGAGATTTTGTGACTGAATTCGATTTGCAGCATGATTCTTATCACTGTTCCAAAATTCTAGCCCTTTAGGTACCATAGAGCCTGAGAAAACTGCTTCCAAAGTTCAAACCCAAGTCTGAAATTAGCGTCCATAAAAATTATGATTTTTTTTAAAATCCAACTTTATATAGATTTTGTGACTGAATTAGATTTGGACCACGATTCTTACCACTTTTCCAAAGTTTCAGCCCATTTGGTACCATAGAGCCTGAGAAAACTGCTTCCAAAGTTCGAACCCAAGTCTGAAATTAGCGTTCATAAGAATCATGATTTTTCTAAGAATCAAACTTTATGGAGATTTTGTGACTGAATTCGATTTGCAGCATGATTCTTATCACTGTTCCACAATTCTAGCCCATTAGGTACCATAGAGCCTGAGAAAACTGCTTCCAAAGTTCAAACCCAAGTCTGAAATGAAGGTCCATAAAAATTATGATTTTTTAAAAAATCCAAATTTAAAAAGATTTTTTGACTGAATTTGATTTGTACCACGATTTTTACCACGTTTCCAAAATTTCAGCCCATTTGGTACCATAGAGCCTGAGAAAACTGCTTCCAAAGTTCGAACCCAAGTCTGAAATGAACGTCCATAAAAATTATGATTTATTGTAAAAATCCAACTTTATGGAGATTTTGTGACTGAATTCGATTTGCAGCATGATTCTTATCACTGTTCCAAAATTCTAGCCCTTTAGGTACCATAGAGCCTGAGAAAACTGCTTCCAAAGTTCAAACCCAAGTCTGAAATTAGCGTCCATAAAAATTATGATTTTTTTTTAAATCCAACTTTATATAGATTTTGTGACTGAATTCGATTTGTACCACGATTTTTACTACGTTTCCAAAATTTCAGCCCATTTGGTACCATAGAGCCTGAGAAAACTGCTTCCAAAGTTCGAACCCAAGTCTGAAATTAGCGTTCATAAGAATCATGATTTTTCTAAGCATCAAACTTTATGGAGATTTTGTGACTGAATTCGATTTGCAGCATGATTCTTATCACTGTTTACAATTCTAGCCCATTTGGTACAATAGAGCCTGAGAAAACTGCTTCCAAAGTTCGAACCCAACTCTGAAATTAGCGTTCATAAGAATCATGATTTTTCTAAGAATCAAACTTTATGGAGATTTTGTGACTGAATTCGATTTGCAGCATGATTCTTATCACTGTTCCAAAATTCTAGCCCTTTAGGTACCATAGAGCCTGAGAAAACTGCTTCCAAAGTTCAAACCCAAGTCTGAAATTAGCGTCCATAAAAATTATGATTTTTTTAAAAATCCAACTTTATATAGATTTTGTGACTGAATTAGATTTGGACCACGATTCTTACCACTTTTCCAAAGTTTCAGCCCATTTGGTACCACAGAGCCTGAGAAAACTGCTTCCAAAGTTCGAACCCAAGTCTGAAATTAACTTTTATAAGAATCATGATTTTTCTAAGAATCAAACTTTATGGAGATTTTGTGACTGAATTCGATTTGCAGCATGATTCTTATCACTGTTCCAAAATTCTAGCCCATTAGGTACCATAGAGCCTGAGAAAACTGCTTCCAAAGTTCGAACCCAAGTCTGAAATGAAGGTCCATAAAAATTATGATTTTATAAAAAATCCAAATTTAAAAAGATTTTTTGACTGAATTTGATTTGTACCACGATTTTTACCACGTTTCCAAAATTTCAGCCCATTTGGTACCATAGAGCCTGAGAAAACTGCTTCCAAAGTTCGAACCCAAGTCTGAAATGAAGGTCCATATAAATTATGATTTTTTAAAAAATCCAACTTTATGGAGATTTTGTGACTGAATTCGATTTGTACCACGATTTTTACCACGTTTCCAAAATTTCAGCCCATTTGGTACCATAGAGCCTGAGAAAACTGCTTCCAAAGTTCGAACCCAAGTCTGAAATTAGCGTTCATAAGAATCATGATTTTTCTAAGAATCAAACTTTATGGAGATTTTGTGACTGAATTCGATTTGCAGCATGATTCTTATCACTGTTCCACAATTCTAGCCCATTAGGTACCATAGAGCCTGAGAAAAATGCTTCCAAAGTTCGAACCCAAGTCTGAAATTAGCGTTCATAAGAATCATGATTTTTCTAAGAATCAAACTTTATGGAGATTTTGTGACTGAATTCGATTTGCAGCATGATTCTTATCACTGTTCCAAAATTCTAGCCCATTAGGTACCATAGAGCCTGAGAAAACTGCTTCCAAAGTTCGAACCCAAGTCTGAAATGAAGGTCCATATAAATTATGATTTTTTAAAAAATCCAACTTTATGGAGATTTTGTGACTAAATTCGATTTGTACCACGATTTTTACCACGTTTCCAAAATTTCAGCCCATTTGGTACCATAGAGCCCGAGAAAACTGCTTCCAAAGTTCGAACCCAACTCTGAAATTAGCGTTCATAAGAATCATGATTTTTCCAAGAATCAAACTTTATGGAGATTTTGTGACTGAATTCGATTTGCAGCATGATTCTTATCACTGTTCCACAATTCTAGCCCATTAGGTACCATAGAGCCTGAGAAAACTGCTTCCAAAGTTCGAACCCAAGTCTGAAATGAAGGTCCATATAAATTATGATTTTTTAAAAAATCCAACTTTATGGAGATTTTGTGACTGAATTCGATTTGTACCACGATTTTTACCACGTTTCCAAAATTTCAGCCCATTTGGTACCATAGAGCCTGAGAAAACTGCTTCCAAAGTTCGAACCCAAGTCTGAAATTAGCGTTCATAAGAATCATGATTTTTCTAAGCATCAAACTTTATGGAGATTTTGTGACTGAATTCGATTTGCAGCATGATTCTTATCACTGTTTACAATTCTAGCCCATTTGGTACAATAGAGCCTGAGAAAGCTTCTTCCAAAGTTCGAACCCAACTCTGAAATTAGCGTTCATAAGAATCATGATTTTTCTAAGAATCAAACTTTATGGAGATTTTGTGACTGAATTCGATTTGCAGCATGATTCTTATCACTGTTCCAAAATTCTAGCCCTTTAGGTACCATAGAGCCTGAGAAAACTGCTTCCAAAGTTCAAACCCAAGTCTGAAATTAGCTTTCATAAAAATTATGATTTTTTTAAAAATCCAACTTTATATAGATTTTGTGACTGAATTAGATTTGGACCACGATTCTTACCACTTTTCCAAAGTTTCAGCCCATTTGGTACCACAGAGCCTGAGAAAACTGCTTCCAAAATTCGAACCCAAGTCTGAAATTAACTTTCATAAGAATCATGATTTTTCTAAGAATCAAACTTTATGGAGATTTTGTGACTGAATTCGATTTGCAGCATGATTCTTATCACTGTTCCAAAATTCTAGCCCATTAGGTACCATAGAGCCTGAGAAAACTGCTTCCAAAGTTCGAACCCAAGTCTGAAATGAAGGTCCATATAAATTATGATTTTTTTTAAAAATCCAACTTTATGGAGATTTTGTGACTGAATTCGATTTGTACCACGATTTTTACCACGTTTCCAAAATTTCAGCCCATTAGGTACCATAGAGCCTGAGAAAACTGCTTCCAAAGTTCGAACCCAAGTCTGAAATTAGCGTTCATAAGAATCATGATTTTTCTAAGAATCAAACTTTATGGAGATTTTGTGACTGAATTCGATTTGCAGCATGATTCTTATCACTGTTCCAAAATTCTAGCCCATTTGGTACCATAGAGCCTGAGAAAACTGCTTCCAAAGTTCGAACCCAAGTCTGAAATGAAGGTCCATATAAATTATGATTTTTTTAAAAATCCAACTTTATGGAGATTTTGTGACTGAATTCGATTTGTACAACGATTTTTACCACGTTTCCAAAATTTCAGCCCATTTGGTACCATAGAGCCTGAGAAAACTGCTTCCAAAGTTCGAACCCAAGTCTGAAATTAGCGTTCATAAGAATCATGATTTTTCTAAGAATCAAACTTTATGGAGATTTTGTGACTGAATTCGATTTGCAGCATGATTCTTATCACTGTTCCAAAATTCTAGCCCATTAGGTACCATAGAGCCTGAGAAAACTGCTTCCAAAGTTCGAACCCAAGTCTGAAATGAAGGTCCATATAAATTATGATTTTTTAAAAAATCCAACATTATGGAGATTTTGTGACTAAATTCGATTTGTACCACGATTTTTACCACGTTTCCAAAATTTCAGCCCATTTGGTACCATAGAGCCCGAGAAAACTGCTTCCAAAGTTCGAACCCAACTCTGAAATTAGCGTTCATAAGAATCATGATTTTTCTAAGAATCAAACTTTATGGAGATTTTGTGAGTGAATTCGATTTGCAGCATGATTCTTATCACTGTTCCAAAATTCTAGCCCTTTAGGTACCATAGAGCCTGAGAAAACTGCTTCCAAAGTTCAAACCCAAGTCTGAAATTAGCGTCCATAAAAATTATGATTTTTTTTAAAATCCAACTTTATATAGATTTTGTGACTGAATTAGATTTGGACCACGATTCTTACCACTTTTCCAAAGTTTCAGCCCATTTGGTACCATAGAGCCTGAGAAAACTGCTTCCAAAGTTCGAACCCAAGTCTGAAATTAGCGTTCATAAGAATCATGATTTTTCTAAGAATCAAACTTTATGGAGATTTTGTGACTGAATTCGATTTGCAGCATGATTCTTATCACTGTTCCACAATTCTAGCCCATTAGGTACCATAGAGCCTGAGAAAACTGCTTCCAAAGTTCGAACCCAAGTCTGAAATGAAGGTCCATAAAAATTATGATTTTTTTTAAAATCCAAATTTAAAAAGATTTTTTGACTGAATTTGATTTGTACCACGATTTTTACCACGTTTCCAAAATTTCAGCCCATTTGGTACCATAGAGCCTGAGAAAACTGCTTCCAAAGTTCGAACCCAAGTCTGAAATGAACGTCCATAAAAATTATGATTTATTGTAAAAATCCAAGTTTATGGAGATTTTGTGACTGAATTCGATTTGCAGCATGATTCTTATCACTGTTCCAAAATTCTAGCCCTTTAGGTACCATCGAGCCTGAGAAAACTGCTTCCAAAGTTCAAACCCAAGTCTGAAATTAGCGTCCATAAAAATTATGATTTTTTTTTTAATCCAACTTTATATAGATTTTGTGACTGAATTTGATTTGTACCACGATTCTTACCACGTTTCCAAAATTTCAGCCCATTTGGTACCATAGAGCCTGAGAAAACTGCTTCCAAAGTTCGAACCCAAGTCTGAAATTAGCGTTCATAAGAATCATGATTTTTCTAAGAATCAAACTTTATGGAGATTTTGTGACTGAATTCGATTTGCAGCATGATTCTTATCACTGTTCCACAATTCTAGCCCATTAGGTACCATAGAGCCTGAGAAAACTGCTTCCAAATTTCGAACCCAAGTCTGAAATGAAGGTCCATATAAATTATGATTTTTTAAAAAATCCAACTTTATGGAGATTTTGTGACTGAATTCGATTTGTACCACGATTTTTACCACGTTTCCAAAATTTCAGCCCATTTGGTACCATAGAGCCTGAGAAAACTGCTTCCAAAGTTCGAACCCAAGTCTGAAATTAGCGTTCATAAGAATCATGATTTTTCTAAGCATCAAACTTTATGGAGATTTTGTGACTGAATTCGATTTGCAGCATGATTTTTATCACTGTTCCAAAATTCTAGCCCATTAGGTACCATAGAGCCTGAGAAAACTGCTTCCAAAGTTCGAACCCAAGTCTGAAATGAAGGTCCATATAAATTATGATTTTTTAAAAAATCCAACTTTATGGAGATTTTGTGACTGAATTCGATTTGTACCACGATTTTTACCACGTTTCCAAAATTTCAGCCCATTTGGTACCATAGAGCCTGAGAAAACTGCTTCCAAAGTTCGAACCCAAGTCTGAAATTAGCGTTCATAAGAATCATGATTTTTCTAAGAATCAAACTTTATGGAGATTTTGTGACTGAATTCGATTTGCAGCATGATTCTTATCACTGTTCCACAATTCTAGCCCATTAGGTACCATAGAGCCTGAGAAAAATGCTTCCAAAGTTCGAACCCAACTCTGAAATTAGCGTTCATAAGAATCATGATTTTTCTAAGAATCAAACTTTATGGAGATTTTGTGACTGAATTCGATTTGCAGCATGATTCTTATCACTGTTCCACAATTCTAGCCCATTAGGTACCATAGAGCCTGAGAAAACTGCTTCCAAAGTTCGAACCCAAGTCTGAAATGAAGGTCCTTATAAATTATGATTTTTTAAAAAATCCAACTTTATGGTGATTTTGTGACTGAATTCGATTTGTACCACGATTTTTACCACGTTTCCAAAATTTCAGCCCATTTGGTACCATAGAGCCTGAGAAAACTGCTTCCAAAGTTCGAACCCAAGTCTGAAATTAGCGTTCATAAGAATCATGATTTTTCTAAGAATCAAACTTTATGGAGATTTTGTGACTGAATTCGATTTGCAGCATGATTCTTATCACTGTTTACAATTCTAGCCCATTAGGTACCATAGAGCCTGAGAAAACTGCTTCCAAAGTTCGAACCCAAGTCTGAAATGAAGGTCCATATAAATTATAATTTTTTAAAAAATCAAACTTTATGGAGATTTTGTGACTGAATTCGATTTGCAGCATGATTCTTATCACTGTTCCACAATTCTAGCCCATTAGGTACCATAGAGCCTGAGAAAAATGCTTCCAAAGTTCGAACCCAAGTCTGAAATTAGCGTTCATAAGAATCATGATTTTTCTAAGAATCAAACTTTATGGAGATTTTGTGACTGAATTCGATTTGCAGCATGATTCTTATCACTGTTCCACAATTCAAGCCCATTAGGTACCATAGAGCCTGAGAAAACTGCTTCCAAAGTTCGAACCCAAGTCTGAAATGAAGGTCCATATAAATTATGATTTTTTTAAAAATCCAACTTTATGGAGATTTTGTGACTGAATTCGATTTGTACCACGATTTTTACCACGTTTCCAAAATTTCAGCCCATTTGGTACCATAGAGCCTGAGAAAACTGCTTCCAAAGTTCGAACCCAACTCTGAAATTAGCGTTCATAAGAATCATGATTTTTCTAAGAATCAAACTTTATGGAGATTTTGTGACTGAATTCGATTTGCAGCATGATTCTTATCACTGTTCCAAAATTCTAGCCCTTTAGGTACCATAGAGCCTGAGAAAACTGCTTCCAAAGTTCGAACCCACGTCTGAAATTAGCGTTCATAAGAATCATGATTTTTCTAAGAATCAAACTTTATGGAGATTTTGTGACTGAATTCGATTTGCAACATGATTCTTATCACTGTTCCACAATTCTAGCCCATTAGGTACCATAGAGCCTGAGAAAAATGCTTCCAAAGTTCGAACCCAAGTCTGAAATTAGCGTTCATAAGAATCATGATTTTTCTAAGAATCAAACTTTATGGAGATTTTGTGACTGAATTCGATTTGCAGCATGATTCTTATCACTGTTCCACAATTCTAGCCCATTAGGTACCATAGAGCCTGAGAAAACTGCTTCCAAAGTTCGAACCCAAGTCTGAAATGAAGGTCCATATAAATTATGATTTTTTTTTAAATCCAACTTTATGGAGATTTTGTGACTGAATTCGATTTGTACCACGATTTTTACCACGTTTCCAAAATTTCAGCCCATTTGGTACCATAGAGCCTGAGAAAACTGCTTCCAAAGTTCGAACCCAAGTCTGAAATTAGCGTTCATAAGAATCATGATTTTTCTAAGAATCAAACTTTATGGAGATTTTGTGACTGAATTCGATTTGCAGCATGATTCTTATCACTGTTTACAATTCTAGCCCATTAGGTACCATAGAGCCTGAGAAAACTGCTTCCAAAGTTCGAACCCAAGTCTGAAATGAAGGTCCATATAAATAATAATTTTTTAAAAAATCAAACTTTATGGAGATTTTGTGACTGAATTCGATTTGCAGCATGATTCTTATCACTGTTCCACAATTCTAGCCCATTAGGTACCATAGAGCCTGAGAAAAATGCTTCCAAAGTTCGAACCCAAGTCTGAAATTAGCGTTCATAAGAATCATGATTTTTCTAAGAATCAAACTTTATGGAGATTTTGTGACTGAATTCGATTTGCAGCATGATTCTTATCACTGTTCCACAATTCTAGCCCATTAGGTACCATAGAGCCTGAGAAAACTGCTTCCAAAGTTCGAACCCAAGTCTGAAATGAAGGTCCATATAAATTATGATTTTTTAAAAAATCCAACTTTATGGAGATTTTGTGACTGAATTCGATTTGTACCACGATTTTTACCACGTTTCCAAAATTTCAGCCCATTTGGTACCATAGAGCCTGAGAAAACTGCTTCCAAAGTTCGAACCCAAGTCTGAAATTAGCGTTCATAAGAATCATGATTTTTCTAAGAATCAAACTTTATGGAGATTTTGTGACTGAATTCGATTTGCAGCATGATTCTTATCACTGTTTACAATTCTAGCCAATTAGGTACCATAGAGCCTGAGAAAACTGCTTCCAAAGTTCGAACCCAAGTCTGAAATGAAGGTCCATATAAATTATAATTTTTTAAAAAATCAAACTTTATGGAGATTTTGTGACTGAATTCGATTTGCAGCATGATTCTTATCACTGTTCCACAATTCTTGCCCATTAGGTACCATAGAGCCTGAGAAAAATGCTTCCAAAGTTCGAACCCAAGTCTGAAATTAGCGTTCATAAGAATCATGATTTTTCTAAGAATCAAACTTTATGGAGATTTTGTGACTGAATTCGATTTGCAGCATGATTCTTATCACTGTTCCACAATTCAAGCCCATTAGGTACCATAGAGCCTGAGAAAACTGCTTCCAAAGTTCGAACCCAAGTCTGAAATGAAGGTCCATATAAATTATGATTTTTTTAAAAATCCAACTTTATGGAGATTTTGTGACTGAATTCGATTTGTACCACGATTTTTACCACGTTTCCAAAATTTCAGCCCATTTGGTACCATAGAGCCTGAGAAAACTGCTTCCAAAGTTCGAACCCAACTCTGAAATTAGCGTTCATAAGAATCATGATTTTTCTAAGAATCAAACTTTATGGAGATTTTGTGACTGAATTCGATTTGCAGCATGATTCTTATCACTGTTCCAAAATTCTAGCCCTTTAGGTACCATAGAGCCTGAGAAAACTGCTTCCAAAGTTCGAACCCACGTCTGAAATTAGCGTTCATAAGAATCATGATTTTTCTAAGAATCAAACTTTATGGAGATTTTGTGACTGAATTCGATTTGCAACATGATTCTTATCACTGTTCCACAATTCTAGCCCATTAGGTACCATAGAGCCTGAGAAAAATGCTTCCAAAGTTCGAACCCAAGTCTGAAATTAGCGTTCATAAGAATCATGATTTTTCTAAGAATCAAACTTTATGGAGATTTTGTGACTGAATTCGATTTGCAGCATGATTCTTATCACTGTTCCACAATTCTAGCCCATTAGGTACCATAGAGCCTGAGAAAACTGCTTCCAAAGTTCGAACCCAAGTCTGAAATGAAGGTCCATATAAATTATGATTTTTTTTAAAATCCAACTTTATGGAGATTTTGTGACTGAATTCGATTTGTACCACGATTTTTACCACGTTTCCAAAATTTCAGCCCATTTGGTACCATAGAGCCTGAGAAAACTGCTTCCAAAGTTCGAACCCAAGTCTGAAATTAGCGTTCATAAGAATCATGATTTTTCTAAGAATCAAACTTTATGGAGATTTTGTGACTGAATTCGATTTGCAGCATGATTCTTATCACTGTTTACAATTCTAGCCCATTAGGTACCATAGAGCCTGAGAAAACTGCTTCCAAAGTTCGAACCCAAGTCTGAAATGAAGGTCCATATAAATAATAATTTTTTAAAAAATCAAACTTTATGGAGATTTTGTGACTGAATTCGATTTGCAGCATGATTCTTATCACTGTTCCACAATTCTAGCCCATTAGGTACCATAGAGCCTGAGAAAAATGCTTCCAAAGTTCGAACCCAAGTCTGAAATTAGCGTTCATAAGAATCATGATTTTTCTAAGAATCAAACTTTATGGAGATTTTGTGACTGAATTCGATTTGCAGCATGATTCTTATCACTGTTCCACAATTCAAGCCCATTAGGTACCATAGAGCCTGAGAAAACTGCTTCCAAAGTTCGAACCCAAGTCTGAAATGAAGGTCCATATAAATTATGATTTTTTTAAAAATCCAACTTTATGGAGATTTTGTGAATGAATTCGATTTGTACCACGATTTTTACCACGTTTCCAAAATTTCAGCCCATTTTGTACCATAGAGCCTGAGAAAACTGCTTCCAAAGTTCGAACCCAAGTCTGAAATTAGCGTTCATAAGAATCATGATTTTTCTAAGAATCAAACTTTATGGAGATTTTGTGACTGAATTCGATTTGCAGCATGATTCTTATCACTGTTCCAAAATTCTAGCCCTTTAGGTACCATTGAGCCTGAGAAAACTGCTTCCAAAGTTCAAACCCAAGACTGAAATTAGCGTCCATAAAAATTATGATTTTTTTAAAAATCCAACTTTATATAGATTTTGTGACTGAATTAGATTTGGACCAAGATTCTTACCACTTTTCCAAAGTTTAAGCCGATTTGGTACCACAGAGCCTGAGAAAACTGCTTCCAAAGTTCGAACTCAAGTCTGAAATTAGCGTTCATAAGAATCATGATTTTTCTAAGAATCAAACTTTATGGAGATTTTGTGACTGAATTCGATTTGCAGCATGATTCTTATCACTGTTCCAAAATTCTAGCCCATTAGGTACCATAGAGCCTGAGAAAACTGCTTCCAAAGTTCGAACCAGGGTCTGAAATGAAGGTCCATATAAATTATGATTTTTTAAAAAATCCAACTTTATGGAGATTTTGTGACTGAATTCGATTTGTACCACGATTTTTACCACGTTTCCAAAATTTCAGCCCATTTGGTACCATAGAGCCTGAGAAAACTGCTTCCAAAGTTCGAACCCAAGTCTGAAATTAGCGTTCATAAGAATCATGATTTTTCTAAGAATCAAACTTTATCGAGATTTTGTGACTGAATTCGATTTGCAGCATGATTCTTATCAGTGTTCCAAAATTCTAGCCCTTTAGGTACCATAGAGCCTGAGAAAACTGCTTCAAAAGTTCGAACCCAAGTCTGAAATGAAGGTCCATAGAAATTATGATTTTTTAAAAAATCCAACTTTATGGAGATTTTGTGACTGAATTCGATTTGTACCACGATTTTTACCACGTTTCCAAAATTTCAGCCCATTTGGTACCATAGAGCCTGAGAAAACTGCTTCCAAATTTCGAACCCAAGTCTGAAATTAGCGTTCATAAGAATCATGATTTTTCTAAGAATCAAACTTTATGGAGATTTTGTGACTGAATTCGATTTGCAGAATGATTCTTATCACTGTTTACAATTCTAGCCCATTAGGTACCATAGAGCCTGAGAAAACTGCTTCCAAAGTTCGAACCCAAGTCTGAAATTAGCGTCCATAAAAATTATGATTTTTTTTTAAATCCAACTTTATATAGATTTTGTGACTGAATTAGATTTGGACCACGATTCTTACCACTTTTCCAATGTTTCAGCCCATTTGGTACCATAGAGCCTGAGAAAACTGCTTCCAAAGTTCGAACCCAAGTCTGAAATTAGCGTTCATAAGAATCATGATTTTTCTAAAAATCCAACTTTATGGAGATTTTGTGACTGAATTCGATTTGCAGCATGATTCTTATCACTGTTCCAAAATTCTAGCCCTTTAGGTACCATAGAGCCTGAGAAAACTGCTTCCAAAGTTCAAACCCAAGTCTGAAATTAGCGTCCATAAAAATTATGATTTTTTTTTAAATCCAACTTTATATAGATTTTGTGACTGAATTAGATTTGGACCACGATTCTTACCACTTTTCCAATGTTTCAGCCCATTTGGTACCATAGAGCCTGAGAAAACTGCTTCCAAAGTTCGAACCCAAGTCTGAAATGAAGGTCCATAAAAATTATGATTTATTGTAAAAATCCAACTTTATGGAGATTTTGGGACTGAATTCGATTTGCAGCATGATTCTTATCACTGTTCCAAAATTCTAGCCCTTTAGGTACCATAGAGCCTGAGAAAACTGCTTCCAAAGTTCAAACCCAAGTCTGAAATTAGCGTCCATAAAAATTATGATTTTTTTTTAAATCCAACTTTATTTAGATTTTGTGACTGAATTCGATTTGTACCACGATTTTTACCACGTTTCCAAAATTTCAGCCCATTTGGTACCATAGAGCCTGAGAAAACTGCTTCCAAAGTTCGAACCCAACTCTGAAATTTGCGTTCATAAGAATCATGATTTTTCTAAGAATCAAACTTTATGGAGATTTTGTGACTGAATTCGATTTGCAGCATGATTCTTATCACTGTTCCGAAATTCTAGCCCTTTAGGTACCATAGAGCCTGAGAAAACTGCTTCCAAAGTTCAGCCCAAGTCTGAAATTAGCGTCCATAAAAATTATGATTTTTTAAAAAATCCAACTTTATATAGATTTTGTGACTGAATTAGATTTGGACCACGATTCTTACCACTTATCCAATGTTTCAGCCCATTTGGTACCATAGAGCCTGAGAAAACTGCTTCCAAAGTTCGACCCAAGTCTGAAATGAAGGTCCATAAAAATTATGATTTATTGTAAAAATCCAACTTTATGGAGATTTTGTGACTGAATTCGATTTGCAGCATGATTCTTATCACTGTTCCAAATTTCTAGCCCTTTAGGTACCATAGAGCCTGAGAAAACTGCTTCCAAAGTTCAAACCCAACTCTGAAATTAGCGTCCATAAAAATTATGATTTTTTTTAAATCCAACTTTATATAGATTTTGTGACTGAATTAGATTTGGACCACGATTCTTACCACTTTTTCAATGTTTCAGCCCATTTGGTACCATAGAGCCTGAGAAAACTGCTTCCAAAGTTCGAACCCAAGTCTGAAATTAGCGTTCATAAGAATCAGAATCATGATTTTTCTAAGAATAAAACTTTATGGAGATTTTGTGACTGAATTCGATTTGCAGCATGATTCTTATCACTGTTCCAAAATTCTAGCCCATTAGGTACCATAGAGCCTGAGAAAACTGCTTCCAAAGTTCGAACCCAAGTCTGAAATGAAGGTCCATATAAATTATGATTTTTTAAAAAATCCAACTTTATGGAGATTTTGTGACTGAATTCGATTTGTACCACGATTTTTACCACGTTTCCAAAATTTCAGCCCATTTGGTACAATAGAGCCTGAGAAAACTGCTTCCAAAGTTCGAACCCAAGTCTGAAATAAGCGTTCATAAGAATCATGATTTTTCTAAGAATCAAACTTTATGGAGATTTTGTGACTGAATTCGATTTGCAGCATGATTCTTATCACTGTTCCACAATTCTAGCCCATTAGGTACCATAGAGCCTGAGAAAACTGCTTCCAAAGTTCGAACCCAAGTCTGAAATGAAGGTCCATATAAATTATGATTTTTTTAAAAATCCAACTTTATGGAGATTTTGTGACTGAATTTGATTTGTACCACGATTCTTACCACGTTTCCAAAATTTCAGCCCATTTGGTACCATAGAGCCTGAGAAAACTGCTTCCAAAGTTCGAACCCAACTCTGAAATTAGCGTTCATAAGAATCATGATTTTTCTAAGAATCAAACTTTATGGAGATTTTGTGACTGAATTCGATTTGCAGCATGATTCTTATCACTGTTCCACAATTCTAGCCCATTAGGTACCATAGAGTCTGAGAAAACTGCTTCCAAAGTTCGAACCCAAGTCTGAAATGAAGGTCCATATAAATTATGATTTTTTAAAAAATCCAACTTTATGGAGATTTTGTGACTGAATTCGATTTGTACCACGATTTTTACCACGTTTCCAAAATTTCAGCCCATTTGGTACCATAGAGCCTGAGAAAACTGCTTCCAAAGTTCGAACCCAAGTCTGAAATTAGCGTTCATAAGAATCATGATTTTTCTAAGAATCAAACTTTATGGAGATTTTGTGACTGAATTCGATTTGCAGCATGATTCTTATCACTGTTCCACAATTCTAGCCCATTAGGTACCATAGAGCCTGAGAAAACTGCTTCCAAAGTTCGAACCCAAGTCTGAAATGAAGGTCCATATAAATTATGATTTTTTAAAAAATCCAACTTTATGGAGATTTTGTGACTGACATCGATTTGTACAACGATTTTTACCACGTTTCCAAAATTTCAGCCCATTTGGTACCATAGAGCCTGAGAAAACTGCTTCCAAAGTTCGAACCCAAGTCTGAAATTAGCGTTCATAAGAATCATGATTTTTCTAAGAATCAAACTTTATGGAGATTTTGTGACTGAATTCGATTTGCAGCATGATTCTTATCACTGTTCCACAATTCTAGCCCATTAGGTACCATAGAGCCTGAGAAAACTGCTTCCAAAGTTCGAACCCAAGTCTGAAATGAAGGTCCATATAAATTATGATTTTTTAAAAAATCCAACTTTATGGAGATTTTGTGACTGAATTCGATTTGTACCACGATTTTTACCACGTTTCCAAAATTTCAGCCCATTTGGTACCATAGAGCCTGAGAAAACTGCTTCCAAAGTTCGAACCCAAGTCTGAAATTTGCGTTCATAAGAATCATGATTTTTCTAAGAATCAAACTTTATGGAGATTTTGTGACTGAATTCGACTTTATGGAGATTTTGTGACTGAATTCGATTTGCAGCATGATTCTTATCACTGATCCACAATTCTAGCCCATTAGGTACCATAGAGTCCTAGAAAACTGCTTCCAAAGTTCGAACCCAAGTCTGAAATTAGCGTCCATAAAAATTATGATTTTTTTAAAAATCCAACTTTATATAGATTTTGTGACTGAATTTGATTTGTACCACGATTCTTACCACGTTTCCAAAATTTCAACCCATTTGGTACCATAGAGCCTGAGAAAACTGCTTCCAAAGTTCGAACCCAAGTCTGAAATGAAGGTCCATATAAATTATGATTTTTTAAAAAATCCAACTTTATGGAGATTTTGTGACTGAATTCGATTTGTACCACGATTTTTACCACGTTTCCAAAATTTCAGCCCATTTGGTACAATAGAGCCTGAGAAAACTGCTTCCAAAGTTCGAACCCAAGTCTGAAATAAGCGTTCATAAGAATCATGATTTTTCTAAGAATCAAACTTTATGGAGATTTTGTGACTGAATTCGATTTGCAGCATGATTCTTATCACTGTTCCACAATTCTAGCCCATTAGGTACCATAGAGTCTGAGAAAACTGCTTCCAAAGTTCGAACCCAAGTCTGAAATGAAGGTCCATATAAATTATGATTTTTTAAAAAATCCAACTTTATGGAGATTTTGTGACTGAATTCGATTTGTACCACGATTTTTACCACGTTTCCAAAATTTCAGCCCATTTGGTACAATAGAGCCTGAGAAAACTGCTTCCAAAGTTCGAACCCAAGTCTGAAATAAGCGTTCATAAGAATCATGATTTTTCTAAGAATCAAACTTTATGGAGATTTTGTGACTGAATTCGATTTGCAGCATGATTCTTATCACTGTTCCACAATTCTAGCCCATTAGGTACCATAGAGCCTGAGAAAACTGCTTCCAAAGTTCGAACCCAAGTCTGAAATGAAGGTCCATATAAATTATGATTTTTTTAAAAATCCAACTTTATGGAGATTTTGTGACTGAATTTGATTTGAACCACGATTCTTACCACGTTTCCAAAATTTCAGCCCATTTGGTACCATAGAGCCTGAGAAAACTGCTTCCAAAGTTCGAACCCAACTCTGAAATTAGCGTTCATAAGAATCATGATTTTTCTAAGAATCAAACTTTATGGAGATTTTGTGACTGAATTCGATTTGCAGCATGATTCTTATCACTGTTCCACAATTCTAGCCCATTAGGTACCATAGAGTCTGAGAAAACTGCTTCCAAAGTTCGAACCCAAGTCTGAAATGAAGGTCCATATAAATTATGATTTTTTAAAAAATCCAACTTTATGGAGATTTTGTGACTGAATTCGATTTGTACCACGATTTTTACCACGTTTCCAAAATTTCAGCCCATTTGGTACCATAGAGCCTGAGAAAACTGCTTCCAAAGTTCGAACCCAAGTCTGAAATTAGCGTTCATAAGAATCATGATTTTTCTAAGAATCAAACTTTATGGAGATTTTGTGACTGAATTCGATTTGCAGCATGATTCTTATCACTGTTTTACAATTCTAGCCCATTAGGTACCATAGAGCCTGAGAAAACTGCTTCCAAAGTTCGAACCCAAGTCTGAAATGAAGGTCCATATAAATTATGATTTTTTAAAAAATCCAACTTTATGGAGATTTTGTGACTGACATCGATTTGTACCACGATTTTTACCACGTTTCCAAAATTTCAGCCCATTTGGTACCATAGAGCCTGAGAAAACTGCTTCCAAAGTTCGAACCCAAGTCTGAAATTAGCGTTCATAAGAATCATGATTTTTCTTAGAATCAAACTTTATGGAGATTTTGTGACTGAATTCGATTTGCAGCATGATTCTTATCACTGTTCCACAATTCTAGCCCATTAGGTACCATAGAGCCTGAGAAAACTGCTTCCAAAGTTCGAACCCAAGTCTGAAATGAAGGTCCATATAAATTATGATTTTTTAAAAAATCCAACTTTATGGAGATTTTGTGACTGAATTCGATTTGTACCACGATTTTTACCACGTTTCCAAAATTTCAGCCCATTTGGTACCATAGAGCCTGAGAAAACTGCTTCCAAAGTTCGAACCCAAGTCTGAAATTAGCGTTCATAAGAATCATGATTTTTCTAAGAATCAAACTTTATGGAGATTTTGTGACTGAATTCGATTTGCAGCATGATTCTTATCACTGTTTACAATTCTAGCCCATTAGGTACCATAGAGCCTGAGAAAACTGCTTCCAAAGTTCGAACCCAAGTCTGAAATGAAGGTCCATATAAATTATAATTTTTTAAAAAATCAAACTTTATGGAGATTTTGTGACTGAATTCGATTTGCAGCATGATTCTTATCACTGTTCCACAATTCTTGCCCATTAGGTACCATAGAGCCTGAGAAAAATGCTTCCAAAGTTCGAACCCAAGTCTGAAATTAGCGTTCATAAGAATCATGATTTTTCTAAGAATCAAACTTTATGGAGATTTTGTGACTGAATTCGATTTGCAGCATGATTCTTATCACTGTTCCACAATTCAAGCCCATTAGGTACCATAGAGCCTGAGAAAACTGCTTCCAAAGTTCGAACCCAAGTCTGAAATGAAGGTCCATATAAATTATGATTTTTTTAAAAATCCAACTTTATGGAGATTTTGTGACTGAATTCGATTTGTACCACGATTTTTACCACGTTTCCAAAATTTCAGCCCATTTGGTACCATAGAGCCTGAGAAAACTGCTTCCAAAGTTCGAACCCAACTCTGAAATTAGCGTTCATAAGAATCATGATTTTTCTAAGAATCAAACTTTATGGAGATTTTGTGACTGAATTCGATTTGCAGCATGATTCTTATCACTGTTCCAAAATTCTAGCCCTTTAGGTACCATAGAGCCTGAGAAAACTGCTTCCAAAGTTCGAACCCACGTCTGAAATTAGCGTTCATAAGAATCATGATTTTTCTAAGAATCAAACTTTATGGAGATTTTGTGACTGAATTCGATTTGCAACATGATTCTTATCACTGTTCCACAATTCTAGCCCATTAGGTACCATAGAGCCTGAGAAAAATGCTTCCAAAGTTCGAACCCAAGTCTGAAATTAGCGTTCATAAGAATCATGATTTTTCTAAGAATCAAACTTTATGGAGATTTTGTGACTGAATTCGATTTGCAGCATGATTCTTATCACTGTTCCACAATTCTAGCCCATTAGGTACCATAGAGCCTGAGAAAACTGCTTCCAAAGTTCGAACCCAAGTCTGAAATGAAGGTCCATATAAATTATGATTTTTTTTAAAATCCAACTTTATGGAGATTTTGTGACTGAATTCGATTTGTACCACGATTTTTACCACGTTTCCAAAATTTCAGCCCATTTGGTACCATAGAGCCTGAGAAAACTGCTTCCAAAGTTCGAACCCAAGTCTGAAATTAGCGTTCATAAGAATCATGATTTTTCTAAGAATCAAACTTTATGGAGATTTTGTGACTGAATTCGATTTGCAGCATGATTCTTATCACTGTTTACAATTCTAGCCCATTAGGTACCATAGAGCCTGAGAAAACTGCTTCCAAAGTTCGAACCCAAGTCTGAAATGAAGGTCCATATAAATAATAATTTTTTAAAAAATCAAACTTTATGGAGATTTTGTGACTGAATTCGATTTGCAGCATGATTCTTATCACTGTTCCACAATTCTAGCCATTAGGTACCATAGAGCCTGAGAAAAATGCTTCCAAAGTTCGAACCCAAGTCTGAAATTAGCGTTCATAAGAATCATGATTTTTCTAAGAATCAAACTTTATGGAGATTTTGTGACTGAATTCGATTTGCAGCATGATTCTTATCACTGTTCCACAATTCAAGCCCATTAGGTACCATAGAGCCTGAGAAAACTGCTTCCAAAGTTCGAACCCAAGTCTGAAATGAAGGTCCATATAAATTATGATTTTTTTAAAAATCCAACTTTATGGAGATTTTGTGACTGAATTCGATTTGTACCACGATTTTTACCACGTTTCCAAAATTTCAGCCCATTTTGTACCATAGAGCCTGAGAAAACTGCTTCCAAAGTTCGAACCCAAGTCTGAAATTAGCGTTCATAAGAATCATGATTTTTCTAAGAATCAAACTTTATGGAGATTTTGTGACTGAATTCGATTTGCAGCATGATTCTTATCACTGTTCCAAAATTCTAGCCCTTTAGGTACCATAGAGCCTGAGAAAACTGCTTCCAAAGTTCAAACCCAAGACTGAAATTAGCGTCCATAAAAATTATGATTTTTTTAAAAATCCAACTTTATATAGATTTTGTGACTGAATTAGATTTGGACCAAGATTCTTACCACTTTTCCAAAGTTTAAGCCGATTTGGTACCACAGAGCCTGAGAAAACTGCTTCCAAAGTTCGAACTCAAGTCTGAAATTAGCGTTCATAAGAATCATGATTTTTCTAAGAATCAAACTTTATGGAGATTTTGTGACTGAATTCGATTTGCAGCATGATTCTTATCACTGTTCCAAAATTCTAGCCCATTAGGTACCATAGAGCCTGAGAAAACTGCTTCCAAAGTTCGAACCAGGGTCTGAAATGAAGGTCCATATAAATTATGATTTTTTAAAAAATCCAACTTTATGGAGATTTTGTGACTGAATTCGATTTGTACCACGATTTTTACCACGTTTCCAAAATTTCAGCCCATTTGGTACCATAGAGCCTGAGAAAACTGCTTCCAAAGTTCGAACCCAAGTCTGAAATTAGCGTTCATAAGAATCATGATTTTTCTAAGAATCAAACTTTATCGAGATTTTGTGACTGAATTCGATTTGCAGCATGATTCTTATCAGTGTTCCAAAATTCTAGCCCTTTAGGTACCATAGAGCCTGAGAAAACTGCTTCCAAAGTTCAAACCCAAGTCTGAAATTAGCGTCCATAAAAATTATGATTTTTTTAAAAATCCAACTTTATATAGATTTTGTGACTGAATTAGATTTGGACCACGATTCTTACCACTTTTCCAAAGTTTCAGCCCATTTGGTACCACAGAGCCTGAGAAAACTGCTTCCAAAGTTCGAACCCAAGTCTGAAATTAGCGTTCATAAGAATCATGATTTTTCTAAGAATCAAACTTTATGGAGATTTTGTGACTGAATTCGATTTGCAGCATGATTCTTATCACTGTTCCAAAATTCTAGCCCATTAGGTACCATAGAGCCTGAGAAAACTGCTTCAAAAGTTCGAACCCAAGTCTGAAATGAAGGTCCATAGAAATTATGATTTTTTAAAAAATCCAACTTTATGGAGATTTTGTGACTGAATTCGATTTGTACCACGATTTTTACCACGTTTCCAAAATTTCAGCCCATTTGGTACCATAGAGCCTGAGAAAACTGCTTCCAAATTTCGAACCCAAGTCTGAAATTAGCGTTCATAAGAATCATGATTTTTCTAAGAATCAAACTTTATGGAGATTTTGTGACTGAATTCGATTTGCAGAATGATTCTTATCACTGTTTACAATTCTAGCCCATTAGGTACCATAGAGCCTGAGAAAACTGCTTCCAAAGTTCGAACCCAAGTCTGAAATTAGCGTCCATAAAAATTATGATTTTTTTTTAAATCCAACTTTATATAGATTTTGTGACTGAATTAGATTTGGACCACGATTCTTACCACTTTTCCAATGTTTCAGCCCATTTGGTACCATAGAGCCTGAGAAAACTGCTTCCAAAGTTCGAACCCAAGTCTGAAATTAGCGTTCATAAGAATCATGATTTTTCTAAAAATCCAACTTTATGGAGATTTTGTGACTGAATTCGATTTGCAGCATGATTCTTATCACTGTTCCAAAATTCTAGCCCTTTAGGTACCATAGAGCCTGAGAAAACTGCTTCCAAAGTTCAAACCCAAGTCTGAAATTAGCGTCCATAAAAATTATGATTTTTTTTTAAATCCAACTTTATATAGATTTTGTGACTGAATTAGATTTGGACCACGATTCTTACCACTTTTCCAATGTTTCAGCCCATTTGGTACCATAGAGCCTGAGAAAACTGCTTCCAAAGTTCGAACCCAAGTCTGAAATGAAGGTCCATAAAAATTATGATTTATTGTAAAAATCCAACTTTATGGAGATTTTGGGACTGAATTCGATTTGCAGCATGATTCTTATCACTGTTCCAAAATTCTAGCCCTTTAGGTACCATAGAGCCTGAGAAAACTGCTTCCAAAGTTCAAACCCAAGTCTGAAATTAGCGTCCATAAAAATTATGATTTTTTTTTAAATCCAACTTTATTTAGATTTTGTGACTGAATTCGATTTGTACCACGATTTTTACCACGTTTCCAAAATTTCAGCCCATTTGGTACCATAGAGCCTGAGAAAACTGCTTCCAAAGTTCGAACCCAACTCTGAAATTTGCGTTCATAAGAATCATGATTTTTCTAAGAATCAAACTTTATGGAGATTTTGTGACTGAATTCGATTTGCAGCATGATTCTTATCACTGTTCCGAAATTCTAGCCCTTTAGGTACCATAGAGCCTGAGAAAACTGCTTCCAAAGTTCAGCCCAAGTCTGAAATTAGCGTCCATAAAAATTATGATTTTTTAAAAAATCCAACTTTATATAGATTTTGTGACTGAATTAGATTTGGACCACGATTCTTACCACTTATCCAATGTTTCAGCCCATTTGGTACCATAGAGCCTGAGAAAACTGCTTCCAAAGTTCGACCCAAGTCTGAAATGAAGGTCCATAAAAATTATGATTTATTGTAAAAATCCAACTTTATGGAGATTTTGTGACTGAATTCGATTTGCAGCATGATTCTTATCACTGTTCCAAATTTCTAGCCCTTTAGGTACCATAGAGCCTGAGAAAACTGCTTCCAAAGTTCAAACCCAACTCTGAAATTAGCGTCCATAAAAATTATGATTTTTTTTAAATCCAACTTTATATAGATTTTGTGACTGAATTAGATTTGGACCACGATTCTTACCACTTTTTCAATGTTTCAGCCCATTTGGTACCATAGAGCCTGAGAAAACTGCTTCCAAAGTTCGAACCCAAGTCTGAAATTAGCGTTCATAAGAATCAGAATCATGATTTTTCTAAGAATAAAACTTTATGGAGATTTTGTGACTGAATTCGATTTGCAGCATGATTCTTATCACTGTTCCAAAATTCTAGCCCATTAGGTACCATAGAGCCTGAGAAAACTGCTTCCAAAGTTCGAACCCAAGTCTGAAATGAAGGTCCATATAAATTATGATTTTTTAAAAAATCCAACTTTATGGAGATTTTGTGACTGAATTCGATTTGTACCACGATTTTTACCACGTTTCCAAAATTTCAGCCCATTTGGTACAATAGAGCCTGAGAAAACTGCTTCCAAAGTTCGAACCCAAGTCTGAAATAAGCGTTCATAAGAATCATGATTTTTCTAAGAATCAAACTTTATGGAGATTTTGTGACTGAATTCGATTTGCAGCATGATTCTTATCACTGTTCCACAATTCTAGCCCATTAGGTACCATAGAGCCTGAGAAAACTGCTTCCAAAGTTCGAACCCAAGTCTGAAATGAAGGTCCATATAAATTATGATTTTTTAAAAATCCAACTTTATGGAGATTTTGTGACTGAATTTGATTTGTACCACGATTCTTACCACGTTTCCAAAATTTCAGCCCATTTGGTACCATAGAGCCTGAGAAAACTGCTTCCAAAGTTCGAACCCAACTCTGAAATTAGCGTTCATAAGAATCATGATTTTTCTAAGAATCAAACTTTATGGAGATTTTGTGACTGAATTCGATTTGCAGCATGATTCTTATCACTGTTCCACAATTCTAGCCCATTAGGTACCATAGAGTCTGAGAAAACTGCTTCCAAAGTTCGAACCCAAGTCTGAAATGAAGGTCCATATAAATTATGATTTTTTAAAAAATCCAACTTTATGGAGATTTTGTGACTGAATTCGATTTGTACCACGATTTTTACCACGTTTCCAAAATTTCAGCCCATTTGGTACCATAGAGCCTGAGAAAACTGCTTCCAAAGTTCGAACCCAAGTCTGAAATTAGCGTTCATAAGAATCATGATTTTTCTAAGAATCAAACTTTATGGAGATTTTGTGACTGAATTCGATTTGCAGCATGATTCTTATCACTGTTCCACAATTCTAGCCCATTAGGTACCATAGAGCCTGAGAAAACTGCTTCCAAAGTTCGAACCCAAGTCTGAAATGAAGGTCCATATAAATTATGATTTTTTAAAAAATCCAACTTTATGGAGATTTTGTGACTGACATCGATTTGTACAACGATTTTTACCACGTTTCCAAAATTTCAGCCCATTTGGTACCATAGAGCCTGAGAAAACTGCTTCCAAAGTTCGAACCCAAGTCTGAAATTAGCGTTCATAAGAATCATGATTTTTCTAAGAATCAAACTTTATGGAGATTTTGTGACTGAATTCGATTTGCAGCATGATTCTTATCACTGTTCCACAATTCTAGCCCATTAGGTACCATAGAGCCTGAGAAAACTGCTTCCAAAGTTCGAACCCAAGTCTGAAATGAAGGTCCATATAAATTATGATTTTTTAAAAAATCCAACTTTATGGAGATTTTGTGACTGAATTCGATTTGTACCACGATTTTTACCCCTTTTCTAAAATTTCAGCCCATTTGGTACCATAGAGCCTGAGAAAACTGCTTCCAAAGTTCGAACCCAAGTCTGAAATTTGCGTTCATAAGAATCATGATTTTTCTAAGAATCAAACTTTATGGAGATTTTGTGACTGAATTCGACTTTATGGAGATTTTGTGACTGAATTCGATTTGCAGCATGATTCTTATCACTGATCCACAATTCTAGCCCATTAGGTACCATAGAGTCCTAGAAAACTGCTTCCAAAGTTCGAACCCAAGTCTGAAATTAGCGTCCATAAAAATTATGATTTTTTTAAAAATCCAACTTTATATAGATTTTGTGACTGAATTTGATTTGTACCACGATTCTTACCACGTTTCCAAAATTTCAACCCATTTGGTACCATAGAGCCTGAGAAAACTGCTTCCAAAGTTCGAACCCAAGTCTGAAATGAAGGTCCATATAAATTATGATTTTTTAAAAAATCCAACTTTATGGAGATTTTGTGACTGAATTCGATTTGTACCACGATTTTTACCACGTTTCCAAATTTCAGCCCATTTGGTACAATAGAGCCTGAGAAAACTGCTTCCAAAGTTCGAACCCAAGTCTGAAATAAGCGTTCATAAGAATCATGATTTTTCTAAGAATCAAACTTTATGGAGATTTTGTGACTGAATTCGATTTGCAGCATGATTCTTATCACTGTTCCACAATTCTAGCCCATTAGGTACCATAGAGCCTGAGAAAACTGCTTCCAAAGTTCGAACCCAAGTCTGAAATGAAGGTCCATATAAATTATGATTTTTTTAAAAATCCAACTTTATGGAGATTTTGTGACTGAATTTGATTTGAACCACGATTCTTACCACGTTTCCAAAATTTCAGCCCATTTGGTACCATAGAGCCTGAGAAAACTGCTTCCAAAGTTCGAACCCAACTCTGAAATTAGCGTTCATAAGAATCATGATTTTTCTAAGAATCAAACTTTATGGAGATTTTGTGACTGAATTCGATTTGCAGCATGATTCTTATCACTGTTCCACAATTCTAGCCCATTAGGTACCATAGAGTCTGAGAAAACTGCTTCCAAAGTTCGAACCCAAGTCTGAAATGAAGGTCCATATAAATTATGATTTTTAAAAAATCCAACTTTATGGAGATTTTGTGACTGAATTCGATTTGTACCACGATTTTTACCACGTTTCCAAATTTCAGCCCATTTGGTACCATAGAGCCTGAGAAAACTGCTTCCAAAGTTCGAACCCAAGTCTGAAATTAGCGTTCATAAGAATCATGATTTTTCTAAGAATCAAACTTTATGGAGATTTTGTGACTGAATTCGATTTGCAGCATGATTCTTATCACTGTTTTACAATTCTAGCCCATTAGGTACCATAGAGCCTGAGAAAACTGCTTCCAAAGTTCGAACCCAAGTCTGAAATGAAGGTCCATATAAATTATGATTTTTTTAAAAATCCAACTTTATGGAGATTTTGTGACTGACATCGATTTGTACCACGATTTTTACCACGTTTCCAAAATTTCAGCCCATTTGGTACCATAGAGCCTGAGAAAACTGCTTCCAAAGTTCGAACCCAAGTCTGAAATTAGCGTTCATAAGAATCATGATTTTTCTTAGAATCAAACTTTATGGAGATTTTGTTACTGAATTCGATTTGCAGCATGATTCTTATCACTGTTCCACAATTCTAGCCCATTAGGTACCATAGAGCCTGAGAAAACTGCTTCCAAAGTTCGAACCCAAGTCTGAAATGAAGGTCCATATAAATTATGATTTTTTAAAAAATCCAACTTTATGGAGATTTTGTGACTGAATTCGATTTGTACCACGATTTTTACCACGTTTCCAAAATTTCAGCCCATTTGGTACCATAGAGCCTGAGAAAACTGCTTCCAAAGTTCGAACCCAAGTCTGAAATTTGCGTTCATAAGAATCATGATTTTTCTAAGAATCAAACTTTATGGAGATTTTGTGACTGAATTCGATTTGCAGCATGATTCTTATCACTGTTCCACAATTCTAGCCCATTTGGTACCATAGAGCCTGAGAAAACTGCTTCCAAAGTTCGAACCCAACTCTGAAATTAGCTTTCATAAGAATCATGATTTTTCTAAGAATCAAACTTTATGGAGATTTTGTGACTGAATTCGGCTTTATGGAGATTTTGTGACTGAATTCGATTTGCAGCATGATTCTTATCACTGTTCCACAATTCTAGCCCATTAGGTACCATAGAGTCTGAGAAAACTGCTTCCAAAGTTCGAACCCAAGTCTGAAATTAGCGTCCATAAAAATTATGATTTTTTTAAAAATCCAACTTTATATAGATTTTGTGACTGAATTTGATTTGTACCACGATTCTTACCACGTTTCCAAAATTTCAGCCCATTTGGAACCATAGAGCCTGAGAAAACTGCTTCCAAAGTTCGAACCCAACTCTGAAATTAGCGTTCATAAGAATCATGATTTTTCTAAGAATCAAACTTTATGGAGATTTTGTGACTGAATTCGATTTGCAGCATGATTCTTATCACTGTTCCACAATTCTAGCCCATTAGGTACCATAGAGCCTGAGAAAACTGCTTCCAAAGTTCGAACCCAGTCTGAAATGAAGGTCCATATAAATTATGATTTTTTTAAAAATCCAACTTTATGGAGATTTTGTGACTGAATTCGATTTGTACCACGATTTTTACCACGTTTCCAAAATTTCAGCCCATTTGGTACCATAGAGCCTGAGAAAACTGCTTCCAAAGTTCGAACCCAACTCTGAAATTAGCGTTCATAAGAATCATGATTTTTCTAAAAATCAAACTTTATGGAGATTTTGTGACTGAATTAGATTTGCAGCATGATTCTTATCACTGTTTACAATTCTAGCCCATTAGGTACCATAGAGCCTGAGAAAACTGCTTCCAAAGTTCGAACCCAAGTCTGAAATGAAGGTCCATATAAATTATGATTTTTTAAAAAATCCAACTTCATGGAGATTTTGTGACTGAATTCGATTTTTACCACGATTTTTACCACGTTTCCAAAATTTCAGCCCATTTGGTACCATAGAGCCTGAGAAAACTGCTTCCAAAGTTCGAACACAACTCTGAAATTAGCGTTCATAAGAATCATGATTTTTCTAAGAATCAAACTTTATGGAGATTTTGTGACTGAATTCGATTTGCAGCATGATTCTTATCACTGTTCCACAATTCTAGCCCATTAGGTACCATAGAGCCTGAGAAAACTGCTTCCAAAGTTCGAACCCAAGTCTGAAATTAGCGTTCATAAGAATCATGATTTTTCTAAGAATCAAACTTTATGGAGATTTTGTGACTGAATTCGATTTGCAGCATGATTCTTATCACTGTTCCACAATTCTAGCCCATTAAGTACCATAGAGCCTGAGAAAACTGCTTCCAAAGTTCGAACCCAAGTCTGAAATTAGCGTTCATAAGAATCATGATTTTTCTAAGAATCAAACTTTATGGAGATTTTGTGACTGAATTCGATTTGCAGCATGATTCTTATCACTGTTCCACAATTCTAGCCCATTTGGTACCATAGAGCCTGAGAAAACTGCTTCCAAAGTTCGAACCCAACTCTGAAATTAACGTTCATAAGAATCATGATTTTTCTAAGAATCAAACTTTATGGAGATTTTGTGACTGAATTCGATTTGCAGCATGATTCTTATCACTGTTCCAATATTCTAGCCCATTAGGTACCATAGAGCCTGAGAAAACTGCTTCCAAAGTTCGAACCCAAGTCTGAAATGAAGGTCCATATAAATGATGATTTTTTAAAAAATCCAACTTTATGGAGATTTTGTGACTGAATTCGATTTGTACCACGATTTTTACCACGTTTCCAAAATTTCAGCCCATTTGGTACCATAGAGCCTGAGAAAACTGCTTCCAAAGTTCGAACCCAAGTCTGAAATTTGCGTTCATAAGAATCATGATTTTTCTAAGAATCAAACTTTATGGAGATTTTGTGACTGAATTCGACTTTATGGAGATTTTGTGACTGAATTCGATTTGCAGCATGATTCTTATCACTGTTCCACAATTCTAGCCCATTAGGTACCATAGAGCCTGAGAAAAATGCTTCCAAAGTTCGAACACAAGTCTGAAATTAGCGTCCATAAAAATTATGATTTTTTTTTAAATCCAACTTTATATAGATTTTGTGACTGAATTTGATTTGTACTACGATTTTTACCACGTTTCCAAAATTTCAGCCCATTTGGTACCATAGAGCCTGAGAAAACTGCTTCCAAAGTTCGAACCCAAGTCTGAAATAAGCGTTCATAAGAATCATGATTTTTCTAAGAATCAAACTTTATGGAGATTTTGTGACTGAATTCGATTTGCAGCATGATTCTTATCACTGTTCCACAATTCTAGCCCATTAGGTACCATAGAGCCTGAGAAAAATGCTTCCAAAGTTCGAAAACAAGTCTGAAATTAGCGTCCATAAAAATTATGATTTTTTTAAAAATCCAACTTTATATAGATTTTGTGACTGAATTTGATTTGTACCACGATTCTTACCACGTTTCCAAAATTTCAGCCCATTTGGTACCATAGAGCCTGAGAAAACTGCTTCCAAAGTTCGAACCCAACTCTGAAATTAGCGTTCATAAGAATCATGATTTTTCTAAGAATCAAACTTTATGGAGATTTTGTGACTGAATTCGATTTGCAGCATGATTCTTATCACTGTTCCACAATTCTAGCCCATTAGGTACCATAGAGCCTGAGAAAACTGCTTCCAAAGTTCGAACCCAAGTCTGAAATGAAGGTCCATATAAATTATGATTTTTTAAAAAATCCAACTTTATGGAGATTTTGTGACTGAATTCGATTTTTACCACGATTTTTACCACGTTTCCAAAATTTCAGCCCATTTGGTACCATAGAGCCTGAGAAAACTGCTTCCAAAGTTCGAACCCAACTCTGAAATTAGCGTTCATAAGAATCATGATTTTTCTAAGAATCAAACTTTATGGAGATTTTGTGACTGAATTCGATTTGCAGCATGATTCTTATCACTGTTCCAATATTCTAGCCCATTAGGTACCATAGAGCCTGAGAAAACTGCTTCCAAAGTTCGAACCCAAGTCTGAAATGAAGGTCCATATAAATGATGATTTTTTAAAAAATCCAACTTTATGGAGATTTTGTGACTGAATTCGATTTGTACCACGATTTTTACCACGTTTCCAAAATTTCAGCCCATTTGGTACCATAGAGCCTGAGAAAACTGCTTCCAAAGTTCGAACCCAAGTCTGAAATTTGCGTTCATAAGAATCATGATTTTTCTAAGAATCAAACTTTATGGAGATTTTGTGACTGAATTCGACTTTATGGAGATTTTGTGACTGAATTCGATTTGCAGCATGATTCTTATCACTGTTCCACAATTCTAGCCCATTAGGTACCATAGAGCCTGAGAAAAATGCTTCCAAAGTTCGAACACAAGTCTGAAATTAGCGTCCATAAAAATTATGATTTTTTTTAAAATCCAACTTTATATAGATTTTGTGACTGAATTTGATTTGTACTACGATTTTTACCACGTTTCCAAAATTTCAGCCCATTTGGTACCATAGAGCCTGAGAAAACTGCTTCCAAAGTTCGAACCCAAGTCTGAAATAAGAGTTCATAAGAATCATGATTTTTCTAAGAATCAAACTTTATGGAGATTTTGTGACTGAATTCGATTTGCAGCATGATTCTTATCACTGTTCCACAATTCTAGCCCATTAGGTACCATAGAGCCTGAGAAAAATGCTTCCAAAGTTCGAAAACAAGTCTGAAATTAGCGTCCATAAAAATTATGATTTTTTTAAAAATCCAACTTTATATAGATTTTGTGACTGAATTTGATTTGTACCACGATTCTTACCACGTTTCCAAAATTTCAGCCCATTTGGTACCATAGAGCCTGAGAAAACTGCTTCCAAAGTTCGAACCCAACTCTGAAATTAGCGTTCATAAGAATCATGATTTTTCTAAGAATCAAACTTTATGGAGATTTTGTGACTGAATTCGATTTGCAGCATGATTCTTATCACTGTTCCACAATTCTAGCCCATTAGGTACCATAGAGCCTGAGAAAACTGCTTCCAAAGTTCGAACCCAAGTCTGAAATGAAGGTCCATATAAATTATGATTTTTTAAAAAATCCAACTTTATGGAGATTTTGTGACTGAATTCGATTTGTACCACGATTTTTACCACGTTTCCAAAATTTCAGCCCATTTGGTACCACAGAGCCTGAGAAAACTGCTTCCAAAGTTCGAACCCAAGTCTGAAATTTGCGATCATAAGAATCATGATTTTTCTAAGAATCAATCTTTATGGAGATTTTGTGACTGAATTCGATTTGCAGCATGATTCTTATCACTGTTCCACAATTCTAGCCCATTAGGTACCATAGAGCCTGAGAAAACTGCTTCCAAAGTTCGAACCCAAGTCTGAAATTAGCGTTCATAAGAATCATGATTTTTCTAAGAATCAAACTTTATGGAGATTTTGTGACTGAATTCGATTTGCAGCATGATTCTTATCACTGGTCCACAATTCTAGCCCATTAGGTACCATAGAGCCTGAGAAAACTGCTTCCAAAGTTCGAACCCAAAACTGAAATGAAGGTCCATATAAATTATGATTTTTAAAAAAATCCAACTTTATGGAGATTTTGTGACTGAATTCGATTTGTACCACGATTTTTACCACGTTTCCAAAATTTCAGCCCATTTGGTACCATAGAACCTGAGAAAACTGCTTCCAAAGTTCGAACCCAACTCTGAAATTAGCTTTCATAAGAATCATGATTTTTCTAAGAATCAAACTTTATGGAGATTTTGTGACTGAATTCGATTTGCAGCATGATTCTTATCACTGTTCCAAAATTCTAGCCCATTAGGTACCATAGAGCCTGAGAAAACTGCTTCCAAAGTTCGAACCCAAGTCTGAAATGAAGGTCCATATAAATTATGATTTTTAAAAAAATCCAACTTTATGGAGATTTTGTGACTGAATTCGATTTGTACCACGATTTTTACCACGTTTCCAAAATTTCAGCCCATTTGGTACCATAGAGCCTGAGAAAACAGCTTCCAAAGTTCGAACCCAAGTCTGAAATTAGCGTTCATAAGAATCATTATTTTTCTAAGAATCAAACTTTATGGAGATTTTGTGACTGAATTCGATTTGCAGCATGATTCTTATCACTGTTCCACAATTCTAGCCCATTAGGTACCATAGAGCCTGAGAAAAATGCTTCCAAAGTTCGAACCCAACCCTGAAATTAGCGTTCATAAGAATCATGATTTTTCTAAGAATCAAACTTTATGGAGATTTTGTGACTGAATTCGATTTTTACCACGATTTTTACCACGTTTCCAAAATTTCAGCCCATTTGGTACCATAGAGCCTGAGAAAACTGCTTCCAAAGTTCGAACCCAAGTCTGAAATGAAGGTCCATATAAATTATGATTTTTTAAAAAATCCAACTTTATGGAGATTTTGTGACTGAATTCGATTTTTACCACGATTTTTACCACGTTTCCAAAATTTCAGCCCATTTGGTACCATAGAGCCTGAGAAAACTGCTTCCAAAGTTCGAACCCAACCCTGAAATTAGCGTTCATAAGAATCATGATTTTTCTAAGAATCAAACTTTATGGAGATTTTGTGACTGAATTCGATTTGCAGCATGATTCTTATCACTGTTCCAATATTCTAGCCCATTAGGTACCATAGAGCCTGAGAAAACTGCTTCCAAAGTTCGAACCCAAGTCTGAAATGAAGGTCCATATAAATTATGATTTTTTAAAAAATCCAACTTTATGGAGATTTTGTGACTGAATTCGATTTTTACCACGATTCTTACCACGTTTCAAAATTTCAGCCCATTTGGTACCATAGAGCCTGAGAAAACTGCTTCCAAAGTTCGAACACAACTCTGAAATTAGCGTTCATAAAAATCATGATTTTTCTAAGAATCAAACTTTATGGAGATTTTGTGACTGAATTCGATTTGCAGCATGATTCTTATCACTGTTCCACAATTCTAGCCCATTAGGTACCATAGAGCCTGAGAAAACTGCTTCCAAAGTTCGAACCCAAGTCTGAAATGAAGGTCCATATAAATTATGATTTTTTAAAAAATCCAACTTTATGGAGATTTTGTGACTGAATTCGATTTTTACCACGATTTTTACCACGTTTCCAAAATTTCAGCCCATTTGGTACCATAGAGCCTGAGAAAACTGCTTCCAAAGTTCGAACACAACTTTGAAATTAGCTTTCATAAGAATCATGATTTTTCTAAGAATCAAACTTTATGGAGATTTTGTGACTGAATTCGATTTGCAGCATGATTCTTATCACTGTTCCACAATTCTAGCCCATTAGGTACCATAGAGCCTGAGAAAACTGCTTCCAAAGTTCGAACCCAAGTCTGAAATGAAGGTCCATATAAATTATGATTTTTTAAAAAATCCAACTTTATGGAGATTTTGTGACTGAATTCGATTTTTACCACGATTTTTACCACGTTTCCAAAATTTCAGCCCATTTGGTATCATAGAGCCTGAGAAAACTGCTTCCAAAGTTCGAACCCAAGTCTGAAATTTGCGTTCATAAGAATCATGATTTTTCTAAGAATCAAACTTTATGGAGATTTTGTGACTGAATTCGATTTGCAGCATGATTCTTATCACTGTTTACAATTCTAGCCCATTAGGTACCATAGAGCCTGAGAAAACTGCTTCCAAAGTTCGAACCCAAGTCTGAAATGAAGGTCCATATAAATTATGATTTTTTAAAAAATCCAACTTTATGGAGATTTTGTGACTGAATTCGATTTTTACCACGATTTTTACCACGTTTCCAAAATTTCACCCCATTTGGTACCATAGAGCCTGAGAAAACTGCTTCCAAAGTTCGAACCCAACTCTGAAATTAGCGTTCATAAGAATCATGATTTTTCTAAGAATCAAACTTTATGGAGATTTTGTGACTGAATTCGATTTGCAGCATTATTCTTATCACTGGTCCACAATTCTAGCCCATTAGGTACCATAGAGCCTGAGAAAACTGCTTCCAAAGTTCGAAACCAAAACTGAAATGAAGGTCCATATAAATTATGATTTTTAAAAAAATCCAACTTTATGGAGATTTTGTGACTGAATTCGATTTGTACCACGATTTTTACCACGTTTCCAAAATTTCAGCCCATTTGGTACCATAGAGCCTGAGAAAACTGCTTCCAAAGTTCGAACCCAACTCTGAAATTAGCTTTCATAAGAATCATGATTTTTCTAAGAATCAAACTTTATGGAGATTTTGTGACTGAATTCGATTTGCAGCATGATTCTTATCACTGTTCCAAAATTCTAGCCCATTAGGTACCATAGAGCCTGAGAAAACTGCTTCCAAAGTTCGAACCCAAGTCTGAAATGAAGGTCCATATAAATTATGATTTTTTAAAAAATCCAACTTTATGGAGATTTTGTGACTGAATTCGATTTGTACCACGATTTTTACCACGTTTCCAAAATTTCAGCCCATTTGGTACCATAGAGCCTGAGAAAACTGCTTCCAAAGTTCGAACCCAACTCTGAAATTAGCTTTCATAAGAATCATGATTTTTCTAAGAATCAAACTTTATGGAGATTTTGTGACTGAATTCGATTTGCAGCATGATTCTTATCACTGTTCCACAATTCTAGCCCATTAGGTACCATAGAGCCTGAGAAAACTGCTTCCAAAGTTCGAACCCAAGTCTGAAATGAAGGTCCATATAAATTATGATTTTTTAAAAAATCCAACTTTATGGAGATTTTGTGACTGAATTCGATTTTTACCACGATTTTTACCACGTATCCAAAATTTCAGCCCATTTGGTATCATAGAGCCTGAGAAAACTGCTTCCAAAGTTCGAACCCAAGTCTGAAATTTGCGTTCATAAGAATCATGATTTTTCTAAGAATCAAACTTTATGGAGATTTTGTGACTGAATTCGATTTGCAGCATGATTCTTATCACTGTTTACAATTCTAGCCCATTAGGTACCATAGAGCCTGAGAAAACTGCTTCCAAAGTTCGAACCCAAGTCTGAAATGAAGGTCCATATAAATTATGATTTTTTAAAAAATCCAACTTTATGGAGATTTTGTGACTGAATTCGATTTTTACCACGATTTTTACCACGTTTCCAAAATTTCACCCCATTTGGTACCATAGAGCCTGAGAAAACTGCTTCCAAAGTTCGAACCCAACTCTGAAATTAGCGTTCATAAGAATCATGATTTTTCTAAGAATCAAACTTTATGGAGATTTTGTGACTGAATTCGATTTGCAGCATTATTCTTATCACTGGTCCACAATTCTAGCCCATTAGGTACCATAGAGCCTGAGAAAACTGCTTCCAAAGTTCGAAACCAAAACTGAAATGAAGGTCCATATAAATTATGATTTTTAAAAAAATCCAACTTTATGGAGATTTTGTGACTGAATTCGATTTGTACCACGATTTTTACCACGTTTCCAAAATTTCAGCCCATTTGGTACCATAGAGCCTGAGAAAACTGCTTCCAAAGTTCGAACCCAACTCTGAAATTAGCTTTCATAAGAATCATGATTTTTCTAAGAATCAAACTTTATGGAGATTTTGTGACTGAATTCGATTTGCAGCATGATTCTTATCACTGTTCCAAAATTCTAGCCCTTTAGGTACCATAGAGCCTGAGAAAACTGCTTCCAAAGTTCAAACCCAAGTCTGAAATTAGCGTCCATAAAAATTATGATTTTTTTTTAAATCCAACTTTATTTAGATTTTGTGACTGAATTCGATTTGTACCACGATTTTTACCACGTTTCCAAAATTTCAGCCCATTTGGTACCATAGAGCCTGAGAAAACTGCTTCCAAAGTTCGAACCCAACTCTGAAATTTGCGTTCATAAGAATCATGATTTTTCTAAGAATCAAACTTTATGGAGATTTTGTGACTGAATTCGATTTGCAGCATGATTCTTATCACTGTTCCGAAATTCTAGCCCTTTAGGTACCATAGAGCCTGAGAAAACTGCTTCCAAAGTTCAGCCCAAGTCTGAAATTAGCGTCCATAAAAATTATGATTTTTTAAAAAATCCAACTTTATATAGATTTTGTGACTGAATTAGATTTGGACCACGATTCTTACCACTTATCCAATGTTTCAGCCCATTTGGTACCATAGAGCCTGAGAAAACTGCTTCCAAAGTTCGACCCAAGTCTGAAATGAAGGTCCATAAAAATTATGATTTATTGTAAAAATCCAACTTTATGGAGATTTTGTGACTGAATTCGATTTGCAGCATGATTCTTATCACTGTTCCAAATTTCTAGCCCTTTAGGTACCATAGAGCCTGAGAAAACTGCTTCCAAAGTTCAAACCCAACTCTGAAATTAGCGTCCATAAAAATTATGATTTTTTTTAAATCCAACTTTATATAGATTTTGTGACTGAATTAGATTTGGACCACGATTCTTACCACTTTTTCAATGTTTCAGCCCATTTGGTACCATAGAGCCTGAGAAAACTGCTTCCAAAGTTCGAACCCAAGTCTGAAATTAGCGTTCATAAGAATCAGAATCATGATTTTTCTAAGAATAAAACTTTATGGAGATTTTGTGACTGAATTCGATTTGCAGCATGATTCTTATCACTGTTCCAAAATTCTAGCCCATTAGGTACCATAGAGCCTGAGAAAACTGCTTCCAAAGTTCGAACCCAAGTCTGAAATGAAGGTCCATATAAATTATGATTTTTTAAAAAATCCAACTTTATGGAGATTTTGTGACTGAATTCGATTTGTACCACGATTTTTACCACGTTTCCAAAATTTCAGCCCATTTGGTACAATAGAGCCTGAGAAAACTGCTTCCAAAGTTCGAACCCAAGTCTGAAATAAGCGTTCATAAGAATCATGATTTTTCTAAGAATCAAACTTTATGGAGATTTTGTGACTGAATTCGATTTGCAGCATGATTCTTATCACTGTTCCACAATTCTAGCCCATTAGGTACCATAGAGCCTGAGAAAACTGCTTCCAAAGTTCGAACCCAAGTCTGAAATGAAGGTCCATATAAATTATGATTTTTTTAAAAATCCAACTTTATGGAGATTTTGTGACTGAATTTGATTTGTACCACGATTCTTACCACGTTTCCAAAATTTCAGCCCATTTGGTACCATAGAGCCTGAGAAAACTGCTTCCAAAGTTCGAACCCAACTCTGAAATTAGCGTTCATAAGAATCATGATTTTTCTAAGAATCAAACTTTATGGAGATTTTGTGACTGAATTCGATTTGCAGCATGATTCTTATCACTGTTCCACAATTCTAGCCCATTAGGTACCATAGAGTCTGAGAAAACTGCTTCCAAAGTTCGAACCCAAGTCTGAAATGAAGGTCCATATAAATTATGATTTTTTAAAAAATCCAACTTTATGGAGATTTTGTGACTGAATTCGATTTGTACCACGATTTTTACCACGTTTCCAAAATTTCAGCCCATTTGGTACCATAGAGCCTGAGAAAACTGCTTCCAAAGTTCGAACCCAAGTCTGAAATTAGCGTTCATAAGAATCATGATTTTTCTAAGAATCAAACTTTATGGAGATTTTGTGACTGAATTCGATTTGCAGCATGATTCTTATCACTGTTCCACAATTCTAGCCCATTAGGTACCATAGAGCCTGAGAAAACTGCTTCCAAAGTTCGAACCCAAGTCTGAAATGAAGGTCCATATAAATTATGATTTTTTAAAAAATCCAACTTTATGGAGATTTTGTGACTGACATCGATTTGTACAACGATTTTTACCACGTTTCCAAAATTTCAGCCCATTTGGTACCATAGAGCCTGAGAAAACTGCTTCCAAAGTTCGAACCCAAGTCTGAAATTAGCGTTCATAAGAATCATGATTTTTCTAAGAATCAAACTTTATGGAGATTTTGTGACTGAATTCGATTTGCAGCATGATTCTTATCACTGTTCCACAATTCTAGCCCATTAGGTACCATAGAGCCTGAGAAAACTGCTTCCAAAGTTCGAACCCAAGTCTGAAATGAAGGTCCATATAAATTATGATTTTTTAAAAAATCCAACTTTATGGAGATTTTGTGACTGAATTCGATTTGTACCACGATTTTTACCACGTTTCCAAAATTTCAGCCCATTTGGTACCATAGAGCCTGAGAAAACTGCTTCCAAAGTTCGAACCCAAGTCTGAAATTTGCGTTCATAAGAATCATGATTTTTCTAAGAATCAAACTTTATGGAGATTTTGTGACTGAATTCGACTTTATGGAGATTTTGTGACTGAATTCGATTTGCAGCATGATTCTTATCACTGATCCACAATTCTAGCCCATTAGGTACCATAGAGTCCTAGAAAACTGCTTCCAAAGTTCGAACCCAAGTCTGAAATTAGCGTCCATAAAAATTATGATTTTTTTAAAAATCCAACTTTATATAGATTTTGTGACTGAATTTGATTTGTACCACGATTCTTACCACGTTTCCAAAATTTCAACCCATTTGGTACCATAGAGCCTGAGAAAACTGCTTCCAAAGTTCGAACCCAAGTCTGAAATGAAGGTCCATATAAATTATGATTTTTTAAAAAATCCAACTTTATGGAGATTTTGTGACTGAATTCGATTTGTACCACGATTTTTACCACGTTTCCAAAATTTCAGCCCATTTGGTACAATAGAGCCTGAGAAAACTGCTTCCAAAGTTCGAACCCAAGTCTGAAATAAGCGTTCATAAGAATCATGATTTTTCTAAGAATCAAACTTTATGGAGATTTTGTGACTGAATTCGATTTGCAGCATGATTCTTATCACTGTTCCACAATTCTAGCCCATTAGGTACCATAGAGCCTGAGAAAACTGCTTCCAAAGTTCGAACCCAAGTCTGAAATGAAGGTCCATATAAATTATGATTTTTTTAAAAATCCAACTTTATGGAGATTTTGTGACTGAATTTGATTTGAACCACGATTCTTACCACGTTTCCAAAATTTCAGCCCATTTGGTACCATAGAGCCTGAGAAAACTGCTTCCAAAGTTCGAACCCAACTCTGAAATTAGCGTTCATAAGAATCATGATTTTTCTAAGAATCAAACTTTATGGAGATTTTGTGACTGAATTCGATTTGCAGCATGATTCTTATCACTGTTCCACAATTCTAGCCCATTAGGTACCATAGAGTCTGAGAAAACTGCTTCCAAAGTTCGAACCCAAGTCTGAAATGAAGGTCCATATAAATTATGATTTTTTAAAAAATCCAACTTTATGGAGATTTTGTGACTGAATTCGATTTGTACCACGATTTTTACCACGTTTCCAAAATTTCAGCCCATTTGGTACCATAGAGCCTGAGAAAACTGCTTCCAAAGTTCGAACCCAAGTCTGAAATTAGCGTTCATAAGAATCATGATTTTTCTAAGAATCAAACTTTATGGAGATTTTGTGACTGAATTCGATTTGCAGCATGATTCTTATCACTGTTTTACAATTCTAGCCCATTAGGTACCATAGAGCCTGAGAAAACTGCTTCCAAAGTTCGAACCCAAGTCTGAAATGAAGGTCCATATAAATTATGATTTTTTAAAAAATCCAACTTTATGGAGATTTTGTGACTGAATTCGATTTGTACCACGATTTTTACCACGTTTCCAAAATTTCAGCCCATTTGGTACCATAGAGCCTGAGAAAACTGCTTCCAAAGTTCGAACCCAACTCTGAAATTAGCTTTCATAAGAATCATGATTTTTCTAAGAATCAAACTTTATGGAGATTTTGTGACTGAATTCGATTTGCAGCATGATTCTTATCACTGTTCCAAAATTCTAGCCCATTAGGTACCATAGAGCCTGAGAAAACTGCTTCCAAAGTTCGAACCCAAGTCTGAAATGAAGGTCCATATAAATTATGATTTTTTAAAAAATCCAACTTTATGGAGATTTTGTGACTGAATTCGATTTGTACCACGATTTTTACCACGTTTCCAAAATTTCAGCCCATTTGGTACCATAGAGCCTGAGAAAACTGCTTCCAAAGTTCGAACCCAACTCTGAAATTAGCTTTCATAAGAATCATGATTTTTCTAAGAATCAAACTTTATGGAGATTTTGTGACTGAATTCGATTTGCAGCATGATTCTTATCACTGTTCCACAATTCTAGCCCATTAGGTACCATAGAGCCTGAGAAAACTGCTTCCAAAGTTCGAACCCAAGTCTGAAATGAAGGTCCATATAAATTATGATTTTTTAAAAAATCCAACTTTATGGAGATTTTGTGACTGAATTCGATTTTTACCACGATTTTTACCACGTTTCCAAAATTTCAGCCCATTTGGTACCATAGAGCCTGAGAAAACTGCTTCCAAAGTTCGAACACAACTTTGAAATTAGCTTTCATAAGAATCATGATTTTTCTAAGAATCAAACTTTATGGAGATTTTGTGACTGAATTCGATTTGCAGCATGATTCTTATCACTGTTCCACAATTCTAGCCCATTAGGTACCATAGAGCCTGAGAAAACTGCTTCCAAAGTTCGAACCCAAGTCTGAAATGAAGGTCCATATAAATTATGATTTTTTAAAAAATCCAACTTTATGGAGATTTTGTGACTGAATTCGATTTTTACCACGATTTTTACCACGTTTCCAAAATTTCAGCCCATTTGGTATCATAGAGCCTGAGAAAACTGCTTCCAAAGTTCGAACCCAAGTCTGAAATTTGCGTTCATAAGAATCATGATTTTTCTAAGAATCAAACTTTATGGAGATTTTGTGACTGAATTCGATTTGCAGCATGATTCTTATCACTGTTTACAATTCTAGCCCATTAGGTACCATAGAGCCTGAGAAAACTGCTTCCAAAGTTCGAACCCAAGTCTGAAATGAAGGTCCATATAAATTATGATTTTTTAAAAAATCCAACTTTATGGAGATTTTGTGACTGAATTCGATTTTTACCACGATTTTTACCACGTTTCCAAAATTTCACCCCATTTGGTACCATAGAGCCTGAGAAAACTGCTTCCAAAGTTCGAACCCAACTCTGAAATTAGCGTTCATAAGAATCATGATTTTTCTAAGAATCAAACTTTATGGAGATTTTGTGACTGAATTCGATTTGCAGCATGATTCTTATCACTGTTCCACAATTCTAGCCCATTAGGTACCATAGAGCCTGAGAAAACTGCTTCCAAAGTTCGAACCCAAGTCTGAAATGAAGGTCCATATAAATTATGATTTTTTAAAAAATCCAACTTTATGGAGATTTTGTGACTGAATTCGATTTGTACCACGATTTTTACCACGTTTCCAAAATTTCAGCCCATTTGGTACCACAGAGCCTGAGAAAACTGCTTCCAAAGTTCGAACCCAAGTCTGAAATTTGCGATCATAAGAATCATGATTTTTCTAAGAATCAATCTTTATGGAGATTTTGTGACTGAATTCGATTTGCAGCATGATTCTTATCACTGTTCCACAATTCTAGCCCATTAGGTACCATAGAGCCTGAGAAAACTGCTTCCAAAGTTCGAACCCAAGTCTGAAATTAGCGTTCATAAGAATCATGATTTTTCTAAGAATCAAACTTTATGGAGATTTTGTGACTGAATTCGATTTGCAGCATGATTCTTATCACTGGTCCACAATTCTAGCCCATTAGGTACCATAGAGCCTGAGAAAACTGCTTCCAAAGTTCGAACCCAAAACTGAAATGAAGGTCCATATAAATTATGATTTTTAAAAAAATCCAACTTTATGGAGATTTTGTGACTGAATTCGATTTGTACCACGATTTTTACCACGTTTCCAAAATTTCAGCCCATTTGGTACCATAGAACCTGAGAAAACTGCTTCCAAAGTTCGAACCCAACTCTGAAATTAGCTTTCATAAGAATCATGATTTTTCTAAGAATCAAACTTTATGGAGATTTTGTGACTGAATTCGATTTGCAGCATGATTCTTATCACTGTTCCAAAATTCTAGCCCATTAGGTACCATAGAGCCTGAGAAAACTGCTTCCAAAGTTCGAACCCAAGTCTGAAATGAAGGTCCATATAAATTATGATTTTTAAAAAAATCCAACTTTATGGAGATTTTGTGACTGAATTCGATTTGTACCACGATTTTTACCACGTTTCCAAAATTTCAGCCCATTTGGTACCATAGAGCCTGAGAAAACAGCTTCCAAAGTTCGAACCCAAGTCTGAAATTAGCGTTCATAAGAATCATTATTTTTCTAAGAATCAAACTTTATGGAGATTTTGTGACTGAATTCGATTTGCAGCATGATTCTTATCACTGTTCCACAATTCTAGCCCATTAGGTACCATAGAGCCTGAGAAAAATGCTTCCAAAGTTCGAACCCAACCCTGAAATTAGCGTTCATAAGAATCATGATTTTTCTAAGAATCAAACTTTATGGAGATTTTGTGACTGAATTCGATTTTTACCACGATTTTTACCACGTTTCCAAAATTTCAGCCCATTTGGTACCATAGAGCCTGAGAAAACTGCTTCCAAAGTTCGAACCCAAGTCTGAAATGAAGGTCCATATAAATTATGATTTTTTAAAAAATCCAACTTTATGGAGATTTTGTGACTGAATTCGATTTTTACCACGATTTTTACCACGTTTCCAAAATTTCAGCCCATTTGGTACCATAGAGCCTGAGAAAACTGCTTCCAAAGTTCGAACCCAACCCTGAAATTAGCGTTCATAAGAATCATGATTTTTCTAAGAATCAAACTTTATGGAGATTTTGTGACTGAATTCGATTTGCAGCATGATTCTTATCACTGTTCCAATATTCTAGCCCATTAGGTACCATAGAGCCTGAGAAAACTGCTTCCAAAGTTCGAACCCAAGTCTGAAATGAAGGTCCATATAAATTATGATTTTTTAAAAAATCCAACTTTATGGAGATTTTGTGACTGAATTCGATTTTTACCACGATTCTTACCACGTTTCAAAATTTCAGCCCATTTGGTACCATAGAGCCTGAGAAAACTGCTTCCAAAGTTCGAACACAACTCTGAAATTAGCGTTCATAAAAATCATGATTTTTCTAAGAATCAAACTTTATGGAGATTTTGTGACTGAATTCGATTTGCAGCATGATTCTTATCACTGTTCCACAATTCTAGCCCATTAGGTACCATAGAGCCTGAGAAAACTGCTTCCAAAGTTCGAACCCAAGTCTGAAATGAAGGTCCATATAAATTATGATTTTTTAAAAAATCCAACTTTATGGAGATTTTGTGACTGAATTCGATTTTTACCACGATTTTTACCACGTTTCCAAAATTTCAGCCCATTTGGTACCATAGAGCCTGAGAAAACTGCTTCCAAAGTTCGAACCCAACTCTGAAATTAGCGTTCATAAGAATCATGATTTTTCTAAGAATCAAACTTTATGGAGATTTTGTGACTGAATTCGATTTGCAGCATGATTCTTATCACTGTTCCACAATTCTAGCCCATTAGGTACCATAGAGCCTGAGAAAACTGCTTCCAAAGTTCGAACCCAAGTCTGAAATGAAGGTCCATATAAATTATGATTTTTTAAAAAATCCAACTTTATGGAGATTTTGTGACTGAATTCGATTTGTACCACGATTTTTACCACGTTTCCAAAATTTCAGCCCATTTGGTACCACAGAGCCTGAGAAAACTGCTTCCAAAGTTCGAACCCAAGTCTGAAATTTGCGATCATAAGAATCATGATTTTTCTAAGAATCAATCTTTATGGAGATTTTGTGACTGAATTCGATTTGCAGCATGATTCTTATCACTGTTCCACAATTCTAGCCCATTAGGTACCATAGAGCCTGAGAAAACTGCTTCCAAAGTTCGAACCCAAGTCTGAAATTAGCGTTCATAAGAATCATGATTTTTCTAAGAATCAAACTTTATGGAGATTTTGTGACTGAATTCGATTTGCAGCATGATTCTTATCACTGGTCCACAATTCTAGCCCATTAGGTACCATAGAGCCTGAGAAAACTGCTTCCAAAGTTCGAACCCAAAACTGAAATGAAGGTCCATATAAATTATGATTTTTAAAAAAATCCAACTTTATGGAGATTTTGTGACTGAATTCGATTTGTACCACGATTTTTACCACGTTTCCAAAATTTCAGCCCATTTGGTACCATAGAACCTGAGAAAACTGCTTCCAAAGTTCGAACCCAACTCTGAAATTAGCTTTCATAAGAATCATGATTTTTCTAAGAATCAAACTTTATGGAGATTTTGTGACTGAATTCGATTTGCAGCATGATTCTTATCACTGTTCCAAAATTCTAGCCCATTAGGTACCATAGAGCCTGAGAAAACTGCTTCCAAAGTTCGAACCCAAGTCTGAAATGAAGGTCCATATAAATTATGATTTTTAAAAAAATCCAACTTTATGGAGATTTTGTGACTGAATTCGATTTGTACCACGATTTTTACCACGTTTCCAAAATTTCAGCCCATTTGGTACCATAGAGCCTGAGAAAACAGCTTCCAAAGTTCGAACCCAAGTCTGAAATTAGCGTTCATAAGAATCATTATTTTTCTAAGAATCAAACTTTATGGAGATTTTGTGACTGAATTCGATTTGCAGCATGATTCTTATCACTGTTCCACAATTCTAGCCCATTAGGTACCATAGAGCCTGAGAAAAATGCTTCCAAAGTTCGAACCCAACCCTGAAATTAGCGTTCATAAGAATCATGATTTTTCTAAGAATCAAACTTTATGGAGATTTTGTGACTGAATTCGATTTTTACCACGATTTTTACCACGTTTCCAAAATTTCAGCCCATTTGGTACCATAGAGCCTGAGAAAACTGCTTCCAAAGTTCGAACCCAAGTCTGAAATGAAGGTCCATATAAATTATGATTTTTTAAAAAATCCAACTTTATGGAGATTTTGTGACTGAATTCGATTTTTACCACGATTTTTACCACGTTTCCAAAATTTCAGCCCATTTGGTACCATAGAGCCTGAGAAAACTGCTTCCAAAGTTCGAACCCAACCCTGAAATTAGCGTTCATAAGAATCATGATTTTTCTAAGAATCAAACTTTATGGAGATTTTGTGACTGAATTCGATTTGCAGCATGATTCTTATCACTGTTCCAATATTCTAGCCCATTAGGTACCATAGAGCCTGAGAAAACTGCTTCCAAAGTTCGAACCCAAGTCTGAAATGAAGGTCCATATAAATTATGATTTTTTAAAAAATCCAACTTTATGGAGATTTTGTGACTGAATTCGATTTTTACCACGATTCTTACCACGTTTCAAAATTTCAGCCCATTTGGTACCATAGAGCCTGAGAAAACTGCTTCCAAAGTTCGAACACAACTCTGAAATTAGCGTTCATAAAAATCATGATTTTTCTAAGAATCAAACTTTATGGAGATTTTGTGACTGAATTCGATTTGCAGCATGATTCTTATCACTGTTCCACAATTCTAGCCCATTAGGTACCATAGAGCCTGAGAAAACTGCTTCCAAAGTTCGAACCCAAGTCTGAAATGAAGGTCCATATAAATTATGATTTTTTAAAAAATCCAACTTTATGGAGATTTTGTGACTGAATTCGATTTTTACCACGATTTTTACCACGTTTCCAAAATTTCAGCCCATTTGGTACCATAGAGCCTGAGAAAACTGCTTCCAAAGTTCGAACACAACTTTGAAATTAGCTTTCATAAGAATCATGATTTTTCTAAGAATCAAACTTTATGGAGATTTTGTGACTGAATTCGATTTGCAGCATGATTCTTATCACTGTTCCACAATTCTAGCCCATTAGGTACCATAGAGCCTGAGAAAACTGCTTCCAAAGTTCGAACCCAAGTCTGAAATGAAGGTCCATATAAATTATGATTTTTTAAAAAATCCAACTTTATGGAGATTTTGTGACTGAATTCGATTTTTACCACGATTTTTACCACGTTTCCAAAATTTCAGCCCATTTGGTATCATAGAGCCTGAGAAAACTGCTTCCAAAGTTCGAACCCAAGTCTGAAATTTGCGTTCATAAGAATCATGATTTTTCTAAGAATCAAACTTTATGGAGATTTTGTGACTGAATTCGATTTGCAGCATGATTCTTATCACTGTTTACAATTCTAGCCCATTAGGTACCATAGAGCCTGAGAAAACTGCTTCCAAAGTTCGAACCCAAGTCTGAAATGAAGGTCCATATAAATTATGATTTTTTAAAAAATCCAACTTTATGGAGATTTTGTGACTGAATTCGATTTTTACCACGATTTTTACCACGTTTCCAAAATTTCACCCCATTTGGTACCATAGAGCCTGAGAAAACTGCTTCCAAAGTTCGAACCCAACTCTGAAATTAGCGTTCATAAGAATCATGATTTTTCTAAGAATCAAACTTTATGGAGATTTTGTGACTGAATTCGATTTGCAGCATTATTCTTATCACTGGTCCACAATTCTAGCCCATTAGGTACCATAGAGCCTGAGAAAACTGCTTCCAAAGTTCGAAACCAAAACTGAAATGAAGGTCCATATAAATTATGATTTTTAAAAAAATCCAACTTTATGGAGATTTTGTGACTGAATTCGATTTGTACCACGATTTTTACCACGTTTCCAAAATTTCAGCCCATTTGGTACCATAGAGCCTGAGAAAACTGCTTCCAAAGTTCGAACCCAACTCTGAAATTAGCTTTCATAAGAATCATGATTTTTCTAAGAATCAAACTTTATGGAGATTTTGTGACTGAATTCGATTTGCAGCATGATTCTTATCACTGTTCCAAAATTCTAGCCCATTAGGTACCATAGAGCCTGAGAAAACTGCTTCCAAAGTTCGAACCCAAGTCTGAAATGAAGGTCCATATAAATTATGATTTTTTAAAAAATCCAACTTTATGGAGATTTTGTGACTGAATTCGATTTGTACCACGATTTTTACCACGTTTCCAAAATTTCAGCCCATTTGGTACCATAGAGCCTGAGAAAACTGCTTCCAAAGTTCGAACCCAACTCTGAAATTAGCTTTCATAAGAATCATGATTTTTCTAAGAATCAAACTTTATGGATATTTTGTGACTGAATTCGATTTGCAGCATGATTCTTATCACTGTTCCACAATTCTAGCCCATTAGGTACCATAGAGCCTGAGAAAACTGCTTCCAAAGTTCGAACCCAAGTCTGAAATGAAGGTCCATATAAATTATGATTTTTTAAAAAATCCAACTTTATGGAGATTTTGTGACTGAATTCGATTTTTACCACGATTTTTACCACGTTTCCAAAATTTCAGCCCATTTGGTACCACAGAGCCTGAGAAAACTGCTTCCAAAGTTCGAACACAACTTTGAAATTAGCTTTCATAAGAATCATGATTTTTCTAAGAATCAAACTTTATGGAGATTTTGTGACTGAATTCGATTTGCAGCATGATTCTTATCACTGTTCCACAATTCTAGCCCATTAGGTACCATAGAGCCTGAGAAAACTGCTTCCAAAGTTCGAACCCAAGTCTGAAATGAAGGTCCATATAAATTATGATTTTTTAAAAAATCCAACTTTATGGAGATTTTGTGACTGAATTCGATTTTTACCACGATTTTTACCACGTTTCCAAAATTTCAGCCCATTTGGTATCATAGAGCCTGAGAAAACTGCTTCCAAAGTTCGAACCCAAGTCTGAAATTTGCGTTCATAAGAATCATGATTTTTCTAAGAATCAAACTTTATGGAGATTTTGTGACTGAATTCGATTTGCAGCATGATTCTTATCACTGTTCCAAAATTCTAGCCCTTTAGGTACCATAGAGCCTGAGAAAACTGCTTCCAAAGTTCAAACCCAAGTCTGAAATTAGCGTCCATAAAAATTATGATTTTTTTTTAAATCCAACTTTATTTAGATTTTGTGACTGAATTCGATTTGTACCACGATTTTTACCACGTTTCCAAAATTTCAGCCCATTTGGTATCATAGAGCCTGAGAAAACTGCTTCCAAAGTTCGAACACAACTTTGAAATTAGCTTTCATAAGAATCATGATTTTTCTAAGAATCAAACTTTATGGAGATTTTGTGACTGAATTCGATTTGCAGCATGATTCTTATCACTGTTCCACAATTCTAGCCCATTAGGTACCATAGAGCCTGAGAAAACTGCTTCCAAAGTTCGAACCCAAGTCTGAAATGAAGGTCCATATAAATTATGATTTTTTAAAAAATCCAACTTTATGGAGATTTTGTGACTGAATTCGATTTTTACCACGATTTTTACCACGTTTCCAAAATTTCAGCCCATTTGGTATCATAGAGCCTGAGAAAACTGCTTCCAAAGTTCGAACCCAAGTCTGAAATTTGCGTTCATAAGAATCATGATTTTTCTAAGAATCAAACTTTATGGAGATTTTGTGACTGAATTCGATTTGCAGCATGATTCTTATCACTGTTCCAAAATTCTAGCCCTTTAGGTACCATAGAGCCTGAGAAAACTGCTTCCAAAGTTCAAACCCAAGTCTGAAATTAGCGTCCATAAAAATTATGATTTTTTTTTAAATCCAACTTTATTTAGATTTTGTGACTGAATTCGATTTGTACCACGATTTTTACCACGTTTCCAAAATTTCAGCCCATTTGGTACCATAGAGCCTGAGAAAACTGCTTCCAAAGTTCGAACCCAACTCTGAAATTTGCGTTCATAAGAATCATGATTTTTCTAAGAATCAAACTTTATGGAGATTTTGTGACTGAATTCGATTTGCAGCATGATTCTTATCACTGTTCCGAAATTCTAGCCCTTTAGGTACCATAGAGCCTGAGAAAACTGCTTCCAAAGTTCAGCCCAAGTCTGAAATTAGCGTCCATAAAAATTATGATTTTTTAAAAAATCCAACTTTATATAGATTTTGTGACTGAATTTGATTTGTACTACGATTTTTACCACGTTTCCAAAATTTCAGCCCATTTGGTACCATAGAGCCTGAGAAAACTGCTTCCAAAGTTCGAACCCAAGTCTGAAATAAGCGTTCATAAGAATCATGATTTTTCTAAGAATCAAACTTTATGGAGATTTTGTGACTGAATTCGATTTGCAGCATGATTCTTATCACTGTTCCACAATTCTAGCCCATTAGGTACCATAGAGCCTGAGAAAAATGCTTCCAAAGTTCGAAAACAAGTCTGAAATTAGCGTCCATAAAAATTATGATTTTTTTAAAAATCCAACTTTATATAGATTTTGTGACTGAATTTGATTTGTACCACGATTCTTACCACGTTTCCAAAATTTCAGCCCATTTGGTACCATAGAGCCTGAGAAAACTGCTTCCAAAGTTCGAACCCAACTCTGAAATTAGCGTTCATAAGAATCATGATTTTTCTAAGAATCAAACTTTATGGAGATTTTGTGACTGAATTCGATTTGCAGCATGATTCTTATCACTGTTCCACAATTCTAGCCCATTAGGTACCATAGAGCCTGAGAAAACTGCTTCCAAAGTTCGAACCCAAGTCTGAAATGAAGGTCCATATAAATTATGATTTTTTAAAAAATCCAACTTTATGGAGATTTTGTGACTGAATTCGATTTTTACCACGATTTTTACCACGTTTCCAAAATTTCAGCCCATTTGGTACCATAGAGCCTGAGAAAACTGCTTCCAAAGTTCGAACCCAACTCTGAAATTAGCGTTCATAAGAATCATGATTTTTCTAAGAATCAAACTTTATGGAGATTTTGTGACTGAATTCGATTTGCAGCATGATTCTTATCACTGTTCCAATATTCTAGCCCATTAGGTACCATAGAGCCTGAGAAAACTGCTTCCAAAGTTCGAACCCAAGTCTGAAATGAAGGTCCATATAAATGATGATTTTTTAAAAAATCCAACTTTATGGAGATTTTGTGACTGAATTCGATTTGTACCACGATTTTTACCACGTTTCCAAAATTTCAGCCCATTTGGTACCATAGAGCCTGAGAAAACTGCTTCCAAAGTTCGAACCCAAGTCTGAAATTTGCGTTCATAAGAATCATGATTTTTCTAAGAATCAAACTTTATGGAGATTTTGTGACTGAATTCGACTTTATGGAGATTTTGTGACTGAATTCGATTTGCAGCATGATTCTTATCACTGTTCCACAATTCTAGCCCATTAGGTACCATAGAGCCTGAGAAAAATGCTTCCAAAGTTCGAACACAAGTCTGAAATTAGCGTCCATAAAAATTATGATTTTTTTTAAAATCCAACTTTATATAGATTTTGTGACTGAATTTGATTTGTACTACGATTTTTACCACGTTTCCAAAATTTCAGCCCATTTGGTACCATAGAGCCTGAGAAAACTGCTTCCAAAGTTCGAACCCAAGTCTGAAATAAGAGTTCATAAGAATCATGATTTTTCTAAGAATCAAACTTTATGGAGATTTTGTGACTGAATTCGATTTGCAGCATGATTCTTATCACTGTTCCACAATTCTAGCCCATTAGGTACCATAGAGCCTGAGAAAAATGCTTCCAAAGTTCGAAAACAAGTCTGAAATTAGCGTCCATAAAAATTATGATTTTTTTAAAAATCCAACTTTATATAGATTTTGTGACTGAATTTGATTTGTACCACGATTCTTACCACGTTTCCAAAATTTCAGCCCATTTGGTACCATAGAGCCTGAGAAAACTGCTTCCAAAGTTCGAACCCAACTCTGAAATTAGCGTTCATAAGAATCATGATTTTTCTAAGAATCAAACTTTATGGAGATTTTGTGACTGAATTCGATTTGCAGCATGATTCTTATCACTGTTCCACAATTCTAGCCCATTAGGTACCATAGAGCCTGAGAAAACTGCTTCCAAAGTTCGAACCCAAGTCTGAAATGAAGGTCCATATAAATTATGATTTTTTAAAAAATCCAACTTTATGGAGATTTTGTGACTGAATTCGATTTGTACCACGATTTTTACCACGTTTCCAAAATTTCAGCCCATTTGGTACCACAGAGCCTGAGAAAACTGCTTCCAAAGTTCGAACCCAAGTCTGAAATTTGCGATCATAAGAATCATGATTTTTCTAAGAATCAATCTTTATGGAGATTTTGTGACTGAATTCGATTTGCAGCATGATTCTTATCACTGTTCCACAATTCTAGCCCATTAGGTACCATAGAGCCTGAGAAAACTGCTTCCAAAGTTCGAACCCAAGTCTGAAATTAGCGTTCATAAGAATCATGATTTTTCTAAGAATCAAACTTTATGGAGATTTTGTGACTGAATTCGATTTGCAGCATGATTCTTATCACTGGTCCACAATTCTAGCCCATTAGGTACCATAGAGCCTGAGAAAACTGCTTCCAAAGTTCGAACCCAAAACTGAAATGAAGGTCCATATAAATTATGATTTTTAAAAAAATCCAACTTTATGGAGATTTTGTGACTGAATTCGATTTGTACCACGATTTTTACCACGTTTCCAAAATTTCAGCCCATTTGGTACCATAGAACCTGAGAAAACTGCTTCCAAAGTTCGAACCCAACTCTGAAATTAGCTTTCATAAGAATCATGATTTTTCTAAGAATCAAACTTTATGGAGATTTTGTGACTGAATTCGATTTGCAGCATGATTCTTATCACTGTTCCAAAATTCTAGCCCATTAGGTACCATAGAGCCTGAGAAAACTGCTTCCAAAGTTCGAACCCAAGTCTGAAATGAAGGTCCATATAAATTATGATTTTTAAAAAAATCCAACTTTATGGAGATTTTGTGACTGAATTCGATTTGTACCACGATTTTTACCACGTTTCCAAAATTTCAGCCCATTTGGTACCATAGAGCCTGAGAAAACAGCTTCCAAAGTTCGAACCCAAGTCTGAAATTAGCGTTCATAAGAATCATTATTTTTCTAAGAATCAAACTTTATGGAGATTTTGTGACTGAATTCGATTTGCAGCATGATTCTTATCACTGTTCCACAATTCTAGCCCATTAGGTACCATAGAGCCTGAGAAAAATGCTTCCAAAGTTCGAACCCAACCCTGAAATTAGCGTTCATAAGAATCATGATTTTTCTAAGAATCAAACTTTATGGAGATTTTGTGACTGAATTCGATTTTTACCACGATTTTTACCACGTTTCCAAAATTTCAGCCCATTTGGTACCATAGAGCCTGAGAAAACTGCTTCCAAAGTTCGAACCCAAGTCTGAAATGAAGGTCCATATAAATTATGATTTTTTAAAAAATCCAACTTTATGGAGATTTTGTGACTGAATTCGATTTTTACCACGATTTTTACCACGTTTCCAAAATTTCAGCCCATTTGGTACCATAGAGCCTGAGAAAACTGCTTCCAAAGTTCGAACCCAACCCTGAAATTAGCGTTCATAAGAATCATGATTTTTCTAAGAATCAAACTTTATGGAGATTTTGTGACTGAATTCGATTTGCAGCATGATTCTTATCACTGTTCCAATATTCTAGCCCATTAGGTACCATAGAGCCTGAGAAAACTGCTTCCAAAGTTCGAACCCAAGTCTGAAATGAAGGTCCATATAAATTATGATTTTTTAAAAAATCCAACTTTATGGAGATTTTGTGACTGAATTCGATTTTTACCACGATTCTTACCACGTTTCAAAATTTCAGCCCATTTGGTACCATAGAGCCTGAGAAAACTGCTTCCAAAGTTCGAACACAACTCTGAAATTAGCGTTCATAAAAATCATGATTTTTCTAAGAATCAAACTTTATGGAGATTTTGTGACTGAATTCGATTTGCAGCATGATTCTTATCACTGTTCCACAATTCTAGCCCATTAGGTACCATAGAGCCTGAGAAAACTGCTTCCAAAGTTCGAACCCAAGTCTGAAATGAAGGTCCATATAAATTATGATTTTTTAAAAAATCCAACTTTATGGAGATTTTGTGACTGAATTCGATTTTTACCACGATTTTTACCACGTTTCCAAAATTTCAGCCCATTTGGTACCATAGAGCCTGAGAAAACTGCTTCCAAAGTTCGAACCCAACTCTGAAATTAGCGTTCATAAGAATCATGATTTTTCTAAGAATCAAACTTTATGGAGATTTTGTGACTGAATTCGATTTGCAGCATGATTCTTATCACTGTTCCACAATTCTAGCCCATTAGGTACCATAGAGCCTGAGAAAACTGCTTCCAAAGTTCGAACCCAAGTCTGAAATGAAGGTCCATATAAATTATGATTTTTTAAAAAATCCAACTTTATGGAGATTTTGTGACTGAATTCGATTTGTACCACGATTTTTACCACGTTTCCAAAATTTCAGCCCATTTGGTACCACAGAGCCTGAGAAAACTGCTTCCAAAGTTCGAACCCAAGTCTGAAATTTGCGATCATAAGAATCATGATTTTTCTAAGAATCAATCTTTATGGAGATTTTGTGACTGAATTCGATTTGCAGCATGATTCTTATCACTGTTCCACAATTCTAGCCCATTAGGTACCATAGAGCCTGAGAAAACTGCTTCCAAAGTTCGAACCCAAGTCTGAAATTAGCGTTCATAAGAATCATGATTTTTCTAAGAATCAAACTTTATGGAGATTTTGTGACTGAATTCGATTTGCAGCATGATTCTTATCACTGGTCCACAATTCTAGCCCATTAGGTACCATAGAGCCTGAGAAAACTGCTTCCAAAGTTCGAACCCAAAACTGAAATGAAGGTCCATATAAATTATGATTTTTAAAAAAATCCAACTTTATGGAGATTTTGTGACTGAATTCGATTTGTACCACGATTTTTACCACGTTTCCAAAATTTCAGCCCATTTGGTACCATAGAACCTGAGAAAACTGCTTCCAAAGTTCGAACCCAACTCTGAAATTAGCTTTCATAAGAATCATGATTTTTCTAAGAATCAAACTTTATGGAGATTTTGTGACTGAATTCGATTTGCAGCATGATTCTTATCACTGTTCCAAAATTCTAGCCCATTAGGTACCATAGAGCCTGAGAAAACTGCTTCCAAAGTTCGAACCCAAGTCTGAAATGAAGGTCCATATAAATTATGATTTTTAAAAAAATCCAACTTTATGGAGATTTTGTGACTGAATTCGATTTGTACCACGATTTTTACCACGTTTCCAAAATTTCAGCCCATTTGGTACCATAGAGCCTGAGAAAACAGCTTCCAAAGTTCGAACCCAAGTCTGAAATTAGCGTTCATAAGAATCATTATTTTTCTAAGAATCAAACTTTATGGAGATTTTGTGACTGAATTCGATTTGCAGCATGATTCTTATCACTGTTCCACAATTCTAGCCCATTAGGTACCATAGAGCCTGAGAAAAATGCTTCCAAAGTTCGAACCCAACCCTGAAATTAGCGTTCATAAGAATCATGATTTTTCTAAGAATCAAACTTTATGGAGATTTTGTGACTGAATTCGATTTTTACCACGATTTTTACCACGTTTCCAAAATTTCAGCCCATTTGGTACCATAGAGCCTGAGAAAACTGCTTCCAAAGTTCGAACCCAAGTCTGAAATGAAGGTCCATATAAATTATGATTTTTTAAAAAATCCAACTTTATGGAGATTTTGTGACTGAATTCGATTTTTACCACGATTTTTACCACGTTTCCAAAATTTCAGCCCATTTGGTACCATAGAGCCTGAGAAAACTGCTTCCAAAGTTCGAACCCAACCCTGAAATTAGCGTTCATAAGAATCATGATTTTTCTAAGAATCAAACTTTATGGAGATTTTGTGACTGAATTCGATTTGCAGCATGATTCTTATCACTGTTCCAATATTCTAGCCCATTAGGTACCATAGAGCCTGAGAAAACTGCTTCCAAAGTTCGAACCCAAGTCTGAAATGAAGGTCCATATAAATTATGATTTTTTAAAAAATCCAACTTTATGGAGATTTTGTGACTGAATTCGATTTTTACCACGATTCTTACCACGTTTCAAAATTTCAGCCCATTTGGTACCATAGAGCCTGAGAAAACTGCTTCCAAAGTTCGAACACAACTCTGAAATTAGCGTTCATAAAAATCATGATTTTTCTAAGAATCAAACTTTATGGAGATTTTGTGACTGAATTCGATTTGCAGCATGATTCTTATCACTGTTCCACAATTCTAGCCCATTAGGTACCATAGAGCCTGAGAAAACTGCTTCCAAAGTTCGAACCCAAGTCTGAAATGAAGGTCCATATAAATTATGATTTTTTAAAAAATCCAACTTTATGGAGATTTTGTGACTGAATTCGATTTTTACCACGATTTTTACCACGTTTCCAAAATTTCAGCCCATTTGGTACCATAGAGCCTGAGAAAACTGCTTCCAAAGTTCGAACACAACTTTGAAATTAGCTTTCATAAGAATCATGATTTTTCTAAGAATCAAACTTTATGGAGATTTTGTGACTGAATTCGATTTGCAGCATGATTCTTATCACTGTTCCACAATTCTAGCCCATTAGGTACCATAGAGCCTGAGAAAACTGCTTCCAAAGTTCGAACCCAAGTCTGAAATGAAGGTCCATATAAATTATGATTTTTTAAAAAATCCAACTTTATGGAGATTTTGTGACTGAATTCGATTTTTACCACGATTTTTACCACGTTTCCAAAATTTCAGCCCATTTGGTATCATAGAGCCTGAGAAAACTGCTTCCAAAGTTCGAACCCAAGTCTGAAATTTGCGTTCATAAGAATCATGATTTTTCTAAGAATCAAACTTTATGGAGATTTTGTGACTGAATTCGATTTGCAGCATGATTCTTATCACTGTTTACAATTCTAGCCCATTAGGTACCATAGAGCCTGAGAAAACTGCTTCCAAAGTTCGAACCCAAGTCTGAAATGAAGGTCCATATAAATTATGATTTTTTAAAAAATCCAACTTTATGGAGATTTTGTGACTGAATTCGATTTTTACCACGATTTTTACCACGTTTCCAAAATTTCACCCCATTTGGTACCATAGAGCCTGAGAAAACTGCTTCCAAAGTTCGAACCCAACTCTGAAATTAGCGTTCATAAGAATCATGATTTTTCTAAGAATCAAACTTTATGGAGATTTTGTGACTGAATTCGATTTGCAGCATTATTCTTATCACTGGTCCACAATTCTAGCCCATTAGGTACCATAGAGCCTGAGAAAACTGCTTCCAAAGTTCGAAACCAAAACTGAAATGAAGGTCCATATAAATTATGATTTTTAAAAAAATCCAACTTTATGGAGATTTTGTGACTGAATTCGATTTGTACCACGATTTTTACCACGTTTCCAAAATTTCAGCCCATTTGGTACCATAGAGCCTGAGAAAACTGCTTCCAAAGTTCGAACCCAACTCTGAAATTAGCTTTCATAAGAATCATGATTTTTCTAAGAATCAAACTTTATGGAGATTTTGTGACTGAATTCGATTTGCAGCATGATTCTTATCACTGTTCCAAAATTCTAGCCCATTAGGTACCATAGAGCCTGAGAAAACTGCTTCCAAAGTTCGAACCCAAGTCTGAAATGAAGGTCCATATAAATTATGATTTTTTAAAAAATCCAACTTTATGGAGATTTTGTGACTGAATTCGATTTGTACCACGATTTTTACCACGTTTCCAAAATTTCAGCCCATTTGGGACCATAGAGCCTGAGAAAACTGCTTCCAAAGTTCGAACCCAACTCTGAAATTAGCTTTCATAAGAATCATGATTTTTCTAAGAATCAAACTTTATGGAGATTTTGTGACTGAATTCGATTTGCAGCATGATTCTTATCACTGTTCCACAATTCTAGCCCATTAGGTACCATAGAGCCTGAGAAAACTGCTTCCAAAGTTCGAACCCAAGTCTGAAATGAAGGTCCATATAAATTATGATTTTTTAAAAAATCCAACTTTATGGAGATTTTGTGACTGAATTCGATTTTTACCACGATTTTTACCACGTTTCCAAAATTTCAGCCCATTTGGTACCATAGAGCCTGAGAAAACTGCTTCCAAAGTTCGAACACAACTTTGAAATTAGCTTTCATAAGAATCATGATTTTTCTAAGAATCAAACTTTATGGAGATTTTGTGACTGAATTCGATTTGCAGCATGATTCTTATCACTGTTCCACAATTCTAGCCCATTAGGTACCATAGAGCCTGAGAAAACTGCTTCCAAAGTTCGAACCCAAGTCTGAAATGAAGGTCCATATAAATTATGATTTTTTAAAAAATCCAACTTTATGGAGATTTTGTGACTGAATTCGATTTTTACCACGATTTTTACCACGTTTCCAAAATTTCAGCCCATTTGGTATCATAGAGCCTGAGAAAACTGCTTCCAAAGTTCGAACCCAAGTCTGAAATTTGCGTTCATAAGAATCATGATTTTTCTAAGAATCAAACTTTATGGAGATTTTGTGACTGAATTCGATTTGCAGCATGATTCTTATCACTGTTTACAATTCTAGCCCATTAGGTACCATAGAGCCTGAGAAAACTGCTTCCAAAGTTCGAACCCAAGTCTGAAATGAAGGTCCATATAAATTATGATTTTTTAAAAAATCCAACTTTATGGAGATTTTGTGACTGAATTCGATTTTTACCACGATTTTTACCACGTTTCCAAAATTTCACCCCATTTGGTACCATAGAGCCTGAGAAAACTGCTTCCAAAGTTCGAACCCAACTCTGAAATTAGCGTTCATAAGAATCATGATTTTTCTAAGAATCAAACTTTATGGAGATTTTGTGACTGAATTCGATTTGCAGCATTATTCTTATCACTGGTCCACAATTCTAGCCCATTAGGTACCATAGAGCCTGAGAAAACTGCTTCCAAAGTTCGAAACCAAAACTGAAATGAAGGTCCATATAAATTATGATTTTTAAAAAAATCCAACTTTATGGAGATTTTGTGACTGAATTCGATTTGTACCACGATTTTTACCACGTTTCCAAAATTTCAGCCCATTTGGTACCATAGAGCCTGAGAAAACTGCTTCCAAAGTTCGAACCCAACTCTGAAATTAGCTTTCATAAGAATCATGATTTTTCTAAGAATCAAACTTTATGGAGATTTTGTGACTGAATTCGATTTGCAGCATGATTCTTATCACTGTTCCAAAATTCTAGCCCTTTAGGTACCATAGAGCCTGAGAAAACTGCTTCCAAAGTTCAAACCCAAGTCTGAAATTAGCGTCCATAAAAATTATGATTTTTTTTTAAATCCAACTTTATTTAGATTTTGTGACTGAATTCGATTTGTACCACGATTTTTACCACGTTTCCAAAATTTCAGCCCATTTGGTACCATAGAGCCTGAGAAAACTGCTTCCAAAGTTCGAACCCAACTCTGAAATTTGCGTTCATAAGAATCATGATTTTTCTAAGAATCAAACTTTATGGAGATTTTGTGACTGAATTCGATTTGCAGCATGATTCTTATCACTGTTCCGAAATTCTAGCCCTTTAGGTACCATAGAGCCTGAGAAAACTGCTTCCAAAGTTCAGCCCAAGTCTGAAATTAGCGTCCATAAAAATTATGATTTTTTAAAAAATCCAACTTTATATAGATTTTGTGACTGAATTAGATTTGGACCACGATTCTTACCACTTATCCAATGTTTCAGCCCATTTGGTACCATAGAGCCTGAGAAAACTGCTTCCAAAGTTCGACCCAAGTCTGAAATGAAGGTCCATAAAAATTATGATTTATTGTAAAAATCCAACTTTATGGAGATTTTGTGACTGAATTCGATTTGCAGCATGATTCTTATCACTGTTCCAAATTTCTAGCCCTTTAGGTACCATAGAGCCTGAGAAAACTGCTTCCAAAGTTCAAACCCAACTCTGAAATTAGCGTCCATAAAAATTATGATTTTTTTTAAATCCAACTTTATATAGATTTTGTGACTGAATTAGATTTGGACCACGATTCTTACCACTTTTTCAATGTTTCAGCCCATTTGGTACCATAGAGCCTGAGAAAACTGCTTCCAAAGTTCGAACCCAAGTCTGAAATTAGCGTTCATAAGAATCAGAATCATGATTTTTCTAAGAATAAAACTTTATGGAGATTTTGTGACTGAATTCGATTTGCAGCATGATTCTTATCACTGTTCCAAAATTCTAGCCCATTAGGTACCATAGAGCCTGAGAAAACTGCTTCCAAAGTTCGAACCCAAGTCTGAAATGAAGGTCCATATAAATTATGATTTTTTAAAAAATCCAACTTTATGGAGATTTTGTGACTGAATTCGATTTGTACCACGATTTTTACCACGTTTCCAAAATTTCAGCCCATTTGGTACAATAGAGCCTGAGAAAACTGCTTCCAAAGTTCGAACCCAAGTCTGAAATAAGCGTTCATAAGAATCATGATTTTTCTAAGAATCAAACTTTATGGAGATTTTGTGACTGAATTCGATTTGCAGCATGATTCTTATCACTGTTCCACAATTCTAGCCCATTAGGTACCATAGAGCCTGAGAAAACTGCTTCCAAAGTTCGAACCCAAGTCTGAAATGAAGGTCCATATAAATTATGATTTTTTTAAAAATCCAACTTTATGGAGATTTTGTGACTGAATTTGATTTGTACCACGATTCTTACCACGTTTCCAAAATTTCAGCCCATTTGGTACCATAGAGCCTGAGAAAACTGCTTCCAAAGTTCGAACCCAACTCTGAAATTAGCGTTCATAAGAATCATGATTTTTCTAAGAATCAAACTTTATGGAGATTTTGTGACTGAATTCGATTTGCAGCATGATTCTTATCACTGTTCCACAATTCTAGCCCATTAGGTACCATAGAGTCTGAGAAAACTGCTTCCAAAGTTCGAACCCAAGTCTGAAATGAAGGTCCATATAAATTATGATTTTTTAAAAAATCCAACTTTATGGAGATTTTGTGACTGAATTCGATTTGTACCACGATTTTTACCACGTTTCCAAAATTTCAGCCCATTTGGTACCATAGAGCCTGAGAAAACTGCTTCCAAAGTTCGAACCCAAGTCTGAAATTAGCGTTCATAAGAATCATGATTTTTCTAAGAATCAAACTTTATGGAGATTTTGTGACTGAATTCGATTTGCAGCATGATTCTTATCACTGTTCCACAATTCTAGCCCATTAGGTACCATAGAGCCTGAGAAAACTGCTTCCAAAGTTCGAACCCAAGTCTGAAATGAAGGTCCATATAAATTATGATTTTTTAAAAAATCCAACTTTATGGAGATTTTGTGACTGACATCGATTTGTACAACGATTTTTACCACGTTTCCAAAATTTCAGCCCATTTGGTACCATAGAGCCTGAGAAAACTGCTTCCAAAGTTCGAACCCAAGTCTGAAATTAGCGTTCATAAGAATCATGATTTTTCTAAGAATCAAACTTTATGGAGATTTTGTGACTGAATTCGATTTGCAGCATGATTCTTATCACTGTTCCACAATTCTAGCCCATTAGGTACCATAGAGCCTGAGAAAACTGCTTCCAAAGTTCGAACCCAAGTCTGAAATGAAGGTCCATATAAATTATGATTTTTTAAAAAATCCAACTTTATGGAGATTTTGTGACTGAATTCGATTTGTACCACGATTTTTACCACGTTTCCAAAATTTCAGCCCATTTGGTACCATAGAGCCTGAGAAAACTGCTTCCAAAGTTCGAACCCAAGTCTGAAATTTGCGTTCATAAGAATCATGATTTTTCTAAGAATCAAACTTTATGGAGATTTTGTGACTGAATTCGACTTTATGGAGATTTTGTGACTGAATTCGATTTGCAGCATGATTCTTATCACTGATCCACAATTCTAGCCCATTAGGTACCATAGAGTCCTAGAAAACTGCTTCCAAAGTTCGAACCCAAGTCTGAAATTAGCGTCCATAAAAATTATGATTTTTTTAAAAATCCAACTTTATATAGATTTTGTGACTGAATTTGATTTGTACCACGATTCTTACCACGTTTCCAAAATTTCAACCCATTTGGTACCATAGAGCCTGAGAAAACTGCTTCCAAAGTTCGAACCCAAGTCTGAAATGAAGGTCCATATAAATTATGATTTTTTAAAAAATCCAACTTTATGGAGATTTTGTGACTGAATTCGATTTGTACCACGATTTTTACCACGTTTCCAAAATTTCAGCCCATTTGGTACAATAGAGCCTGAGAAAACTGCTTCCAAAGTTCGAACCCAAGTCTGAAATAAGCGTTCATAAGAATCATGATTTTTCTAAGAATCAAACTTTATGGAGATTTTGTGACTGAATTCGATTTGCAGCATGATTCTTATCACTGTTCCACAATTCTAGCCCATTAGGTACCATAGAGCCTGAGAAAACTGCTTCCAAAGTTCGAACCCAAGTCTGAAATGAAGGTCCATATAAATTATGATTTTTTTAAAAATCCAACTTTATGGAGATTTTGTGACTGAATTTGATTTGAACCACGATTCTTACCACGTTTCCAAAATTTCAGCCCATTTGGTACCATAGAGCCTGAGAAAACTGCTTCCAAAGTTCGAACCCAACTCTGAAATTAGCGTTCATAAGAATCATGATTTTTCTAAGAATCAAACTTTATGGAGATTTTGTGACTGAATTCGATTTGCAGCATGATTCTTATCACTGTTCCACAATTCTAGCCCATTAGGTACCATAGAGTCTGAGAAAACTGCTTCCAAAGTTCGAACCCAAGTCTGAAATGAAGGTCCATATAAATTATGATTTTTTAAAAAATCCAACTTTATGGAGATTTTGTGACTGAATTCGATTTGTACCACGATTTTTACCACGTTTCCAAAATTTCAGCCCATTTGGTACCATAGAGCCTGAGAAAACTGCTTCCAAAGTTCGAACCCAAGTCTGAAATTAGCGTTCATAAGAATCATGATTTTTCTAAGAATCAAACTTTATGGAGATTTTGTGACTGAATTCGATTTGCAGCATGATTCTTATCACTGTTTTACAATTCTAGCCCATTAGGTACCATAGAGCCTGAGAAAACTGCTTCCAAAGTTCGAACCCAAGTCTGAAATGAAGGTCCATATAAATTATGATTTTTTAAAAAATCCAACTTTATGGAGATTTTGTGACTGACATCGATTTGTACCACGATTTTTACCACGTTTCCAAAATTTCAGCCCATTTGGTACCATAGAGCCTGAGAAAACTGCTTCCAAAGTTCGAACCCAAGTCTGAAATTAGCGTTCATAAGAATCATGATTTTTCTTAGAATCAAACTTTATGGAGATTTTGTGACTGAATTCGATTTGCAGCATGATTCTTATCACTGTTCCACAATTCTAGCCCATTAGGTACCATAGAGCCTGAGAAAACTGCTTCCAAAGTTCGAACCCAAGTCTGAAATGAAGGTCCATATAAATTATGATTTTTTAAAAAATCCAACTTTATGGAGATTTTGTGACTGAATTCGATTTGTACCACGATTTTTACCACGTTTCCAAAATTTCAGCCCATTTGGTACCATAGAGCCTGAGAAAACTGCTTCCAAAGTTCGAACCCAAGTCTGAAATTTGCGTTCATAAGAATCATGATTTTTCTAAGAATCAAACTTTATGGAGATTTTGTGACTGAATTCGATTTGCAGCATGATTCTTATCACTGTTCCACAATTCTAGCCCATTTGGTACCATAGAGCCTGAGAAAACTGCTTCCAAAGTTCGAACCCAACTCTGAAATTAGCTTTCATAAGAATCATGATTTTTCTAAGAATCAAACTTTATGGAGATTTTGTGACTGAATCCGGCTTTATGGAGATTTTGTGACTGAATTCGATTTGCAGCATGATTCTTATCACTGTTCCACAATTCTAGCCCATTAGGTACCATAGAGTCTGAGAAAACTGCTTCCAAAGTTCGAACCCAAGTCTGAAATTAGCGTCCATAAAAATTATGATTTTTTTAAAAATCCAACTTTATATAGATTTTGTGACTGAATTTGATTTGTACCACGATTCTTACCACGTTTCCAAAATTTCAGCCCATTTGGAACCATAGAGCCTGAGAAAACTGCTTCCAAAGTTCGAACCCAACTCTGAAATTAGCGTTCATAAGAATCATGATTTTTCTAAGAATCAAACTTTATGGAGATTTTGTGACTGAATTCGATTTGCAGCATGATTCTTATCACTGTTCCACAATTCTAGCCCATTAGGTACCATAGAGCCTGAGAAAACTGCTTCCAAAGTTCGAACCCAGTCTGAAATGAAGGTCCATATAAATTATGATTTTTTTAAAAATCCAACTTTATGGAGATTTTGTGACTGAATTCGATTTGTACCACGATTTTTACCACGTTTCCAAAATTTCAGCCCATTTGGTACCATAGAGCCTGAGAAAACTGCTTCCAAAGTTCGAACCCAACTCTGAAATTAGCGTTCATAAGAATCATGATTTTTCTAAAAATCAAACTTTATGGAGATTTTGTGACTGAATTAGATTTGCAGCATGATTCTTATCACTGTTTACAATTCTAGCCCATTAGGTACCATAGAGCCTGAGAAAACTGCTTCCAAAGTTCGAACCCAAGTCTGAAATGAAGGTCCATATAAATTATGATTTTTTAAAAAATCCAACTTCATGGAGATTTTGTGACTGAATTCGATTTTTACCACGATTTTTACCACGTTTCCAAAATTTCAGCCCATTTGGTACCATAGAGCCTGAGAAAACTGCTTCCAAAGTTCGAACACAACTCTGAAATTAGCGTTCATAAGAATCATGATTTTTCTAAGAATCAAACTTTATGGAGATTTTGTGACTGAATTCGATTTGCAGCATGATTCTTATCACTGTTCCACAATTCTAGCCCATTAGGTACCATAGAGCCTGAGAAAACTGCTTCCAAAGTTCGAACCCAAGTCTGAAATTAGCGTTCATAAGAATCATGATTTTTCTAAGAATCAAACTTTATGGAGATTTTGTGACTGAATTCGATTTGCAGCATGATTCTTATCACTGTTCCACAATTCTAGCCCATTAAGTACCATAGAGCCTGAGAAAACTGCTTCCAAAGTTCGAACCCAAGTCTGAAATTAGCGTTCATAAGAATCATGATTTTTCTAAGAATCAAACTTTATGGAGATTTTGTGACTGAATTCGATTTGCAGCATGATTCTTATCACTGTTCCACAATTCTAGCCCATTTGGTACCATAGAGCCTGAGAAAACTGCTTCCAAAGTTCGAACCCAACTCTGAAATTAACGTTCATAAGAATCATGATTTTTCTAAGAATCAAACTTTATGGAGATTTTGTGACTGAATTCGATTTGCAGCATGATTCTTATCACTGTTCCAATATTCTAGCCCATTAGGTACCATAGAGCCTGAGAAAACTGCTTCCAAAGTTCGAACCCAAGTCTGAAATGAAGGTCCATATAAATGATGATTTTTTAAAAAATCCAACTTTATGGAGATTTTGTGACTGAATTCGATTTGTACCACGATTTTTACCACGTTTCCAAAATTTCAGCCCATTTGGTACCATAGAGCCTGAGAAAACTGCTTCCAAAGTTCGAACCCAAGTCTGAAATTTGCGTTCATAAGAATCATGATTTTTCTAAGAATCAAACTTTATGGAGATTTTGTGACTGAATTCGACTTTATGGAGATTTTGTGACTGAATTCGATTTGCAGCATGATTCTTATCACTGTTCCACAATTCTAGCCCATTAGGTACCATAGAGCCTGAGAAAAATGCTTCCAAAGTTCGAACACAAGTCTGAAATTAGCGTCCATAAAAATTATGATTTTTTTTTAAATCCAACTTTATATAGATTTTGTGACTGAATTTGATTTGTACTACGATTTTTACCACGTTTCCAAAATTTCAGCCCATTTGGTACCATAGAGCCTGAGAAAACTGCTTCCAAAGTTCGAACCCAAGTCTGAAATAAGCGTTCATAAGAATCATGATTTTTCTAAGAATCAAACTTTATGGAGATTTTGTGACTGAATTCGATTTGCAGCATGATTCTTATCACTGTTCCACAATTCTAGCCCATTAGGTACCATAGAGCCTGAGAAAAATGCTTCCAAAGTTCGAAAACAAGTCTGAAATTAGCGTCCATAAAAATTATGATTTTTTTAAAAATCCAACTTTATATAGATTTTGTGACTGAATTTGATTTGTACCACGATTCTTACCACGTTTCCAAAATTTCAGCCCATTTGGTACCATAGAGCCTGAGAAAACTGCTTCCAAAGTTCGAACCCAACTCTGAAATTAGCGTTCATAAGAATCATGATTTTTCTAAGAATCAAACTTTATGGAGATTTTGTGACTGAATTCGATTTGCAGCATGATTCTTATCACTGTTCCACAATTCTAGCCCATTAGGTACCATAGAGCCTGAGAAAACTGCTTCCAAAGTTCGAACCCAAGTCTGAAATGAAGGTCCATATAAATTATGATTTTTTAAAAAATCCAACTTTATGGAGATTTTGTGACTGAATTCGATTTTTACCACGATTTTTACCACGTTTCCAAAATTTCAGCCCATTTGGTACCATAGAGCCTGAGAAAACTGCTTCCAAAGTTCGAACCCAACTCTGAAATTAGCGTTCATAAGAATCATGATTTTTCTAAGAATCAAACTTTATGGAGATTTTGTGACTGAATTCGATTTGCAGCATGATTCTTATCACTGTTCCAATATTCTAGCCCATTAGGTACCATAGAGCCTGAGAAAACTGCTTCCAAAGTTCGAACCCAAGTCTGAAATGAAGGTCCATATAAATGATGATTTTTTAAAAAATCCAACTTTATGGAGATTTTGTGACTGAATTCGATTTGTACCACGATTTTTACCACGTTTCCAAAATTTCAGCCCATTTGGTACCATAGAGCCTGAGAAAACTGCTTCCAAAGTTCGAACCCAAGTCTGAAATTTGCGTTCATAAGAATCATGATTTTTCTAAGAATCAAACTTTATGGAGATTTTGTGACTGAATTCGACTTTATGGAGATTTTGTGACTGAATTCGATTTGCAGCATGATTCTTATCACTGTTCCACAATTCTAGCCCATTAGGTACCATAGAGCCTGAGAAAAATGCTTCCAAAGTTCGAACACAAGTCTGAAATTAGCGTCCATAAAAATTATGATTTTTTTTAAAATCCAACTTTATATAGATTTTGTGACTGAATTTGATTTGTACTACGATTTTTACCACGTTTCCAAAATTTCAGCCCATTTGGTACCATAGAGCCTGAGAAAACTGCTTCCAAAGTTCGAACCCAAGTCTGAAATAAGAGTTCATAAGAATCATGATTTTTCTAAGAATCAAACTTTATGGAGATTTTGTGACTGAATTCGATTTGCAGCATGATTCTTATCACTGTTCCACAATTCTAGCCCATTAGGTACCATAGAGCCTGAGAAAAATGCTTCCAAAGTTCGAAAACAAGTCTGAAATTAGCGTCCATAAAAATTATGATTTTTTTAAAAATCCAACTTTATATAGATTTTGTGACTGAATTTGATTTGTACCACGATTCTTACCACGTTTCCAAAATTTCAGCCCATTTGGTACCATAGAGCCTGAGAAAACTGCTTCCAAAGTTCGAACCCAACTCTGAAATTAGCGTTCATAAGAATCATGATTTTTCTAAGAATCAAACTTTATGGAGATTTTGTGACTGAATTCGATTTGCAGCATGATTCTTATCACTGTTCCACAATTCTAGCCCATTAGGTACCATAGAGCCTGAGAAAACTGCTTCCAAAGTTCGAACCCAAGTCTGAAATGAAGGTCCATATAAATTATGATTTTTTAAAAAATCCAACTTTATGGAGATTTTGTGACTGAATTCGATTTGTACCACGATTTTTACCACGTTTCCAAAATTTCAGCCCATTTGGTACCACAGAGCCTGAGAAAACTGCTTCCAAAGTTCGAACCCAAGTCTGAAATTTGCGATCATAAGAATCATGATTTTTCTAAGAATCAATCTTTATGGAGATTTTGTGACTGAATTCGATTTGCAGCATGATTCTTATCACTGTTCCACAATTCTAGCCCATTAGGTACCATAGAGCCTGAGAAAACTGCTTCCAAAGTTCGAACCCAAGTCTGAAATTAGCGTTCATAAGAATCATGATTTTTCTAAGAATCAAACTTTATGGAGATTTTGTGACTGAATTCGATTTGCAGCATGATTCTTATCACTGGTCCACAATTCTAGCCCATTAGGTACCATAGAGCCTGAGAAAACTGCTTCCAAAGTTCGAACCCAAAACTGAAATGAAGGTCCATATAAATTATGATTTTTAAAAAAATCCAACTTTATGGAGATTTTGTGACTGAATTCGATTTGTACCACGATTTTTACCACGTTTCCAAAATTTCAGCCCATTTGGTACCATAGAACCTGAGAAAACTGCTTCCAAAGTTCGAACCCAACTCTGAAATTAGCTTTCATAAGAATCATGATTTTTCTAAGAATCAAACTTTATGGAGATTTTGTGACTGAATTCGATTTGCAGCATGATTCTTATCACTGTTCCAAAATTCTAGCCCATTAGGTACCATAGAGCCTGAGAAAACTGCTTCCAAAGTTCGAACCCAAGTCTGAAATGAAGGTCCATATAAATTATGATTTTTAAAAAAATCCAACTTTATGGAGATTTTGTGACTGAATTCGATTTGTACCACGATTTTTACCACGTTTCCAAAATTTCAGCCCATTTGGTACCATAGAGCCTGAGAAAACAGCTTCCAAAGTTCGAACCCAAGTCTGAAATTAGCGTTCATAAGAATCATTATTTTTCTAAGAATCAAACTTTATGGAGATTTTGTGACTGAATTCGATTTGCAGCATGATTCTTATCACTGTTCCACAATTCTAGCCCATTAGGTACCATAGAGCCTGAGAAAAATGCTTCCAAAGTTCGAACCCAACCCTGAAATTAGCGTTCATAAGAATCATGATTTTTCTAAGAATCAAACTTTATGGAGATTTTGTGACTGAATTCGATTTTTACCACGATTTTTACCACGTTTCCAAAATTTCAGCCCATTTGGTACCATAGAGCCTGAGAAAACTGCTTCCAAAGTTCGAACCCAAGTCTGAAATGAAGGTCCATATAAATTATGATTTTTTAAAAAATCCAACTTTATGGAGATTTTGTGACTGAATTCGATTTTTACCACGATTTTTACCACGTTTCCAAAATTTCAGCCCATTTGGTACCATAGAGCCTGAGAAAACTGCTTCCAAAGTTCGAACCCAACCCTGAAATTAGCGTTCATAAGAATCATGATTTTTCTAAGAATCAAACTTTATGGAGATTTTGTGACTGAATTCGATTTGCAGCATGATTCTTATCACTGTTCCAATATTCTAGCCCATTAGGTACCATAGAGCCTGAGAAAACTGCTTCCAAAGTTCGAACCCAAGTCTGAAATGAAGGTCCATATAAATTATGATTTTTTAAAAAATCCAACTTTATGGAGATTTTGTGACTGAATTCGATTTTTACCACGATTCTTACCACGTTTCAAAATTTCAGCCCATTTGGTACCATAGAGCCTGAGAAAACTGCTTCCAAAGTTCGAACACAACTCTGAAATTAGCGTTCATAAAAATCATGATTTTTCTAAGAATCAAACTTTATGGAGATTTTGTGACTGAATTCGATTTGCAGCATGATTCTTATCACTGTTCCACAATTCTAGCCCATTAGGTACCATAGAGCCTGAGAAAACTGCTTCCAAAGTTCGAACCCAAGTCTGAAATGAAGGTCCATATAAATTATGATTTTTTAAAAAATCCAACTTTATGGAGATTTTGTGACTGAATTCGATTTTTACCACGATTTTTACCACGTTTCCAAAATTTCAGCCCATTTGGTACCATAGAGCCTGAGAAAACTGCTTCCAAAGTTCGAACACAACTTTGAAATTAGCTTTCATAAGAATCATGATTTTTCTAAGAATCAAACTTTATGGAGATTTTGTGACTGAATTCGATTTGCAGCATGATTCTTATCACTGTTCCACAATTCTAGCCCATTAGGTACCATAGAGCCTGAGAAAACTGCTTCCAAAGTTCGAACCCAAGTCTGAAATGAAGGTCCATATAAATTATGATTTTTTAAAAAATCCAACTTTATGGAGATTTTGTGACTGAATTCGATTTTTACCACGATTTTTACCACGTTTCCAAAATTTCAGCCCATTTGGTATCATAGAGCCTGAGAAAACTGCTTCCAAAGTTCGAACCCAAGTCTGAAATTTGCGTTCATAAGAATCATGATTTTTCTAAGAATCAAACTTTATGGAGATTTTGTGACTGAATTCGATTTGCAGCATGATTCTTATCACTGTTTACAATTCTAGCCCATTAGGTACCATAGAGCCTGAGAAAACTGCTTCCAAAGTTCGAACCCAAGTCTGAAATGAAGGTCCATATAAATTATGATTTTTTAAAAAATCCAACTTTATGGAGATTTTGTGACTGAATTCGATTTTTACCACGATTTTTACCACGTTTCCAAAATTTCACCCCATTTGGTACCATAGAGCCTGAGAAAACTGCTTCCAAAGTTCGAACCCAACTCTGAAATTAGCGTTCATAAGAATCATGATTTTTCTAAGAATCAAACTTTATGGAGATTTTGTGACTGAATTCGATTTGCAGCATTATTCTTATCACTGGTCCACAATTCTAGCCCATTAGGTACCATAGAGCCTGAGAAAACTGCTTCCAAAGTTCGAAACCAAAACTGAAATGAAGGTCCATATAAATTATGATTTTTAAAAAAATCCAACTTTATGGAGATTTTGTGACTGAATTCGATTTGTACCACGATTTTTACCACGTTTCCAAAATTTCAGCCCATTTGGTACCATAGAGCCTGAGAAAACTGCTTCCAAAGTTCGAACCCAACTCTGAAATTAGCTTTCATAAGAATCATGATTTTTCTAAGAATCAAACTTTATGGAGATTTTGTGACTGAATTCGATTTGCAGCATGATTCTTATCACTGTTCCAAAATTCTAGCCCATTAGGTACCATAGAGCCTGAGAAAACTGCTTCCAAAGTTCGAACCCAAGTCTGAAATGAAGGTCCATATAAATTATGATTTTTAAAAAAATCCAACTTTATGGAGATTTTGTGACTGAATTCGATTTGTACCACGATTTTTACCACGTTTCCAAAATTTCAGCCCATTTGGTACCATAGAGCCTGAGAAAACTGCTTCCAAAGTTCGAACCCAAGTCTGAAATTAGCGTTCATAAGAATCATTATTTTTCTAAGAATCAAACTTTATGGAGATTTTGTGACTGAATTCGATTTGCAGCATGATTCTTATCACTGTTCCACAATTCTAGCCCATTAGGTACCATAGAGCCTGAGAAAAATGCTTCCAAAGTTCGAAAACAAGTCTGAAATGAAGGTCCATATAAATTATGATTTTTTAAAAAATCCAACTTTATGGAGATTTTGTGACTGAATTCGATTTGTACCACGATTTTTACCACGTTTCCAAAATTTCAGCCCATTTGGTACCATAGAGCCTGAGAAAACTGCTTCCAAAGTTCGAACCCAAGTCTGAAATAAGCGTTCATAAGAATCATGATTTTTCTAAGAATCAAACTTTATGGAGATTTTGTGACTGAATTCGATTTGCAGCATGATTCTTATCACTGTTCCACAATTCTAGCCCATTAGGTACCATAGAGCCTGAGAAAAATGCTTCCAAAGTTCGAAAACAAGTCTGAAATTAGCGTCCATAAAAATTATGATTTTTTTAAAAATCCAACTTTATATAGATTTTGTGACTGAATTTGATTTGTACCACGATTCTTACCACGTTTCCAAAATTTCAGCCCATTTGGTACCATAGAGCCTGAGAAAACTGCTTCCAAAGTTCGAACCCAACTCTGAAATTAGCTTTCATAAGAATCATGATTTTTCTAAGAATCAAACTTTATGGAGATTTTGTGACTGAATTCGATTTGCAGCATGATTCTTATCACTGTTCCACAATTCTAGCCCATTAGGTACCATAGAGCCTGAGAAAACTGCTTCCAAAGTTCGAACCCAAGTCTGAAATGAAGGTCCATATAAATTATGATTTTTTAAAAAATCCAACTTTATGGAGATTTTGTGACTGAATTCGATTTGTACCACGATTTTTACCACGTTTCCAAAATTTCAGCCCATTTGGTACCATAGAGCCTGAGAAAACTGCTTCCAAAGTTCGAACCCAAGTCTGAAATTAGCGTTCATAAGAATCATGATTTTTCTAAGAATCAAACTTTATGGAGATTTTGTTACTGAATTCGATTTGCAGCATGATTCTTATCACTGTTCCACAATTCTAGCCCATTAGGTACCATAGAGCCTGAGAAAACTGCTTCCAAAGTTCGAACCCAAGTCTGAAATGAAGGTCCATATAAATTATGATTTTTAAAAAAATCCAACTTTATGGAGATTTTGTGACTGAATTCGATTTGTACCACGATTTTTACCACGTTTCCAAAATTTCAGCCCATTTGGTACCATAGAGCCTGAGAAAACTGCTTCCAAAGTTCGAACCCAAGTCTGAAATTAGCGTCCATAAAAATTATGATTTTTTTTAAAATCCAACTTTATATAGATTTTGTGACTGAATTTGATTTGTACCACGATTCTTACCACGTTTCCAAAATTTCAGCCCATTTGGTCCCATAGAGCCTGAGAAAACTGCTTCCAAAGTTCGAACCCAACTCTGAAATTAGCTTTCATAAGAATCATGATTTTTCTAAGAATCAAACTTTATGGAGATTTTGTGACTGAATTCGATTTGCAGCATGATTCTTATCACTGTTCCACAATTCTAGCCCATTAGGTACCATAGAGCCTGAGAAAACTGCTTCCAAAGTTCGAACCCAAGTCTGAAATGAAGGTCCATATAAATTATGATTTTTTAAAAAATCCAACTTTATGGAGATTTTGTGACTGAATTCGATTTGTACCACGATTTTTACCACGTTTCCAAAATTTCAGCCCATTTGGTACCACAGAGCCTGAGAAAACTGCTTCCAAAGTTCGAACCCAAGTCTGAAATTTGCGTTCATAAGAATCATGATTTTTCTAAGAATCAAACTTTATGGAGATTTTGTGACTGAATTCGACTTTATGGAGATTTTGTGACTGAATTCGATTTGCAGCATGATTCTTATCACTGTTCCACAATTCTAGCCCATTAGGTACCATAGAGCCTGAGAAAACTGCTTCCAAAGTTCGAACCCAAGTCTGAAATGAAGGTCCATATAAATTATGATTTTTTAAAAAAACCAACTTTATGGAGATTTTGTGACTGAATTCGATTTGTACCACGATTTTTACCACGTTTCCAAAATTTCAGCCCATTTGGTACCATAGAGCCTGAGAAAACTGCTTCCAAAGTTCGAACCCAAGTCTGAAATTAGCGTTCATAAGAATCATGATTTTTCTAAGAATCAAACTTTATGGAGATTTTGTGACTGAATTCGATTTGCAGCATGATTCTTATCACTGTTCCACAATTCTAGCCCATTAGGTACCATAGAGCCTGAGAAAACTGCTTCCAAAGTTCGAACCCAAGTCTGAAATGAAGGTCCATATAAATTATGATTTTTTTAAAAATCCAACTTTATGGAGATTTTGTGACTGAATTCGATTTGTACCACGATTTTTACCACGTTTCCAAAATTTCAGCCCATTTGGTACCATAGAGCCTGAGAAAACTGCTTCCAAAGTTCGAACCCAAGTCTGAAATTAGCGTTCATAAGAACAATGATTTTTTTAAGAATCAAACTTTATGGAGATTTTGTGACTGAATTCGATTTGCAGCATGATTCTTATCACTGTTCCACAATTCTAGCCCATTAGGTACCATAGAGCCTGAGAAAAATGCTTCCAAAGTTCGAACACAAGTCTGAAATTAGCGTCCATAAAAATTATGATTTTTTTTCAAATCCAACTTTATATAGATTTTGTGACTGAATTTGATTTGTACCACGATTTTTACCACGTTTCCAAAATTTCAGCCCATTTGGTACCATAGAGCCTGAGAAAACTGCTTCCAAAGTTCGAACTCAAGTCTGAAATTAGCGTTCATAAGAATCATGATTTTTCTAAGAATCAAACTTTATGGAGATTTTGTGACTGAATTCGATTTACAGCATGATTCTTATCACTGTTCCACAATTCTAGCCCATTAGGTACCATAGAGCCTGAGAAAACTGCTTCCAAAGTTCGAACCCAAGTCTGAAATGAAGGTCCATATAAATTATGATTTTTTAATAAATCCAACTTTATGGAGATTTTGTGACTGAATTCGATTTGTACCACGATTTTTACCACGTTTCCAAAATTTCAGCCCATTTGGTACCATAGAGCCTGAGAAAACTGCTTCCAAAGTTCGAACCCAAGTCTGAAATGAAGGTCCATAAAAATTATGATTTATTGTAAAAATCCAACTTTATGGAGATTTTGTGACTGAATTCGATTTGCAGCATGATTCTTATCACTGTTCCACAATTCTAGCCCATTAGGTACCATAGAGCCTGAGAAAACTGCTTCCAAAGTTCGAACCCAAGTCTGAAATGAAGGTCCATATAAATTATGATTTTTTTTAAAATCCAACTTTATGGAGATTTTGTGACTGAATTCGATTTGTACCACGATTTTTACCACGTTTCCAAAATTTCAGCCCATTTGGTACCATAGAGCCTGAGAAAACTGCTTCCAAAGTTCGAACCCAAGTCTGAAATTAGCGTTCATAAAAATTATGATTTTTTTTTAAATCCAACTTTATATAGATTTTGTGACTGAATTAGATTTGTACTACGATTCTTACCACTTTTCCAAAGTTTCAGCCCATTTGGTACCATAGAGCCTGAGAAAACTTCAGCCCATTTGGTACCATAGAGCCTGAGAAAACTGCTTCCAAAGTTCGAACCCAAGTCTGAAATTAGCGTTCATAAGAATCATGATTTTTCTAAGAATCAAACTTTATGGAGATTTTGTGACTGAATTCGATTTGCAGCATGATTCTTATCACTGTTCCACAATTCTAGCCCATTAGGTACCATAGAGCCTGAGAAAACTGCTTCCAAAGTTCGAACCCAAGTCTGAAATGAAGGTCCATATAAATTATGATTTTTAAAAAAATCCAACTTTATGGAGATTTTGTGAATGAATTCGATTTGTACCACGATTTTTACCACGTTTCCAAAATTTCAGCCCATTTGGTACCATAGAGCCTGAGAAAACTGCTTCCAAAGTTCGAACCCAAGTCTGAAATGAAGGTCCATAAAAATTATGATTTATTGTAAAAATCCAACTTTATGGAGATTTTGTGACTGAATTCGATTTGCAGCATGATTCTTATCACTGTTCCACAATTCTAGCCCATTAGGTACCATAGAGCCTGAGAAAACTGCTTCCAAAGTTCGAACCCAAGTCTGAAATGAAGGTCCATATAAATTATGATTTTTTTTAAAATCCAACTTTATGGAGATTTTGTGACTGAATTCGATTTGTACCACGATTTTTACCACGTTTCCAAAATTTCAGCCCATTTGGTACCATAGAGCCTGAGAAAACTGCTTCCAAAGTTCGAACCCAAGTCTGAAATTAGCGTTCATAAGAATCATGATTTTTCTAAGAATCAAACTTTATGGAGATTTTGTGACTGAATTCGATTTGCAGCATGATTCTTATCACTGTTCCAAAATTCTAGCCCTTTAGGTACCATAGAGCCTGAGAAAACTGCTTCCAAAGTTCGAACCCAAGTCTGAAATGAAGGTCCATATAAATTATGATTTTTTAAAAAATCCAACTTTATGGAGATTTTGTGACTGAATTCGATTTGTACCATGATTTTTACCACGTTTCCAAAATTTCAGAACATTTGGTACCATAGAGCCTGAGAAAACTGCTTCCAAAGTTCGAACCCAAGTCAGAAATGAAGGTCCATAAAAATTATGATTTATTGTAAAAATCCAACTTTATGGAGATTTTGTGACTGAATTCGATTTGCAGCATGATTCTTATCACTGTTCCACAATTCTAGCCCATTAGGTACCATAGAGCCTGAGAAAACTGCTTCCAAAGTTCGAACCCAAGTCTGAAATGAAGGTCCATATAAATTATGATTTTTTTAAAAATCCAACTTTATGGAGATTTTGTGACTGAATTCGATTTGTACCACGATTTTTACCACTTTTCCAAAATTTCAGCCCATTTGGTACCATAGAGCCTGAGAAAACTGCTTCCAAAGTTCGAACCCAAGTCTGAAATGAAGGTCCATAAAAATTATGATTTATTGTAAAAATCCAACTTTATGGAGATTTTGTGACTGAATTCGATTTGCAGCATGATTCTTATCACTGTTCCACAATTCTAGCCCATTAGGTACCATAGAGCCTGAGAAAACTGCTTCCAAAGTTCGAACCCAAGTCTGAAATGAAGGTCCATATAAATTATGATTTTTTTTAAAATCCAACTTTATGGAGATTTTGTGACTGAATTCGATTTGTACCACGATTTTTACCACGTTTCCAAAATTTCAGCCCATTTGGTACCATAGAGTCTGAGAAAACTGCTTCCAAAGTTCGAACCCAAGTCTGAAATTAGCGTTCATAAGAATCATGATTTTTCTAAGAATCAAACTTTATGGAGATTTTGTGACTGAATTCGATTTGCAGCATGATTCTTATCACTGTTCCAAAATTCTAGCCCTTTAGGTACCATAGAGCCTGAGAAAACTGCTTCCAAAGTTCGAACCCAAGTCTGAAATGAAGGTCCATATAAATTATGATTTTTTAAAAAATCCAACTTTATGGAGATTTTGTGACTGAATTCGATTTGTACCATGATTTTTACCACGTTTCCAAAATTTCAGATTATTTGGTACCATAGAGCCTGAGAAAACTGCTTCCAAAGTTCGAACCCAAGTCAGAAATGAAGGTCCATAAAAATTATGATTTATTGTAAAAATCCAACTTTATGGAGATTTTGTGACTGAATTCGATTTGCAGCATGATTCTTATCACTGTTCCACAATTCTAGCCCATTAGGTACCATAGAGCCTGAGAAAACTGCTTCCAAAGTTCGAACCCAAGTCTGAAATGAAGGTCCATATAAATTATGATTTTTTTAAAAATCCAACTTTATGGAGATTTTGTGACTGAATTCGATTTGTACCACGATTTTTACCACTTTTCCAAAATTTCAGCCCATTTGGTACCATAGAGCCTGAGAAAACTGCTTCCAAAAATCGAACCCAAGTCTGAAATTAGCGTTCATAAGAATCATGATTTTTCTAAGAATAGAACTTTATGGATATTTTGTGACTGAATTCGATTTGCAGCATGATTCTTATCACTGTTCCACAATTCTAGCCCATTAGGTACCATAGAGCCTGAGAAAACTGCTTCCAAAGTTCGAACCCAAGTCTGAAATGAAGGTCCATATAAATTATGATTTTTTTAAAAATCCAACTTCATGGAGATTTTGTGACTGAATTCGATTTGTATCACGATTCTTACCAAGTTTCCAAAATTTCAGCCCATTTGGTACCATAGAGCCTGAGAAAACTGCTTCCAAAGTTCGAACCCAAGTCTGAAATGAAGGTCCATAAAAATTATGATTTATTGTAAAAATCCAACTTTATGGAGATTTTGTGACTGAATTCGATTTGCAGCATGATTCTTATCACTGTTCCACAATTCTAGCCCATTAGGTACCATAGAGCCTGAGAAAACTGCTTCCAAAGTTCGAACCCAAGTCTGAAATGAAGGTCCATATAAATTATGATTTTTTTAAAAATCCAACTTTATGGAGATTTTGTGACTGAATTCGATTTGTACCACGATTTTTACCACGTTTCCAAAATTTCAGCCCATTTGGTACCATAGAGCCTGAGAAAACTGCTTCCAAAGTTCGAACCCAAGTCTGAAATTAGCGTTCATAAGAATCATGATTTTTCTAAGAATCAAACTTTATGGATATTTTGTGACTGAATTCGATTTGCAGCATGATTCTTATCACTGTTCCACAATTCTAGCCCATTAGGTACCATAGAGCCTGAGAAAACTGCTTCCAAAGTTCGAACCAAAGTCTGAAATGAAGGTCCATATAAATTATGATTTTTTTAAAAATCCAACTTTATGGAGATTTTGTGACTGAATTCGATTTGTATCACGATTCTTACCAAGTTTCCAAAATTTCAGCCCATCTGGTACCATAGAGCCTGAGAAAACTGCTTCCAAAGTTCGAACCCAAGTCTGAAAGTAGCGTCCATAAAAATTATGATTTTTTTTTAAATCCAACTTTATATAGATTTTGTGACTGAATTAGATTTGTACTACGATACTTACCACTTTTCCAAAGTTTCAGCCCATTTGGTACCATAGAGCCTGAGAAAACTGCTTCCAAAGTTCGAACCCAACTCTGAAATTAGCGTTCATAAGAATCATGATTTTTCTAAGAATCAAACTTTATGGAGATTTTGTGACTGAATTCGATTTGCAGCATGATTCTTATCACTGTTCCACAATTCTAGCCCATTAGGTACCATAGAGCCTGAGAAAACTGCTTCCAAAGTTCGAACCCAAGTCTGAAATGAAGGTCCATATAAATTATGATTTTTAAAAAAATCCAACTTTATGGAGATTTTGTGAATGAATTCGATTTGTACCACGATTTTTACCACGTTTCCAAAATTTCAGCCCATTTGGTACCATAGAGCCTGAGAAAACTGCTTCCAAAGTTCGAACCCAAGTCTGAAATGAAGGTCCATAAAAATTATGATTTATTGTAAAAATCCAACTTTATGGAGATTTTGTGACTGAATTCGATTTGCAGCATGATTCTTATCACTGTTCCACAATTCTAGCCCATTAGGTACCATAGAGCCTGAGAAAACTGCTTCCAAAGTTCGAACCCAAGTCTGAAATGAAGGTCCATATAAATTATGATTTTTTTTAAAATCCAACTTTATGGAGATTTTGTGACTGAATTCGATTTGTACCACGATTTTTACCACGTTTCCAAAATTTCAGCCCATTTGGTACCATAGAGCCTGAGAAAACTGCTTCCAAAGTTCGAACCCAAGTCTGAAATTAGCGTTCATAAGAATCATGATTTTTCTAAGAATCAAACTTTATGGAGATTTTGTGACTGAATTCGATTTGCAGCATGATTCTTATCACTGTTCCAAAATTCTAGCCCTTTAGGTACCATAGAGCCTGAGAAAACTGCTTCCAAAGTTCGAACCCAAGTCTGAAATGAAGGTCCATATAAATTATGATTTTTTAAAAAATCCAACTTTATGGAGATTTTGTGACTGAATTCGATTTGTACCATGATTTTTACCACGTTTCCAAAATTTCAGAACATTTGGTACCATAGAGCCTGAGAAAACTGCTTCCAAAGTTCGAACCCAAGTCAGAAATGAAGGTCCATAAAAATTATGATTTATTGTAAAAATCCAACTTTATGGAGATTTTGTGACTGAATTCGATTTGCAGCATGATTCTTATCACTGTTCCACAATTCTAGCCCATTAGGTACCATAGAGCCTGAGAAAACTGCTTCCAAAGTTCGAACCCAAGTCTGAAATGAAGGTCCATATAAATTATGATTTTTTTAAAAATCCAACTTTATGGAGATTTTGTGACTGAATTCGATTTGTACCACGATTTTTACCACTTTTCCAAAATTTCAGCCCATTTGGTACCATAGAGCCTGAGAAAACTGCTTCCAAAGTTCGAACCCAAGTCTGAAATGAAGGTCCATAAAAATTATGATTTATTGTAAAAATCCAACTTTATGGAGATTTTGTGACTGAATTCGATTTGCAGCATGATTCTTATCACTGTTCCACAATTCTAGCCCATTAGGTACCATAGAGCCTGAGAAAACTGCTTCCAAAGTTCGAACCCAAGTCTGAAATGAAGGTCCATATAAATTATGATTTTTTTTAAAATCCAACTTTATGGAGATTTTGTGACTGAATTCGATTTGTACCACGATTTTTACCACGTTTCCAAAATTTCAGCCCATTTGGTACCATAGAGTCTGAGAAAACTGCTTCCAAAGTTCGAACCCAAGTCTGAAATTAGCGTTCATAAGAATCATGATTTTTCTAAGAATCAAACTTTATGGAGATTTTGTGACTGAATTCGATTTGCAGCATGATTCTTATCACTGTTCCAAAATTCTAGCCCTTTAGGTACCATAGAGCCTGAGAAAACTGCTTCCAAAGTTCGAACCCAAGTCTGAAATGAAGGTCCATATAAATTATGATTTTTTAAAAAATCCAACTTTATGGAGATTTTGTGACTGAATTCGATTTGTACCATGATTTTTACCACGTTTCCAAAATTTCAGATTATTTGGTACCATAGAGCCTGAGAAAACTGCTTCCAAAGTTCGAACCCAAGTCAGAAATGAAGGTCCATAAAAATTATGATTTATTGTAAAAATCCAACTTTATGGAGATTTTGTGACTGAATTCGATTTGCAGCATGATTCTTATCACTGTTCCACAATTCTAGCCCATTAGGTACCATAGAGCCTGAGAAAACTGCTTCCAAAGTTCGAACCCAAGTCTGAAATGAAGGTCCATATAAATTATGATTTTTTTAAAAATCCAACTTTATGGAGATTTTGTGACTGAATTCGATTTGTACCACGATTTTTACCACTTTTCCAAAATTTCAGCCCATTTGGTACCATAGAGCCTGAGAAAACTGCTTCCAAAAATCGAACCCAAGTCTGAAATTAGCGTTCATAAGAATCATGATTTTTCTAAGAATAGAACTTTATGGATATTTTGTGACTGAATTCGATTTGCAGCATGATTCTTATCACTGTTCCACAATTCTAGCCCATTAGGTACCATAGAGCCTGAGAAAACTGCTTCCAAAGTTCGAACCCAAGTCTGAAATGAAGGTCCATATAAATTATGATTTTTTTAAAAATCCAACTTCATGGAGATTTTGTGACTGAATTCGATTTGTATCACGATTCTTACCAAGTTTCCAAAATTTCAGCCCATTTGGTACCATAGAGCCTGAGAAAACTGCTTCCAAAGTTCGAACCCAAGTCTGAAATGAAGGTCCATAAAAATTATGATTTATTGTAAAAATCCAACTTTATGGAGATTTTGTGACTGAATTCGATTTGCAGCATGATTCTTATCACTGTTCCACAATTCTAGCCCATTAGGTACCATAGAGCCTGAGAAAACTGCTTCCAAAGTTCGAACCCAAGTCTGAAATGAAGGTCCATATAAATTATGATTTTTTTAAAAATCCAACTTTATGGAGATTTTGTGACTGACTTCGATTTGTACCACGATTTTTACCACGTTTCCAAAATTTCAGCCCATTTGGTACCATAGAGCCTGAGAAAACTGCTTCCAAAGTTCGAACCCAAGTCTGAAATTAGCGTTCATAAGAATCATGATTTTTCTAAGAATCAAACTTTATGGATATTTTGTGACTGAATTCGATTTGCAGCATGATTCTTATCACTGTTCCACAATTCTAGCCCATTAGGTACCATAGAGCCTGAGAAAACTGCTTCCAAAGTTCGAACCAAAGTCTGAAATGAAGGTCCATATAAATTATGATTTTTTTAAAAATCCAACTTTATGGAGATTTTGTGACTGAATTCGATTTGTATCACGATTCTTACCAAGTTTCCAAAATTTCAGCCCATCTGGTACCATAGAGCCTGAGAAAACTGCTTCCAAAGTTCGAACCCAAGTCTGAAAGTAGCGTCCATAAAAATTATGATTTTTTTTTAAATCCAACTTTATATAGATTTTGTGACTGAATTAGATTTGTACTACGATACTTACCACTTTTCCAAAGTTTCAGCCCATTTGGTACCATAGAGCCTGAGAAAACTGCTTCCAAAGTTCGAACCCAACTCTGAAATTAGCGTTCATAAGAATCATGATTTTTCTAAGAATCAAACTTTATGGAGATTTTGTGACTGAATTCGATTTGTACCACGATTTTTACCACGTTTCCAAAATTTCAGCCCATTTGGTACCATAGAGCCTGAGAAAACTGCTTCCAAAGTTCGAACCCAACTCTGAAATTAGCGTTCATAAGAATCATGATTTTTCTAAGAATCAAACTTTATGGAGATTTTGTGACTGAATTCGATTTGCAGCATGATTCTTATCACTGTTCCACAATTCTAGCCCATTAGGTACCATAGAGCCTGAGAAAACTGCTTCCAAAGTTCGAACCCAAGTCTGAAATGAAGGTCCATATAAATTATGATTTTTTAAAAAATCCAACTTTATGGAGATTTTGTGACTGAATTCGATTTTTACCACGATTTTTACCACGTTTCCAAAATTTCAGCCCATTTGGTACCATAGAGCCTGAGAAAACTGCTTCCAAAGTTCGAACCCAACTCTGAAATTAGCGTTCATAAGAATCATGATTTTTCTAAGAATCAAACTTTATGGAGATTTTGTGACTGAATTCGATTTGCAGCATGATTCTTATCACTGTTCCAAAATTCTAGCCCTTTAGGTACCATAGAGCCTGAGAAAACTGCTTCCAAAGTTCGAACCCAAGTCTGAAATGAAGGTCCATAAAAATTATGATTTATTGTAAAAATCCAACTTTATGGAGATTTTGTGACTGAATTCGATTTGCAGCATGATTCTTATCACTGTTCCACAATTCTAGCCCATTAGGTACCATAGAGCCTGAGAAAACTGCTTCCAAAGTTCGAACCCAAGTCTGAAATGAAGGTCCATATAAATTATGATTTTTTGTAAAAATCCAACTTTATGGAGATTTTGTGACTGAATTCGATTTGCAGCATGATTCTTATCACTGTTCCACAATTCTAGCCCATTAGGTACCATAGAGCCTGAGAAAACTGCTTCCAAAGTTCGAACCCAAGTCTGAAATGAAGGTCCATATAAATTATGATTTTTTTTAAAATCCAACTTTATGGAGATTTTGTGACTGAATTCGATTTGTACCACGATTTTTACCACGTTTCCAAAATTTCAGCCCATTTGGTACCATAGAGCCTGAGAAAACTGCTTCCAAAGTTCGAACCCAAGTCTGAAATTAGCGTTCATAAGAATCATGATTTTTCTAAGAATCAAACTTTATGGAGATTTTGTGACTGAATTCGATTTGCAGCATGATTCTTATCACTGTTCCAAAATTCTAGCCCTTTAGGTACCATAGAGCCTGAGAAAACTGCTTCCAAAGTTCGAACCCAAGTCTGAAATGAAGGTCCATATAAATTATGATTTTTTAAAAAATCCAACTTTATGGAGATTTTGTGACTGAATTCGATTTGTACCATGATTTTTACCACGTTTCCAAAATTTCAGAACATTTGGTACCATAGAGCCTGAGAAAACTGCTTCCAAAGTTCGAACCCAAGTCAGAAATGAAGGTCCATAAAAATTATGATTTATTGTAAAAATCCAACTTTATGGAGATTTTGTGACTGAATTCGATTTGCAGCATGATTCTTATCACTGTTCCACAATTCTAGCCCATTAGGTACCATAGAGCCTGAGAAAACTGCTTCCAAAGTTCGAACCCAAGTCTGAAATGAAGGTCCATATAAATTATGATTTTTTTAAAAATCCAACTTTATGGAGATTTTGTGACTGAATTCGATTTGTACCACGATTTTTACCACTTTTCCAAAATTTCAGCCCATTTGGTACCATAGAGCCTGAGAAAACTGCTTCCAAAAATCGAACCCAAGTCTGAAATTAGCGTTCATAAGAATCATGATTTTTCTAAGAATAGAACTTTATGGATATTTTGTGACTGAATTCGATTTGCAGCATGATTCTTATCACTGTTCCACAATTCTAGCCCATTAGGTACCATAGAGCCTGAGAAAACTGCTTCCAAAGTTCGAACCCAAGTCTGAAATGAAGGTCCATATAAATTATGATTTTTTTAAAAATCCAACTTCATGGAGATTTTGTGACTGAATTCGATTTGTATCACGATTCTTACCAAGTTTCCAAAATTTCAGCCCATTTGGTACCATAGAGCCTGAGAAAACTGCTTCCAAAGTTCGAACCCAAGTTTGAAATGAAGGTCCATAAAAATTATGATTTATTGTAAAAATCCAACTTTATGGAGATTTTGTGACTGAATTCGATTTGCAGCATGATTCTTATCACTGTTCCACAATTCTAGCCCATTAGGTACCATAGAGCCTGAGAAAACTGCTTCCAAAGTTCGAACCCAAGTCTGAAATGAAGGTCCATATAAATTATGATTTTTTTAAAAATCCAACTTTATGGAGATTTTGTGACTGAATTCGATTTGTACCACGATTTTTACCACGTTTCCAAAATTTCAGCCCATTTGGTACCATAGAGCCTGAGAAAACTGCTTCCAAAGTTCGAACCCAAGTCTGAAATTAGCGTTCATAAGAATCATGATTTTTCTAAGAATCAAACTTTATGGATATTTTGTGACTGAATTCGATTTGCAGCATGATTCTTATCACTGTTCCACAATTCTAGCCCATTAGGTACCATAGAGCCTGAGAAAACTGCTTCCAAAGTTCGAACCAAAGTCTGAAATGAAGGTCCATATAAATTATGATTTTTTTAAAAATCCAACTTTATGGAGATTTTGTGACTGAATTCGATTTGTATCACGATTCTTACCAAGTTTCCAAAATTTCAGCCCATCTGGTACCATAGAGCCTGAGAAAACTGCTTCCAAAGTTCGAACCCAAGTCTGAAAGTAGCGTCCATAAAAATTATGATTTTTTTTTAAATCCAACTTTATATAGATTTTGTGACTGAATTAGATTTGTACTACGATACTTACCACTTTTCCAAAGTTTCAGCCCATTTGGTACCATAGAGCCTGAGAAAACTGCTTCCAAAGTTCGAACCCAACTCTGAAATTAGCGTTCATAAGAATCATGATTTTTCTAAGAATCAAACTTTATGGAGATTTTGTGACTGAATTCGATTTGTACCACGATTTTTACCACGTTTCCAAAATTTCAGCCCATTTGGTACCATAGAGCCTGAGAAAACTGCTTCCAAAGTTCGAACCCAACTCTGAAATTAGCGTTCATAAGAATCATGATTTTTCTAAGAATCAAACTTTATGGAGATTTTGTGACTGAATTCGATTTGCAGCATGATTCTTATCACTGTTCCACAATTCTAGCCCATTAGGTACCATAGAGCCTGAGAAAACTGCTTCCAAAGTTCGAACCCAAGTCTGAAATGAAGGTCCATATAAATTATGATTTTTTAAAAAATCCAACTTTATGGAGATTTTGTGACTGAATTCGATTTTTACCACGATTTTTACCACGTTTCCAAAATTTCAGCCCATTTGGTACCATAGAGCCTGAGAAAACTGCTTCCAAAGTTCGAACCCAACTCTGAAATTAGCGTTCATAAGAATCATGATTTTTCTAAGAATCAAACTTTATGGAGATTTTGTGACTGAATTCGATTTGCAGCATGATTCTTATCACTGTTCCAAAATTCTAGCCCTTTAGGTACCATAGAGCCTGAGAAAACTGCTTCCAAAGTTCAAACCCAACTCTGAAATTAGCGTTCATAAGAATCATGATTTTTCTAAGAATCAAACTTTATGGAGATTTTGTGACTGAATTCGATTTGCAGCATGATTCTTATCACTGTTCCAAAATTCTAGCCCATTAGGTACAATAGAGCCTGAGAAAACTGCTTCCAAAGTTCAAACCCACGTCTGAAAGTAGCGTCCATAAAAATTATGATTTTTTTTTAAATCCAACTTTATATAGATTTTGTGACTGAATTAGATTTGTATTACGATTCTTACCACTTTTCCAAAGTTTCAGCCCATTTGGTACCATAGAGCCTGAGAAAACTGCTTCCAAAGTTCGAACCCAACTCTGAAATTAGCGTTCATAAGAATCATGATTTTTCTAAGAATCAAACTTTATGGAGATTTTGTGACTGAATTCGATTTGCAGCATGATTCTTATCACTGTTCCACAATTCTAGCCCATTAGGTACCATAGAGCCTGAGAAAACTGCTTCCAAAGTTCGAACCCAAGTCTGAAATGAAGGTCCATATAAATTTTGATTTTTTTAAAAATCCAACTTTATGGAGATTTTGTGACTGAATTCGATTTGTACCACGATTTGTATCACTGTTCCACAATTCTAGCCCATTAGGTACCATAGAGCCTGAGAAAAATGCTTCCAAAGTTCGAACACAAGTCTGAAATTAGCGTCCATAAAAATTATGATTTTTTTTAAAATCCAACTTTATATAGATTTTGTGACTGAATTCGATTTGCAGCATGATTCTTATCACTGTTTACAATTCTAGCCTATTAGGTACCATAGAGCCTGAGAAAGCTGCTTCCAAAGTTCGAACCCAAGTCTGAAATGAAGGTCCATATAAATTATGATTTTTTAAAAAATCCAACTTTATGGAGATTTTGTGACTGAATTCGATTTTTACCACGATTTTTACCACGTTTCCAAAATTTCAGCCCATTTGGTACCATAGAACCTGAGAAAACTGCTTCCAAAGTTCGAACCCAAGTCTGAAATTAGCGTTCATAAGAATCATGATTTTTCTAAGAATCAAACTTTATGGAGATTTTGTGACTGAATTCGATTTGCAGCATGATTCTTATCACTGTTCCACAATTCTAGCCCATTAGGTACCATAGAGCCTGAGAAAACTGCTTCCAAAGTTCGAACCCAACTCTGAAATTAGCTTTCATAAGAATCATGATTTTTCTAAGAATCAAACTTTATGGAGATTTTGTGACTGAATTCGATTTGCAGCATGATTCTTATCACTGTTCCACAATTCTAGCCCATTAGGTACCATAGAGCCTGAGAAAACTGCTTCCAAAGTTCGAACCCAAGTCTGAAATGAAGGTCCATATAAATTATGATTTTTTTAAAAATCCAACTTTATGGAGATTTTGTGACTGAATTCGATTTGTATCACGATTCTTACCAAGTTTCCAAAATTTCAGCCCATTTGGTACCATAGAGCCTGAGAAAACTGCTTTCAAAGTTCGAACCCAAGTCTGAAATTAGCGTTCATAAGAATCATGATTTTTCTAAGAATCAAACTTTATGGAGATTTTGTGACTGAATTCGATTTGCAGCATGATTCTTATCACTGTTCCACAATTCTAGCCCATTAGGTACCATAGAGCCTGAGAAAACTGCTTCCAAAGTTCGAACCCAAGTCTGAAATGAAGGTCCATATAAATTATGATTTTTTTTAAAATCCAACTTTATGGAGATTTTGTGACTGAATTCGATTTGTACCACGATTTTTACCACGTTTCCAAAATTTCAGCCCATTTGGTACCATAGAGCCTGAGAAAACTGCTTCCAAAGTTCGAACCCAAGTCTGAAATTAGCCTTCATAAGAATCATGATTTTTCTAAGAATCAAACTTTATGGAGATTTTGTGACTGAATTCGATTTGCAGCATGATTCTTATCACTGTTCCAAAATTCTAGCCCTTTAGGTACCATAGAGCCTGAGAAAACTGCTTCCAAAGTTCGAACCCAAGTCTGAAATGAAGGTCCATATAAATTATGATTTTTTAAAAAATCCAACTTTATGGAGATTTTGTGACTGAATTCGATTTGTACCATGATTTTTACCACGTTTCCAAAATTTCAGAACATTTGGTACCATAGAGCCTGAGAAAACTGCTTCCAAAGTTCGAACCCAAGTCAGAAATGAAGGTCCATAAAAATTATGATTTATTGTAAAAATCCAACTTTATGGAGATTTTGTGACTGAATTCGATTTGCAGCATGATTCTTATCACTGTTCCACAATTCTAGCCCATTAGGTACCATAGAGCCTGAGAAAACTGCTTCCAAAGTTCGAACCCAAGTCTGAAATGAAGGTCCATATAAATTATGATTTTTTTAAAAATCCAACTTTATGGAGATTTTGTGACTGAATTCGATTTGTACCACGATTTTTACCACGTTTCCAAAATTTCAGCCCATTTGGTACCATAGAGCCTGAGAAAACTGCTTCCAAAAATCGAACCCAAGTCTGAAATTAGCGTTCATAAGAATCATGATTTTTCTAAGAATCAAACTTTATGGATATTTTGTGACTGAATTCGATTTGCAGCATGATTCTTATCACTGTTCCACAATTCTAGCCCATTAGGTACCATAGAGCCTGAGAAAACTGCTTCCAAAGTTCGAACCCAAGTCTGAAATGAAGGTCCATATAAATTATGATTTTTTTAAAAATCCAACTTCATGGAGATTTTGTGACTGAATTCGATTTGTATCACGATTCTTACCAAGTTTCCAAAATTTCAGCCCATTTGGTACCATAGAGCCTGAGAAAACTGCTTCCAAAGTTCGAACCCAAGTCTGAAATGAAGGTCCATAAAAATTATGATTTATTGTAAAAATCCAACTTTATGGAGATTTTGTGACTGAATTCGATTTGCAGCATGATTCTTATCACTGTTCCACAATTCTAGCCCATTAGGTACCATAGAGCCTGAGAAAACTGCTTCCAAAGTTCGAACCCAAGTCTGAAATGAAGGTCCATATAAATTATGATTTTTTTAAAAATCCAACTTTATGGAGATTTTGTGACTGAATTCGATTTGTACCACGATTTTTACCACGTTTCCAAAATTTCAGCCCATTTGGTACCATAGAGCCTGAGAAAACTGCTTCCAAAGTTCGAACCCAAGTCTGAAATTAGCGTTCATAAGAATCATGATTTTTCTAAGAATCAAACTTTATGGATATTTTGTGACTGAATTCGATTTGCAGCATGATTCTTATCACTGTTCCACAATTCTAGCCCATTAGGTACCATAGAGCCTGAGAAAACTGCTTCCAAAGTTCGAACCAAAGTCTGAAATGAAGGTCCATATAAATTATGATTTTTTTAAAAATCCAACTTTATGGAGATTTTGTGACTGAATTCGATTTGTATCACGATTCTTACCAAGTTTCCAAAATTTCAGCCCATCTGGTACCATAGAGCCTGAGAAAACTGCTTCCAAAGTTCGAACCCAAGTCTGAAAGTAGCGTCCATAAAAATTATGATTTTTTTTTAAATCCAACTTTATATAGATTTTGTGACTGAATTAGATTTGTACTACGATACTTACCACTTTTCCAAAGTTTCAGCCCATTTGGTACCATAGAGCCTGAGAAAACTGCTTCCAAAGTTCGAACCCAACTCTGAAATTAGCGTTCATAAGAATCATGATTTTTCTAAGAATCAAACTTTATGGAGATTTTAGGACTGAATTCGATTTGCAGCATGATTCTTATCACTGTTCCAAAATTCTAGCCCTTTAGGTACCATAGAGCCTGAGAAAACTGCTTCCAAAGTTCGAACCCAAGTCTGAAAGTAGCGTCCATAAAAATCATGATTTTTTTTTAAATCCAACTTTATATAGATTTTGTGACTGAATTAGATTTGTACTACGATTCTTACCACTTTTCCAAAGTTTCAGCCCATTTGGTACCATAGAGCCTGAGAAAACTGCTTCCAAAGTTCGAACCCAACTCTGAAATTAGCGTTCATAAGAATCATGATTTTTCTAAGAATCAAACTTTATGGAGATTTTGTGACTGAATTCGATTTGCAGCATGATTCTTATCACTGTTCCACAATTCTAGCCCATTAGGTACCATAGAGCCTGAGAAAACTGCTTCCTAAGTTCGAACCCAAGTCTGAAATGAAGGTCCATATAAATTATGATTTTTTAAAAAATCCAACTTTATGGAGATTTTGTGACTGAATTCGATTTTTACCACGATTTTTACCACGTTTCCAAAATTTCAGCCCATTTGGTACCATAGAGCCTGAGAAAACTGCTTCCAAAGTTCGAACCCAACTCTGAAATTAGCGTTCATAAGAATCATGATTTTTCTAAGAATCAAACTTTATGGAGATTTTGTGACTGAATTCGATTTGCAGCATGATTCTTATCACTGTTCCAAAATTCTAGCCCTTTAGGTACCATAGAGCCTGAGAAAACTGCTTCCAAAGTTCAAACCCAACTCTGAAATTAGCGTTCATAAGAATCATGATTTTTCTAAGAATCAAACTTTATGGAGATTTTGTGACTGAATTCGATTTGCAGCATGATTCTTATCACTGTTCCAAAATTCTAGCCCATTAGGTACAATAGAGCCTGAGAAAACTGCTTCCAAAGTTCAAACCCACGTCTGAAAGTAGCGTCCATAAAAATTATGATTTTTTTTTAAATCCAACTTTATATAGATTTTGTGACTGAATTAGATTTGTATTACGATTCTTACCACTTTTCCAAAGTTTCAGCCCATTTGGTACCATAGAGCCTGAGAAAACTGCTTCCAAAGTTCGAACCCAACTCTGAAATTAGCGTTCATAAGAATCATGATTTTTCTAAGAATCAAACTTTATGGAGATTTTGTGACTGAATTCGATTTGCAGCATGATTCTTATCACTGTTCCACAATTCTAGCCCATTAGGTACCATAGAGCCTGAGAAAACTGCTTCCAAAGTTCGAACCCAAGTCTGAAATGAAGGTCCATATAAATTTTGATTTTTTTAAAAATCCAACTTTATGGAGATTTTGTGACTGAATTCGATTTGTACCACGATTTGTATCACTGTTCCACAATTCTAGCCCATTAGGTACCATAGAGCCTGAGAAAAATGCTTCCAAAGTTCGAACACAAGTCTGAAATTAGCGTCCATAAAAATTATGATTTTTTTTAAAATCCAACTTTATATAGATTTTGTGACTGAATTCGATTTGCAGCATGATTCTTATCACTGTTTACAATTCTAGCCTATTAGGTACCATAGAGCCTGAGAAAACTGCTTCCAAAGTTCGAACCCAAGTCTGAAATGAAGGTCCATATAAATTATGATTTTTTAAAAAATCCAACTTTATGGAGATTTTGTGACTGAATTCGATTTTTACCACGATTTTTACCACGTTTCCAAAATTTCAGCCCATTTGGTACCATAGAACCTGAGAAAACTGCTTCCAAAGTTCGAACCCAAGTCTGAAATTAGCGTTCATAAGAATCATGATTTTTCTAAGAATCAAACTTTATGGAGATTTTGTGACTGAATTCGATTTGCAGCATGATTCTTATCACTGTTCCACAATTCTAGCCCATTAGGTACCATAGAGCCTGAGAAAACTGCTTCCAAAGTTCGAACCCAACTGTGAAATAAGCTTTCATAAGAATCATGATTTTTCTAAGAATCAAACTTTATGGAGATTTTGTGACTGAATTCGATTTGCAGCATGATTCTTATCACTGTTCCACAATTCTAGCCCATTAGGTACCATAGAGCCTGAGAAAACTGCTTCCAAAGTTCGAACCCAAGTCTGAAATGAAGGTCCATATAAATTATGATTTTTTTAAAAATCCAACTTTATGGAGATTTTGTGACTGAATTCGATTTGTATCACAATTCTTACCAAGTTTCCAAAATTTCAGCCCATTTGGTACCATAGAGCCTGAGAAAACTGCTTCCAAAGTTCGAACCCAAGTCTGAAATGAAGGTCCATAAAAATTATGATTTATTGTAAAAATCCAACTTTATGGAGATTTTGTGACTGAATTCGATTTGCAGCATGATTCTTATCACTGTTCCACAATTCTAGCCCATTAGGTACCATAGAGCCTGAGAAAACTGCTTCCAAAGTTCGAACCCAAGTCTGAAAGTAGCGTCCATAAAAATTATGATTTTTTTTTAAATCCAACTTTATATAGATTTTGTGACTGAATTAGATTTGTACTACGATTCTTACCCCTTTTCCAAAGTTTCAGCCCATTAGGTACCATAGAGCCTGAGAAAACTGCTTCCAAAGTTCGAACCAAAGTCTGAAATGAAGGTCCATATAAATTATGATTTTTTTAAAAATCCAACTTTATGGAGATTTTGTGACTGAATTCGATTTGTATCACGATTCTTACCAAGTTTCCAAAATTTCAGCCCATCTGGTACCATAGAGCCTGAGAAAACTGCTTCCAAAGTTCGAACCCAAGTCTGAAATTAGCGTTCATAAGAATCATGATTTTTCTAAGAATCAAACTTTATGGATATTTTGTGACTGAATTCGATTTGCAGCATGATTCTTATCACTGTTCCACAATTCTAGCCCATTAGGTACCATAGAGCCTGAGAAAACTGCTTCCAAAGTTCGAACCCAAGTCTGAAAGTAGCGTCCATAAAAATTATGATTTTTTTTTAAATCCAACTTTATATAGATTTTGTGACTGAATTAGATTTGTACTACGATTCTTACCCCTTTTCCAAAGTTTCAGCCCATTTGGTACCATAGAGCCTGAGAAAACTGCTTCCAAAGTTCGAACCCAAGTCTGAAATTAGCGTTCATAAGAATCATGATTTTTCTAAGAATCAAACTTTATGGATATTTTGTGACTGAATTCGATTTGCAGCATGATTCTTATCACTGTTCCACAATTCTAGCCCATTAGGTACCATAGAGCCTGAGAAAACTGCTTCCAAAGTTCAAACCCAACTCTGAAATTAGCGTTCATAAGAATCATGATTTTTCTAAGAATCAAACTTTATGGAGATTTTGTGACTGAATTCGATTTGCAGCATGATTCTTATCACTGTTCCAAAATTCTAGCCCATTAGGTACAATAGAGCCTGAGAAAACTGCTTCCAAAGTTCAAACCCACGTCTGAAAGTAGCGTCCATAAAAATTATGATTTTTTTTTAAATCCAACTTTATATAGATTTTGTGACTGAATTAGATTTGTATTACGATTCTTACCACTTTTCCAAAGTTTCAGCCCATTTGGTACCATAGAGCCTGAGAAAACTGCTTCCAAAGTTCGAACCCAACTCTGAAATTAGCGTTCATAAGAATCATGATTTTTCTAAGAATCAAACTTTATGGAGATTTTGTGACTGAATTCGATTTGCAGCATGATTCTTATCACTGTTCCACAATTCTAGCCCATTAGGTACCATAGAGCCTGAGAAAACTGCTTCCAAAGTTCGAACCCAAGTCTGAAATGAAGGTCCATATAAATTTTGATTTTTTTAAAAATCCAACTTTATGGAGATTTTGTGACTGAATTCGATTTGTACCACGATTTGTATCACTGTTCCACAATTCTAGCCCATTAGGTACCATAGAGCCTGAGAAAAATGCTTCCAAAGTTCGAACACAAGTCTGAAATTAGCGTCCATAAAAATTATGATTTTTTTTAAAATCCAACTTTATATAGATTTTGTGACTGAATTCGATTTGCAGCATGATTCTTATCACTGTTTACAATTCTAGCCTATTAGGTACCATAGAGCCTGAGAAAACTGCTTCCAAAGTTCGAACCCAAGTCTGAAATGAAGGTCCATATAAATTATGATTTTTTAAAAAATCCAACTTTATGGAGATTTTGTGACTGAATTCGATTTTTACCACGATTTTTACCACGTTTCCAAAATTTCAGCCCATTTGGTACCATAGAACCTGAGAAAACTGCTTCCAAAGTTCGAACCCAAGTCTGAAATTAGCGTTCATAAGAATCATGATTTTTCTAAGAATCAAACTTTATGGAGATTTTGTGACTGAATTCGATTTGCAGCATGATTCTTATCACTGTTCCACAATTCTAGCCCATTAGGTACCATAGAGCCTGAGAAAACTGCTTCCAAAGTTCGAACCCAACTGTGAAATAAGCTTTCATAAGAATCATGATTTTTCTAAGAATCAAACTTTATGGAGATTTTGTGACTGAATTCGATTTGCAGCATGATTCTTATCACTGTTCCACAATTCTAGCCCATTAGGTACCATAGAGCCTGAGAAAACTGCTTCCAAAGTTCGAACCCAAGTCTGAAATGAAGGTCCATATAAATTATGATTTTTTTAAAAATCCAACTTTATGGAGATTTTGTGACTGAATTCGATTTGTATCACAATTCTTACCAAGTTTCCAAAATTTCAGCCCATTTGGTACCATAGAGCCTGAGAAAACTGCTTCCAAAGTTCGAACCCAAGTCTGAAATGAAGGTCCATAAAAATTATGATTTATTGTAAAAATCCAACTTTATGGAGATTTTGTGACTGAATTCGATTTGCAGCATGATTCTTATCACTGTTCCACAATTCTAGCCCATTAGGTACCATAGAGCCTGAGAAAACTGCTTCCAAAGTTCGAACCCAAGTCTGAAAGTAGCGTCCATAAAAATTATGATTTTTTTTTAAATCCAACTTTATATAGATTTTGTGACTGAATTAGATTTGTACTACGATTCTTACCCCTTTTCCAAAGTTTCAGCCCATTAGGTACCATAGAGCCTGAGAAAACTGCTTCCAAAGTTCGAACCAAAGTCTGAAATGAAGGTCCATATAAATTATGATTTTTTTAAAAATCCAACTTTATGGAGATTTTGTGACTGAATTCGATTTGTATCACGATTCTTACCAAGTTTCCAAAATTTCAGCCCATCTGGTACCATAGAGCCTGAGAAAACTGCTTCCAAAGTTCGAACCCAAGTCTGAAATTAGCGTTCATAAGAATCATGATTTTTCTAAGAATCAAACTTTATGGATATTTTGTGACTGAATTCGATTTGCAGCATGATTCTTATCACTGTTCCACAATTCTAGCCCATTAGGTACCATAGAGCCTGAGAAAACTGCTTCCAAAGTTCGAACCCAAGTCTGAAAGTAGCGTCCATAAAAATTATGATTTTTTTTTAAATCCAACTTTATATAGATTTTGTGACTGAATTAGATTTGTACTACGATTCTTACCCCTTTTCCAAAGTTTCAGCCCATTTGGTACCATAGAGCCTGAGAAAACTGCTTCCAAAGTTCGAACCCAACTCTGAAATTAGCGTTCATAAGAATCATGATTTTTCTAAGAATCAAACTTTATGGAGATTTTGTGACTGAATTCGATTTGCAGCATGATTCTTATCACTGTTCCAAAATTCTAGCCCTTTAGGTACCATAGAGCCTGAGAAAACTGCTTCCAAAGTTCAAACCCACGTCTGAAAGTAGCGTCCATAAAAATTATGATTTTTTTTTAAATCCAACTTTATATAGATTTTGTGACTGAATTAGATTTGTATTACGATTCTTACCACTTTTCCAAAGTTTCAGCCCATTTGGTACCATAGAGCCTGAGAAAACTGCTTCCAAAGTTCGAACCCAACTCTGAAATTAGCGTTCATAAGAATCATGATTTTTCTAAGAATCAAACTTTATGGAGATTTTGTGACTGAATTCGATTTGCAGCATGATTCTTATCACTGTTCCACAATTCTAGCCCATTAGGTACCATAGAGCCTGAGAAAACTGCTTCCAAAGTTCGAACCCAAGTCTGAAATGAAGGTCCATATAAATTTTGATTTTTTTAAAAATCCAACTTTATGGAGATTTTGTGACTGAATTCGATTTGTACCACGATTTGTATCACTGTTCCACAATTCTAGCCCATTAGGTACCATAGAGCCTGAGAAAAATGCTTCCAAAGTTCGAACACAAGTCTGAAATTAGCGTCCATAAAAATTATGATTTTTTTTAAAATCCAACTTTATATAGATTTTGTGACTGAATTCGATTTGCAGCATGATAAAATATCAAACCCAACTCTGAAATTAGCGTTCATAAGAATCATGATTTTTCTAAGAATCAAACTTTATGGAGATTTTGTGACTGAATTCGATTTGCAGCATGATTCTTATCACTGTTCCAAAATTCTAGCCCTTTAGGTACCATAGAGCCTGAGAAAAATGCTTCCAAAGTTCAAACCCACGTCTGAAAGTAGCGTCCATAAAAATTATGATTTTTTTTTAAATCCAACTTTATATAGATTTTGTGACTGAATTAGATTTGTACTACGATTCTTACCCCTTTTCCAAAGTTTCAGCCCATTTGGTACCATAGAGCCTGAGAAAACTGCTTCCAAAGTTCGAACCCAACTCTGAAATTAGCGTTCATAAGAATCATGATTTTTCTAAGAATCAAACTTTATGGAGATTTTGTGACTGAATTCGATTTGCAGCATGATTCTTATCACTGTTCCACAATTCTAGCCCATTAGGTACCATAGAGCCTGAGAAAACTGCTTCCAAAGTTCGAACCCAAGTCTGAAATGAAGGTCCATATAAATTTTGATTTTTTTAAAAATCCAACTTTATGGAGATTTTGTGACTGAATTCGATTTGTACCACGATTTGTATCACTGTTCCACAATTCTAGCCCATTAGGTACCATAGAGCCTGAGAAAAATGCTTCCAAAGTTCGAACACAAGTCTGAAATTAGCGTCCATAAAAATTATGATTTTTTTTAAAATCCAACTTTATATAGATTTTGTGACTGAATTCGATTTGCAGCATGATTCTTATCACTGTTTACAATTCTAGCCTATTAGGTACCATAGAGCCTGAGAAAACTGCTTCCAAAGTTCGAACCCAAGTCTGAAATGAAGGTCCATATAAATTATGATTTTTTAAAAAATCCAACTTTATGGAGATTTTGTGACTGAATTCGATTTTTACCACGATTTTTACCACGTTTCCAAAATTTCAGCCCATTTGGTACCATAGAACCTGAGAAAACTGCTTCCAAAGTTCGAACCCAAGTCTGAAATTAGCGTTCATAAGAATCATGATTTTTCTAAGAATCAAACTTTATGGAGATTTTGTGACTGAATTCGATTTGCAGCATGATTCTTATCACTGTTCCACAATTCTAGCCCATTAGGTACCATAGAGCCTGAGAAAACTGCTTCCAAAGTTCGAACCCAACTCTGAAATTAGCTTTCATAAGAATCATGATTTTTCTAAGAATCAAACTTTATGGAGATTTTGTGACTGAATTCGATTTGCAGCATGATTCTTATCACTGTTCCACAATTCTAGCCCATTAGGTACCATAGAGCCTGAGAAAACTGCTTCCAAAGTTCGAACCCAAGTCTGAAATGAAGGTCCATATAAATTATGATTTTTTTAAAAATCCAACTTTATGGAGATTTTGTGACTGAATTCGATTTGTATCACGATTCTTACCAAATTTCCAAAATTTCAGCCCATTTGGTGACAATAGAGCCTGAGAAAACTGCTTCCAAAGTTCAAACCCAACTCTGAAATTGGCGTTCATAAGAATCATGATTTTTCTAAGAATCAAACTTTATGGAGATTTTGTGACTGAATTCGATTTGCAGCATGATTCTTATCACTGTTCCAAAATTCTAGCCCTTTAGGTACCATAGAGCCTGAGAAAACTGCTTCCAAAGTTCAAACCCAACTCTGAAATTAGCGTTCATAAGAATCATGATTTTTCTAAGAATTAAACTTTATGGAGATTTTGTGACTGAATTCGATTTGCAGCATGATTCTTATCACTGTTCCAAAATTCTAGCCCTTTAGGTACCATAGAGCCTGAGAAAACTGCTTCCAAAGTTCAAACCCACGTCTGAAAGTAGCGTCCATAAAAATTATGATTTTTTTTTAAATCCAACTTTATATAGATTTTGTGACTGAATTAGATTTGTACTACGATTCTTACCACTTTTCCAAAGTTTCAGCCCATTTGGTACCATAGAGCCTGAGAAAACTGCTTCCAAAGTTCGAACCCAACTCTGAAATTAGTGTTCATAAGAATCATGATTTTTCTAAGAATCAAACTTTATGGAGATTTTGTGACTGAATTCGATTTGCAGCATGATTCTTATCACTGTTCCACAATTCTAGCCCATTAGGTACCATAGAGCCTGAGAAAACTGCTTCCAAAGTTCGAACCCAAGTCTGAAATGAAGGTCCATATAAATTTTGATTTTTTTAAAAATCCAACTTTATGGAGATTTTGTGACTGAATTCGATTTGTACCACGATTTGTATCACTGTTCCACAATTCTAGCCCATTAGGTACCATAGAGCCTGAGAAAAATGCTTCCAAAGTTCGAACACAAGTCTGAAATTAGCGTCCATAAAAATTATGATTTTTTTTAAAATCCAACTTTATATAGATTTTGTGACTGAATTCGATTTGCAGCATGATTCTTATCACTGTTTACAATTCTAGCCTATTAGGTACCATAGAGCCTGAGAAAACTGCTTCCAAAGTTCGAACCCAAGTCTGAAATGAAGGTCCATATAAATTATGATTTTTTAAAAAATCCAACTTTATGGAGATTTTGTGACTGAATTCGATTTTTACCACGATTTTTACCACGTTTCCAAAATTTCAGCCCATTTGGTACCATAGAACCTGAGAAAACTGCTTCCAAAGTTCGAACCCAAGTCTGAAATTAGCGTTCATAAGAATCATGATTTTTCTAAGAATCAAACTTTATGGAGATTTTCTGACTGAATTCGATTTGAAGCATGATTCTTATCACTGTTCCACAATTCTAGCCCATTAGGTACCATAGAGCCTGAGAAAACTGCTTCCAAAGTTCGAACCCAACTCTGAAATTAGCTTTCATAAGAATCATGATTTTTCTAAGAATCAAACTTTATGGAGATTTTGTGACTGAATTCGATTTGCAGCATGATTCTTATCACTGTTCCACAATTCTAGCCCATTAGGTACCATAGAGCCAGAGAAAACTGCTTCCAAAGTTCGAACCCAAGTCTGAAATGAAGGTCCATATATATTATGATTTTTTTTAAAATCCAACTTTATGGAGATTTTGTGACTGAATTCGATTTGTATCACGATTCTTACCAAATTTCCAAAATTTCAGCCCATTTGGTACCATAGAGCCTGAGAAAACTGCTTCCAAAGTTCGAACCCAAGTCTGAAAGTAGCGTCCATAAAAATTATGATTTTTTTTAAATCCAACTTTATATAGATTTTGTGACTGAATTAGATTTGTACCACGATTCTTACCACTTTTCCAAAGTTTCAGCCCATTTGGTACCATAGAGCCTGAGAAAACTGCTTCCAAAGTTCGAACCCAACTCTGAAATTAGCGTTCATAAGAATCATGATTTTTCTAAGAATCAAACTTTATGGAGATTTTGTGACTGAATTCGATTTGCAGCATGATTCTTATCACTGTTCCACAATTCTAGCCCATTAGGTACCATAGAGCCTGAGAAAACTGCTTCCAAAGTTCGAACCCAAGTCTGAAATGAAGGTCCATATAAATTATGATTTTTTAAAAAATCCAACTTTATAGAGATTTTGTGACTGAATTCGATTTTAACCACGATTTTTACCACGTTTCCAAAATTTCAGCCAATTTGGTACCATAGAGCCTGAGAAAACTGCTTCCAAAGTTCGAACCCAAGTCTGAAATGAAGGTCCATAAAAATTATGATTTATTGTAAAAATCCAACTTTATGGAGATTTTGTGACTGAATTCGATTTGCAGCATGATTCTTATCACTGTTCCACAATTCTAGCCCATTAGGTACCATAGAGCCTGAGAAAACTGCTTCCAAAGTTCGAACCCAAGTCTGAAATGAAGGTCCATATAAATTATGATTTTTTTAAAAATCCAACTTTATGGATATTTTGTGACTGAATTCGATTTGTACCACGATTTTTACCACGTTTCCAAAACTTCAGCCCATTTGGTACCATAGAGCCTGAGAAAACTGCTTCCAAAGTTCGAACCCAAGTCTGAAATTAGCGTTCATAAGAATCATGATTTTTCTAAGAATCAAACTTTATGGAGATTTTGTGACTGAATTCGATTTGCAGCATGATTCTTATCACTGTTCCAAAATTCTAGCCCTTTAGGTACCATAGAGCCTGAGAAAACTGCTTCCAAAGTTCGAACCCAAGTCTGAAATGAAGGTCCATATAAATTATGATTTTTTAAAAAATCCAACTTTATGGAGATTTTGTGACTGAATTCGATTTGTACCATGATTTTTACCACGTTTCCAAAATTTCAGCCCATTTGGTACCATAGAGCCTGAGAAAACTGCTTCCAAAGTTTGAACCCAAGTCTGAAATGAAGGTCCATAAAAATTATGATTTATTGTAAAAATCCAACTTTATGGAGATTTTGTGACTGAATTCGATTTGCAGCATGATTCTTATCACTGTTCCACAATTCTAGCCCATTAGGTACCATAGAGCCTGAAAAAACTGCTTCCAAAGTTCGAACCCAAGTCTGAAATGAAGGTCCATATAAATTATGATTTTTTTAAAAATCCAACTTTATGGAGATTTTGTGACTGAATTCGATTTGTACCACGATTTTTACCACGTTTCCGAAATTTCAGCCCATTTGGTACCATAGAGCCTGAGAAAACTGCTTCCAAAGTTCGAACCCAAGTCTGAAATTAGCGTTCATAAGAATCATGATTTTTCTAAGAATCAAACTTTATGGAGATTTTGTGACTGAATTCGATTTGCAGCATGATTCTTATCACTGTTCCAAAATTCTAGCCCTTTAGGTACCATAGAGCCTGAGAAAACTGCTTCCAAAGTTCGAACCCAAGTCTGAAATGAAGGTCCATATAAATTATGATTTTTTAAAAAATCCAACTTTATGGAGATTTTGTGACTGAATTCGATTTGTACCATGATTTTTACCACGTTTCCAAAATTTCAGCCCATTTGGTACCATAGAGCCTGAGAAAACTGCTTCCAAAGTTTGAACCCAAGTCTGAAATGAAGGTCCATAAAAATTATGATTTATTGTAAAAATCCAACTTTATGGAGATTTTGTGACTGAATTCGATTTGCAGCATGATTCTTATCACTGTTCCACAATTCTAGCCCATTAGGTACCATAGAGCCTGAAAAAACTGCTTCCAAAGTTCGAACCCAAGTCTGAAATGAAGGTCCATATAAATTATGATTTTTTTAAAAATCCAACTTTATGGAGATTTTGTGACTGAATTCGATTTGTACCACGATTTTTACCACGTTTCCAAAATTTCAGCCCATTTGGTACCATAGAGCCTGAGAAAACTGCTTCCAAAGTTCGAACCCAAGTCTGAAATTAGCGTTCATAAGAATCATGATTTTTCTAAGAATCAAACTTTATGGAGATTTTGTGACTGATTTCGATTTGCAGCATGATTCTTATCACTGTTCCACAATTCTAGCCCATTAGGTACCATAGAGCCTGAGAAAACTGCTTCCAAAGTTCGAACCCAAGTCTGAAATGAAGGTCCATATAAATTATGATTTTTTTATAAATCCAACTTTATGGAGATTTTGTGACTGAATTCGATTTGTACCACGATTTTTACCACGTTTCCAAAATTTCAGCCCATTTGGTACCATAGAGCCTGAGAAAACTGCTTCCAAAGTTCGAACCCAAGTCTGAAATTAGCGTTCATAAGAATCATGATTTTTCTAAGAATCAAACTTTATGGAGATTTTGTGACTGAATTCGATTTGCAGCATGATTCTTATCACTGTTCCAAAATTCTAGCCCTTTAGGTACCATAGAGCCTGAGAAAACTGCTTCCAAAGTTCGAACCCAAGTCTGAAATGAAGGTCCATATAAATTATGATTTTTTAAAAAATCCAACTTTATGGAGATTTTGTGACTGAATTCGATTTGTACCATGATTTTTACCACGTTTCCAAAATTTCAGCCCATTTGGTACCATAGAGCCTGAGAAAACTGCTTCCAAAGTTTGAACCCAAGTCTGAAATGAAGGTCCATAAAAATTATGATTTATTGTAAAAATCCAACTTTATGGAGATTTTGTGACTGAATTCGATTTGCAGCATGATTCTTATCACTGTTCCACAATTCTAGCCCATTAGGTACCATAGAGCCTGAGAAAACTGCTTCCAAAGTTCGAACCCAAGCTGAAATGAAGGTCCATATAAATTTTGATTTTTTTAAAAATCCAACTTTATGGAGATTTTGTGACTGAATTCGATTTGTACCACGATTTGTATCACTGTTCCACAATTCTAGCCCATTAGGTACCATAGAGCCTGAGAAAACTGCTTCCAAAGTTCGAACCCAAGTCTGAAATTAGCGTTCATAAGAATCATGATTTTTCTAAGAATCAAACTTTATGGAGATTTTGTGACTGAATTCGATTTGCAGCATGATTCTTATCACTGTTCCAAAATTCTAGCCCTTTAGGTACCATAGAGCCTGAGAAAACTGCTTCCAAAGTTCGAACCCAAGTCTGAAATGAAGGTCCATATAAATTATGATTTTTTAAAAAATCCAACTTTATGGAGATTTTGTGACTGAATTCGATTTGTACCATGATTTTTACCACGTTTCCAAAATTTCAGCCCATTTGGTACCATAGAGCCTGAGAAAACTGCTTCCAAAGTTTGAACCCAAGTCTGAAATGAAGGTCCATAAAAATTATGATTTATTGTAAAAATCCAACTTTATGGAGATTTTGTGACTGAATTCGATTTGCAGCATGATTCTTATCACTGTTCCACAATTCTAGCCCATTAGGTACCATAGAGCCTGAAAAAACTGCTTCCAAAGTTCGAACCCAAGTCTGAAATGAAGGTCCATATAAATTATGATTTTTTTAAAAATCCAACTTTATGGAGATTTTGTGACTGAATTCGATTTGTACCACGATTTTTACCACGTTTCCAAAATTTCAGCCCATTTGGTACCATTGAGCCTGAGAAAACTGCTTCCAAAGTTCGAACCCAAGTCTGAAATTAGCGTTCATAAGAATCATGATTTTTCTAAGAATCAAACTTTATGGAGATTTTGTGACTGAATTCGATTTGCAGCATGATTCTTATCACTGTTCCACAATTCTAGCCCATTAGGTACCATAGAGCCTGAGAAAACTGCTTCCAAAGTTCGAACCCAAGTCTGAAATGAAGGTCCATATAAATTATGATTTTTTTATAAATCCAACTTTATGGAGATTTTGTGACTGAATTCGATTTGTACCACGATTTTTACCACGTTTCCAAAATTTCAGCCCATTTGGTACCATAGAGCCTGAGAAAACTGCTTCCAAAGTTCGAACCCAAGTCTGAAATTAGCGTTCATAAGAATCATGATTATTCTAAGAATCAAACTTTATGGAGATTTTGTGACTGAATTCGATTTGCAGCATGATTCTTATCACTGTTCCATAATTCTAGCCCTTTAGGTACCATAGAGCCTGAGAAAACTGCTTCCAAAGTTCGAACCCAAGTCTGAAATGAAGGTCCATATAAATTATGATTTTTTAAAAAATCCAACTTTATGGAGATTTTGTGACTGAATTCGATTTGCAGCATGATTCTAATCACCGTTCCACAATTCTAGCCCATTAGGTACCATAGAGCCTGAGAAAACTGCTTCCAAAGTTCGAACCCAAGTCTGAAATGAAGGTCCATATAAATTATGATTTTTTTAAAAATCCAACTTTATGGATATTTTGTGACTGAATTCGATTTGTACCACGATTTTTACCACGTTTCCAAAACTTCAGCCCATTTGGTACCATAGAGCCTGAGAAAACTGCTTCCAAAGTTCGAACCCAAGTCTGAAATTAGCGTTCATAAGAATCATGATTTTTCTAAGAATCAAACTTTATGGAGATTTTGTGACTGAATTCGATTTGCAGCATGATTCTTATCACTGTTCCAAAATTCTAGCCCTTTAGGTACCATAGAGCCTGAGAAAACTGCTTCCAAAGTTCGAACCCAAGTCTGAAATGAAGGTCCATATAAATTATGATTTTTTAAAAAATCCAACTTTATGGAGATTTTGTGACTGAATTCGATTTGTACCATGATTTTTACCACGTTTCCAAAATTTCAGCCCATTTGGTACCATAGAGCCTGAGAAAACTGCTTCCAAAGTTTGAACCCAAGTCTGAAATGAAGGTCCATAAAAATTATGATTTATTGTAAAAATCCAACTTTATGGAGATTTTGTGACTGAATTCGATTTGCAGCATGATTCTTATCACTGTTCCACAATTCTAGCCCATTAGGTACCATAGAGCCTGAAAAAACTGCTTCCAAAGTTCGAACCCAAGTCTGAAATGAAGGTCCATATAAATTATGATTTTTTTAAAAATCCAACTTTATGGAGATTTTGTGACTGAATTCGATTTGTACCACGATTTTTACCACGTTTCCAAAATTTCAGCCCATTTGGTACCATAGAGCCTGAGAAAACTGCTTCCAAAGTTCGAACCCAAGTCTGAAATTAGCGTTCATAAGAATCATGATTTTTCTAAGAATCAAACTTTATGGAGATTTTGTGACTGAATTCGATTTGCAGCATGATTCTTATCACTGTTCCACAATTCTAGCCCATTAGGTACCATAGAGCCTGAGAAAACTGCTTCCAAAGTTCGAACCCAAGTCTGAAATGAAGGTCCATATAAATTATGATTTTTTTATAAATCCAACTTTATGGAGATTTTGTGACTGAATTCGATTTGTACCACGATTTTTACCACGTTTCAAAATTTCAGCCCATTTGGTACCATAGAGCCTGAGAAAACTGCTTCCAAAGTTCGAACCCAAGTCTGAAATTTGCGTTCATAAGAATCATGATTTTTCTAAGAATCAAACTTTATGGAGATTTTGTGACTGAATTCGATTTGCAGCATGATTCTTATCACTGTTCCAAAATTCTAGCCCTTTAGGTACCATAGAGCCTGATAAAACTGCTTCCAAAGTTCGAACCCAAGTCTGAAATGAAGGTCCATATAAATTATGATTTTTTAAAAAATCCAACTTTATGGAGATTTTGTGACTGAATTCGATTTGCAGCATGATTCTTATCACCGTTCCACAATTCTAGCCCATTAGGTACCATAGAGCCTGAGAAAACTGCTTCCAAAGTTCGAACCCAAGTCTGAAATGAAGGTCCATATAAATTATGATTTTTTTTAAAATCCAACTTTATGGATATTTTGTGACTGAATTCGATTTGTACCACGATTTTTACCACGTTTCCAAAACTTCAGCCCATTTGGTACCATAGAGCCTGAGAAAACTGCTTCCAAAGTTCGAACCCAAGTCTGAAATTAGCGTTCATAAGAATCATGATTTTTCTAAGAATCAAACTTTATGGAGATTTTGTGACTGAATTCGATTTGCAGCATGATTCTTATCACTGTTCCAAAATTCTAGCCCTTTAGGTACCATAGAGCCTGAGAAAACTGCTTCCAAAGTTCGAACCCAAGTCTGAAATGAAGGTCCATATAAATTATGATTTTTTAAAAAATCCAACTTTATGGAGATTTTGTGACTGAATTCGATTTGTACCATGATTTTTACCACGTTTCCAAAATTTCAGCCCATTTGGTACCATAGAGCCTGAGAAAACTGCTTCCAAAGTTCGAACCCAAGTCTGAAATGAAGGTCCATATAAATTATGATTTTTTAAAAAATCCAACTTTATGGAGATTTTGTGACTGAATTCGATTTGTACCATGATTTTTACCACGTTTCCAAAATTTCAGCCCATTTGGTACCATAGAGCCTGAGAAAACTGCTTCCAAAGTTTGAACCCAAGTCTGAAATGAAGGTCCATAAAAATTATGATTTATTGTAAAAATCCAACTTTATGGAGATTTTGTGACTGAATTCGATTTGCAGCATGATTCTTATCACTTTTCCACAATTCTAGCCCATTAGGTACCATAGAGCCTGAGAAAACTGCTTCCAAAGTTCGAACCCAAGTCTGAAATGAAGGTCCATATAAATTATGATTTTTTTAAAAATCCAACTTTATGGAGATTTTGTGACTGAATTCGATTTGTATCACGATTCTTACCAAGTTTCCAAAATTTCAGCCCCTTTGGTACCATAGAGCCTGAGAAAACTGCTTCAAAAGTTCGAACCCAAGTCTGAAAGTAGCGTCCATAAAAATTATGATTTTTTTTTAAATCCAACTTTATATAGATTTTGTGACTGAATTAGATTTGTACTACGATTCTTACCACTTTTCCAAAGTTTCAGCCCATTTGGTACCATAGAGCCTGAGAAAACTGCTTCCAAAGTTCAAACCCAACTCTGAAATTAGCGTTCATAAGAATCACGATTTTTCTAAGAATCAAACTTTATGGAGATTTTGTGACTGAATTCGATTTGCAACATGATTCTTATCACTGTTCCACAATTCTAGCCCATTAGGTACCATAGAGCCTGATAAAACTGCTTCCAAAGTTCGAACCCAAGTCTGAAATGAAGGTCCATATAAATTATGATTTTTTTAAAAATCCAACTTTATGGAGATTTTGTGACTGAATTCGATTTGTACCACGATTTTTAACACGTTTCCAAAATTTCAGCCCATTTGGTACCATAGAGCCTGAGAAAACTGCTTCCAAAGTTCGAACCCAAGTCTGAAATAAGCGTTCATAAGAATCATGATTTTTCTAAGAATCAAACTTTATGGAGATTTTGTGACTGAATTCGATTTGCAGCATGATTCTTATCACTGTTCCAAAATTCTAGCCCTTTAGGTACCATAGAGCCTGAGAAAACTGCTTACAAAGTTCGAACCCATGTCTGAAATGAAGGTCCATATAAATTATGATTTTTTTAAAAATCCAACTTTATGGAGATTTTGTGACTGAATTCGATTTGTACCACGATTTTTACCACGTTTCCAAAATTTCAGCCCATTTGGTACCATAGAGCCTGAGAAAACTGCTTCCAAAGTTCGAACCCAAGTCTGAAATTAGCGTTCATAAGAATCATGATTTTTCTAAGAATCAAACTTTATGGAGATTTTGTGACTGAATTCGATTTGCAGCATGATTCTTATCACTGTTCCACAATTCTAGCCCATTAGGTACCATAGAGCCTGAGAAAACTGCTTCCAAAGTTCGAACCCAAGTCTGAAATGAAGGTCCATATAAATTATGATTTTTTTATAAATCCAACTTTATGGAGATTTTGTGACTGAATTCGATTTGTACCACGATTTTTACCACGTTTCCAAAATTTCAGCCCATTTGGTACCAAAGAGCCTGAGAAAACTGCTTCCAAAGTTCGAACCCAAGTCTGAAATTAGCGTTCATAAGAATCATGATTTTTCTAAGAATCAAACTTTATGGAGATTTTGTGACTGAATTCGATTTGCAGCATGATTCTTATCACTGTTCCAAAATTCTAGCCCTTTAGGTACCATAGAGCCTGATAAAACTGCTTCCAAAGTTCGAACCCAAGTCTGAAATGAAGGTCCATATAAATTATGATTTTTTAAAAAATCCAACTTTATGGAGATTTTGTGACTGAATTCGATTTGCAGCATGATTCTTATCACCGTTCCACAATTCTAGCCCATTAGGTACCATAGAGCCTGAGAAAACTGCTTCCAAAGTTCGAACCCAAGTCTGAAATTAGCGTTCATAAGAATCATGATTTTTCTAAGAATCAAACTTTATGGAGATTTTGTGACTGAATTCGATTTGCAGCATGATTCTTATCACTGTTCCAAAATTCTAGCCCTTTAGGTACCATAGAGCCTGATAAAACTGCTTCCAAAGTTCGAACCCAAGTCTGAAATGAAGGTCCATATAAATTATGATTTTTTAAAAAATCCAACTTTATGGAGATTTTGTGACTGAATTCGATTTGCAGCATGATTCTTATCACCGTTCCACAATTCTAGCCCATTAGGTACCATAGAGCCTGAGAAAACTGCTTCCAAAGTTCGAACCCAAGTCTGAAATGAAGGTCCATATAAATTATGATTTTTTTAAAAATCCAACTTTATGGAGATTTTGTGACTGAATTCGATTTGCAGCATGATTCTTATCACCGTTCCACAATTCTAGCCCATTAGGTACCATAGAGCCTGAGAAAACTGCTTCCAAAGTTCGAACCCAAGTCTGAAATGAAGGTCCATATAAATTATGATTTTTTTAAAAATCCAACTTTATGGATATTTTGTGACTGAATTCGATTTGTACCACGATTTTTACCACGTTTCCAAAACTTCAGCCCATTTGGTACCATAGAGCCTGAGAAAACTGCTTCCAAAGTTCGAACCCAAGTCTGAAATTAGCGTTCATAAGAATCATGATTTTTCTAAGAATCAAACTTTATGGAGATTTTGTGACTGAATTCGATTTGCAGCATGATTCTTATCACTGTTCCAAAATTCTAGCCCTTTAGGTACCATAGAGCCTGAGAAAACTGCTTCCAAAGTTCGAACCCAAGTCTGAAATGAAGGTCCATATAAATTATGATTTTTTAAAAAATCCAACTTTATGGAGATTTTGTGACTGAATTCGATTTGTACCATGATTTTTACCACGTTTCCAAAATTTCAGCCCATTTGGTACCATAGAGCCTGAGAAAACTGCTTCCAAAGTTCAAACCCAACTCTGAAATTAGCGTTCATAAGAATCACGATTTTTCTAAGAATCAAACTTTATGGAGATTTTGTGACTGAATTCGATTTGCAACATGATTCTTATCACTGTTCCACAATTCTAGCCCATTAGGTACCATAGAGCCTGATAAAACTGCTTCCAAAGTTCGAACCCAAGTCTGAAATGAAGGTCCATATAAATTATGATTTTTTTAAAAATCCAACTTTATGGAGATTTTGTGACTGAATTCGATTTGTACCACGATTTTTAACACGTTTCCAAAATTTCAGCCCATTTGGTACCATAGAGCCTGAGAAAACTGCTTCCAAAGTTCGAACCCAAGTCTGAAATAAGCGTTCATAAGAATCATGATTTTTCTAAGAATCAAACTTTATGGAGATTTTGTGACTGAATTCGATTTGCAGCATGATTCTTATCACTGTTCCAAAATTCTAGCCCTTTAGGTACCATAGAGCCTGAGAAAACTGCTTACAAAGTTCGAACCCATGTCTGAAATGAAGGTCCATATAAATTATGATTTTTTTAAAAATCCAACTTTATGGAGATTTTGTGACTGAATTCGATTTGTACCACGATTTTTACCACGTTTCCAAAATTTCAGCCCATTTGGTACCATAGAGCCTGAGAAAACTGCTTCCAAAGTTCGAACCCAAGTCTGAAATTAGCGTTCATAAGAATCATGATTTTTCTAAGAATCAAACTTTATGGAGATTTTGTGACTGAATTCGATTTGCAGCATGATTCTTATCACTGTTCCACAATTCTAGCCCATTAGGTACCATAGAGCCTGAGAAAACTGCTTCCAAAGTTCGAACCCAAGTCTGAAATGAAGGTCCATATAAATTATGATTTTTTTATAAATCCAACTTTATGGAGATTTTGTGACTGAATTCGATTTGTACCACGATTTTTACCACGTTTCCAAAATTTCAGCCCATTTGGTACCAAAGAGCCTGAGAAAACTGCTTCCAAAGTTCGAACCCAAGTCTGAAATTAGCGTTCATAAGAATCATGATTTTTCTAAGAATCAAACTTTATGGAGATTTTGTGACTGAATTCGATTTGCAGCATGATTCTTATCACTGTTCCAAAATTCTAGCCCTTTAGGTACCATAGAGCCTGATAAAACTGCTTCCAAAGTTCGAACCCAAGTCTGAAATGAAGGTCCATATAAATTATGATTTTTTAAAAAATCCAACTTTATGGAGATTTTGTGACTGAATTCGATTTGCAGCATGATTCTTATCACCGTTCCACAATTCTAGCCCATTAGGTACCATAGAGCCTGAGAAAACTGCTTCCAAAGTTCGAACCCAAGTCTGAAATGAAGGTCCATATAAATTATGATTTTTTTAAAAATCCAACTTTATGGATATTTTGTGACTGAATTCGATTTGTACCACGATTTTTACCACGTTTCCAAAACTTCAGCCCATTTGGTACCATAGAGCCTGAGAAAACTGCTTCCAAAGTTCGAACCCAAGTCTGAAATTAGCGTTCATAAGAATCATGATTTTTCTAAGAATCAAACTTTATGGAGATTTTGTGACTGAATTCGATTTGCAGCATGATTCTTATCACTGTTCCAAAATTCTAGCCCTTTAGGTACCATAGAGCCTGATAAAACTGCTTCCAAAGTTCGAACCCAAGTCTGAAATGAAGGTCCATATAAATTATGATTTTTTAAAAAATCCAACTTTATGGAGATTTTGTGACTGAATTCGATTTGCAGCATGATTCTTATCACCGTTCCACAATTCTAGCCCATTAGGTACCATAGAGCCTGAGAAAACTGCTTCCAAAGTTCGAACCCAAGTCTGAAATGAAGGTCCATATAAATTATGATTTTTTTAAAAATCCAACTTTATGGATATTTTGTGACTGAATTCGATTTGTACCACGATTTTTACCACGTTTCCAAAACTTCAGCCCATTTGGTACCATAGAGCCTGAGAAAACTGCTTCCAAAGTTCGAACCCAAGTCTGAAATTAGCGTTCATAAGAATCATGATTTTTCTAAGAATCAAACTTTATGGAGATTTTGTGACTGAATTCGATTTGCAGCATGATTCTTATCACTGTTCCAAAATTCTAGCCCTTTAGGTACCATAGAGCCTGAGAAAACTGCTTCCAAAGTTCGAACCCAAGTCTGAAATGAAGGTCCATATAAATTATGATTTTTTAAAAAATCCAACTTTATGGAGATTTTGTGACTGAATTCGATTTGTACCATGATTTTTACCACGTTTCCAAAATTTCAGCCCATTTGGTACCATAGAGCCTGAGAAAACTGCTTCCAAAGTTCGAACCCAAGTCTGAAATGAAGGTCCATATAAATTATGATTTTTTAAAAAATCCAACTTTATGGAGATTTTGTGACTGAATTCGATTTGTACCATGATTTTTACCACGTTTCCAAAATTTCAGCCCATTTGGTACCATAGAGCCTGAGAAAACTGCTTCCAAAGTTTGAACCCAAGTCTGAAATGAAGGTCCATAAAAATTATGATTTATTGTAAAAATCCAACTTTATGGAGATTTTGTGACTGAATTCGATTTGCAGCATGATTCTTATCACTTTTCCACAATTCTAGCCCATTAGGTACCATAGAGCCTGAGAAAACTGCTTCCAAAGTTCGAACCCAAGTCTGAAATGAAGGTCCATATAAATTATGATTTTTTTAAAAATCCAACTTTATGGAGATTTTGTGACTGAATTCGATTTGTATCACGATTCTTACCAAGTTTCCAAAATTTCAGCCCCTTTGGTACCATAGAGCCTGAGAAAACTGCTTCAAAAGTTCGAACCCAAGTCTGAAAGTAGCGTCCATAAAAATTATGATTTTTTTTTAAATCCAACTTTATATAGATTTTGTGACTGAATTAGATTTGTACTACGATTCTTACCACTTTTCCAAAGTTTCAGCCCATTTGGTACCATAGAGCCTGAGAAAACTGCTTCCAAAGTTCAAACCCAACTCTGAAATTAGCGTTCATAAGAATCACGATTTTTCTAAGAATCAAACTTTATGGAGATTTTGTGACTGAATTCGATTTGCAACATGATTCTTATCACTGTTCCACAATTCTAGCCCATTAGGTACCATAGAGCCTGATAAAACTGCTTCCAAAGTTCGAACCCAAGTCTGAAATGAAGGTCCATATAAATTATGATTTTTTTAAAAATCCAACTTTATGGAGATTTTGTGACTGAATTCGATTTGTACCACGATTTTTAACACGTTTCCAAAATTTCAGCCCATTTGGTACCATAGAGCCTGAGAAAACTGCTTCCAAAGTTCGAACCCAAGTCTGAAATAAGCGTTCATAAGAATCATGATTTTTCTAAGAATCAAACTTTATGGAGATTTTGTGACTGAATTCGATTTGCAGCATGATTCTTATCACTGTTCCAAAATTCTAGCCCTTTAGGTACCATAGAGCCTGAGAAAACTGCTTACAAAGTTCGAACCCATGTCTGAAATGAAGGTCCATATAAATTATGATTTTTTTAAAAATCCAACTTTATGGAGATTTTGTGACTGAATTCGATTTGTACCACGATTTTTACCACGTTTCCAAAATTTCAGCCCATTTGGTACCATAGAGCCTGAGAAAACTGCTTCCAAAGTTCGAACCCAAGTCTGAAATTAGCGTTCATAAGAATCATGATTTTTCTAAGAATCAAACTTTATGGAGATTTTGTGACTGAATTCGATTTGCAGCATGATTCTTATCACTGTTCCACAATTCTAGCCCATTAGGTACCATAGAGCCTGAGAAAACTGCTTCCAAAGTTCGAACCCAAGTCTGAAATGAAGGTCCATATAAATTATGATTTTTTTATAAATCCAACTTTATGGAGATTTTGTGACTGAATTCGATTTGTACCACGATTTTTACCACGTTTCCAAAATTTCAGCCCATTTGGTACCAAAGAGCCTGAGAAAACTGCTTCCAAAGTTCGAACCCAAGTCTGAAATTAGCGTTTATAAGAATCATGATTTTTCTAAGAATCAAACTTTATGGAGATTTTGTGACTGAATTCGATTTGCAGCATGATTCTTATCACTGTTCCAAAATTCTAGCCCTTTAGGTACCATAGAGCCTGAGAAAACTGCTTCCAAAGTTCGAACCCAAGTCTGAAATGAAGGTCCATATAAATTATGATTTTTTAAAAAATCCAACTTTATGGAGATTTTGTGACTGAATTCGATTTGCAGCATGATTCTTAACACCGTTCCACAATTCTAGCCCATTAGGTACCATAGAGCCTGAGAAAACTGCTTCCAAAGTTCGAACCCAAGTCTGAAATGAAGGTCCATATAAATTATGATTTTTTTAAAAATCCAACTTTATGGATATTTTGTGACTGAATTCGATTTGTACCACGATTTTTACCACGTTTCCAAAACTTCAGCCCATTTGGTACCATAGAGCCTGAGAAAACTGCTTCCAAAGTTCGAACCCAAGTCTGAAATTAGCGTTCATAAGAATCATGATTTTTCTAAGAATCAAACTTTATGGAGATTTTGTGACTGAATTCGATTTGCAGCATGATTCTTATCACTGTTCCAAAATTCTAGCCCTTTAGGTACCATAGAGCCTGAGAAAACTGCTTCCAAAGTTCGAACCCAAGTCTGAAATGAAGGTCCATATAAATTATGATTTTTTAAAAAATCCAACTTTATGGAGATTTTGTGACTGAATTCGATTTGTACCATGATTTTTACCACGTTTCCAAAATTTCAGCCCATTTGGTACCATAGAGCCTGAGAAAACTGCTTCCAAAGTTCGAACCCAAGTCTGAAATGAAGGTCCATATAAATTATGATTTTTTAAAAAATCCAACTTTATGGAGATTTTGTGACTGAATTCGATTTGTACCATGATTTTTACCACGTTTCCAAAATTTCAGCCCATTTGGTACCATAGAGCCTGAGAAAACTGCTTCCAAAGTTCGAACCCAAGTCTGAAATGAAGGTCCATATAAATTATGATTTTTTAAAAAATCCAACTTTATGGAGATTTTGTGACTGAATTCGATTTGTACCATGATTTTTACCACGTTTCCAAAATTTCAGCCCATTTGGTACCATAGAGCCTGAGAAAACTGCTTCCAAAGTTTGAACCCAAGTCTGAAATGAAGGTCCATAAAAATTATGATTTATTGTAAAAATCCAACTTTATGGAGATTTTGTGACTGAATTCGATTTGCAGCATGATTCTTATCACTGTTCCACAATTCTAGCCCATTAGGTACCATAGAGCCTGAGAAAACTGCTTCCAAAGTTCGAACCCAAGTCTGAAATGAAGGTCCATATAAATTATGATTTTTTTAAAAATCCAACTTTATGGAGATTTTGTGACTGAATTCGATTTGTATCACGATTCTTACCAAGTTTCCAAAATTTCAGCCCCTTTGGTACCATAGAGCCTGAGAAAACTGCTTCAAAAGTTCGAACCCAAGTCTGAAAGTAGCGTCCATAAAAATTATGATTTTTTTTTAAATCCAACTTTATATAGATTTTGTGACTGAATTAGATTTGTACTACGATTCTTACCACTTTTCCAAAGTTTCAGCCCATTTGGTACCATAGAGCCTGAGAAAACTGCTTCCAAAGTTCAAACCCAACTCTGAAATTAGCGTTCATAAGAATCACGATTTTTCTAAGAATCAAACTTTATGGAGATTTTGTGACTGAATTCGATTTGTACCACGATTTTTACCACGTTTCCAAAATTTCAGCCCATTTGGTACAATAGAGCCTGAGAAAACTGCTTCCAAAGTTCGAACCCAAGTCTGAAATTAGCGTCCATAAAAATTATGATTTTTTTTAAAATCCAACTTTATATAGATTTTGTGACTGAATTTGATTTGTACCACGATTCTTACCACGTTTCCAAAATTTCAGCCCATTTGGTACCATAGAGCCTGAGAAAACTGCTTCCAAAGTTCGAACCCAAGTCTGAAATTAGCTTTCATAAGAATCATGATTTTTCTAAAAATCAAACTTTATGGAGATTTTGTGACTGAATTCGATTTGCAACATGATTCTTATCACTGTTCCACAATTCTAGCCCATTAGGTACCATAGAGCCTGAGAAAACTGCTTCCAAAGTTCGAACCCAAGTCTGAAATGAAGGTCCATAAAAATTATGATTTATTGTAAAAATCCAACTTTATGGAGATTTTGTGACTGAATTCGATTTGCAGCATGATTCTTATCACTGTTCCACAATTCTAGCCCATTAGGTACCATAGAGCCTGAGAAAACTGCTTCCAAAGTTCGAACCCAAGTCTGAAATGAAGGTCCATATAAATTATGATTTTTTTAAAAATCCAACTTTATGGAGATTTTGTGACTGAATTCGATTTGTACCACGATTTTTACCACGTTTCCAAAACTTCAGCCCATTTGGTACCATAGAGCCTGAGAAAACTGCTTCCAAAGTTCGAACCCAAGTCTGAAATTAGCGTTCATAAGAATCATGATTTTTCTAAGAATCAAACTTTATGGAGATTTTGTGACTGAATTCGATTTGCAGCATGATTCTTATCACTGTTCCAAAATTCTAGCCCTTTAGGTACCATAGAGCCTGAGAAAACTGCTTCAAAAGTTCGAACCCAAGTCTGAAAGTAGCGTCCATAAAAATTATGATTTTTTTTTAAATCCAACTTTATATAGATTTTGTGACTGAATTAGATTTGTACTACGATTCTTACCACTTTTCCAAAGTTTCAGCCCATTTGGTACCATAGAGCCTGAGAAAACTGCTTCCAAAGTTCAAACCCAACTCTGAAATTAGCGTTCATAAGAATCACGATTTTTCTAAGAATCAAACTTTATGGAGATTTTGTGACTGAATTCGATTTGTACCACGATTTTTACCACGTTTCCAAAATTTCAGCCCATTTGGTACAATAGAGCCTGAGAAAACTGCTTCCAAAGTTCGAACCTAAGTCTGAAATGAAGGTCCATATAAATTATGATTTTTTTAAAAATCCAACTTTATGGAGATTTTGTGACTGAATTCGATTTTCAGCATGATTCTTATCACTTTTTACAATTCTAGCCCATTAGGTACCATAGAGCCTGAGAAAACTGCTTCCAAAGTTCGAACCCAAGTCTGAAATTAGCGTTCATAAGAATCATGATTTTTCCAGGAATCAAACTTTATGGAGATTTTGTGACTGAATTCGATTTGCAGCATGATTCTTATCACTGTTCCAAAATTCTAGCCCATTAGGTACCATAGAGCCTGAGAAAACTGCTTCCAAAGTTCGAACCCAAGTCTGAAATGAAGGTCCATATAAATTATGATTTTTTTAAAAATCCAACTTTATGGAGATTTTGTGACTGAATTCGATTTGTACCACGATTTTTACCACGTTTCCAAAATTTCAGCCCATTTGGTACCATAGAGCCTGAGAAAACTGCTTCCAAAGTTCGAACCCAAGTCTGAAATTAGCGTTCATAAGAATCATGATTTTTCTAAGAATCAAACTTAATGGAGATTTTGTGACTGAATTCGATTTGCAGCATGATTCTTATCACTGTTTACAATTCTAGCACATTAGGTACCATAGAGCCTGAGAAAACTGCTTCCAAAGTTCGAACCCAAGTCTGAAATGAAGGTCCATATAAATTATGATTTTTTAAAAAATCCAACTTCATGGAGATTTTGTGACTGAATTCGATTTTTACCACGATTTTTACCACGTTTCCAAAATTTCAGCCCATTTGGTACAATAGAGCCTGAGAAAACTGCTTCCAAAGTTCGAACCCAAGTCTGAAATGAAGGTCCATAAAAATTATGATTTATTGTAAAAATCCAACTTTATGGAGATTTTGTGACTGAATTCGATTTGCAGCATGATTCTTATCACTGTTCCACAATTCTAGCACATTAGGTACCATAGAGCCTGAGAAAACTGCTTCCAAAGTTCGAACCCAAGTCTGAAATGAAGGTCCATATAAATTATGATTTTTTTAAAAATCCAACTTTATGGAGATTTTGTGACTGAATTCGATTTTTATCACGATTCTTACCAAGTTTCCAAAATTTCAGCCCATTTGGTACCATAGAGCCTGAGAAAACTGCTTCCAAAGTTCGAACCCAAGTCTGAAAGTAGCGTCCATAAAAATTACGATTTTTTTTTAAATCCAACTTTATATAGATTTTGTGACTGAATTAGATTTGTACTACGATTCTTACCACTTTTCCAAAGTTTCAGCCCATTTGGTACCATAGAGCCTGAGAAAACTGCTTCCAAAGTTCGAACCCAACTCTGAAATTAGCGTTCATAAGAATCATGATTTTTCTAAGAATCAAACTTTATGGAGATTTTGTGACTGAATTCGATTTGCAGCATGATTCTTATCACTGTTCCACAATTCTAGCCCATTAGGTACCATAGAGCCTGAGAAAACTGCTTCCAAAGTTCGAACCCAAGTCTGAAATTAGCGTTCATAAGAATCATGATTTTTCTAAGAATCAAACTTTATGGAGATTTTGTGACTGAATTCGATTTGCAGCATGATTCTTATCACTGTTTACAATTCTAGCCCATTAGGTACCATAGAGCCTGAGAAAACTGCTTCCAAAGTTCGAACCCAAGTCTGAAATGAAGGTCCATAAAAATTATGATTTATTGTAAAAATCCAACTTTATGGAGATTTTGTGACTGAATTCGATTTGCAGCATGATTCTTATCACTGTTCCACAATTCTAGCCCATTAGGTACCATAGAGCCTGAGAAAACTGCTTCCAAAGTTCGAACCCAAGTCTGAAATGAAGGTCCATATAAATTATGATTTTTTTAAAAATCCAACTTTATGGAGATTTTGTGACTGAATTCGATTTGTATCACGATTCTTACCAAGTTTCCAAAATTTCAGCCCATTTGGTACCATAGAGCCTGAGAAAACTGCTTCCAAAGTTCGAACCCAAGTCTGAAATGAAGGTCCATAAAAATTATGATTTATTGTAAAAATCGAACTTTATGGAGATTTTGTGACTGAATTCGATATGCAGCATGATTCTTATCACTGTTCCACAATTCTAGCCCATTAGGTACCATAGAGCCTGAGAAAACTGCTTCCAAAGTTCGAACCCAAGTCTGAAATGAAGGTCCATATAAATTATGATTTTTTTAAAAATCCAACTTTATGGAGATTTTGTGACTGAATTCGATTTGTACCACGATTTTTACCACGTTTCCAAAATTTCAGCCCATTTGGTACCATAGAGCCTGAGAAAACTGCTTCCTAAGTTCGAACCCAAGTCTGAAATTAGCGTTCATAAGAATCATGATTTTTCTAAGAATCAAACTTTATGGAGATTTTGTGACTGAATTCGATTTGCAGCATGATTCTTATCACTGTTCCACGATTCTAGCCCATTAGGTACCATAGAGCCTGAGAAAAATGCTTCCAAAGTTCGAACCCAAGTCTGAAATGAAGGTCCATAAAAATTATGATTTTTTTTAAAATCCAACTTTATATAGATTTTGTGACTGAATTCGATTTGCAGCATGATTCTTATCACTTTTTACAATTCTAGCCCATTAGGTACCATAGAGCCTGAGAAAACTGCTTCCAAAGTTCGAACCCAAGTCTGAAATGAAGGTCCATATAAATTATGATTTTTTAAAAAATCAAACTTTATGGAGATTTTGTGACTGAATTCGATTTTTACCACGATTTTTACCACGTTTCCAAAATTTCAGCCCATTTGGTACCATAGAGCCTGAGAAAACTGCTTCCAAAGTTCGAACCCAAGTCTGAAATTTGCGTTCATAAGAATCATGATTTTTCTAAGAATCAAACTTTATGGAGATTTTGTGACTGAATTCGACTTTATGGAGATTTTGTGACTGAATTCGATTTGCAGCATGATTCTTATCACTGTTCCACAATTCTAGCCCATTAGGTACCATAGAGCCTGAGAAAAATGCTTCCAAAGTTCGAACACAAGTCTGAAATAAGCGTCCATAAAAATTATGATTTTTTTTAAAATCCAACTTTATATAGATTTTGTGACTGAATTTGATTTGTACCACGATTCTTACCACGTTTCCAAAATTTCAGCCCATTTGGTACCATAGAGCCTGAGAAAACTGCTTCCAAAGTTCGAACCCAAGTCTGAAATTTGCGTTCATAAGAATCATGATTTTTCTAAGAATCAAACTTTATGGAGATTTTGTGACTGAATTCGACTTTATGGAGATTTTGTGACTGAATTCGATTTGCAGCATGATTCTTATCACTGTTCCACAATTCTAGCCCATGAGGTACCATAGAGCCTGAGAAAAATGCTTCCAAAGTTCGAACACAAGTCTGAAATTAGCGTCCATAAAAATTATTATTTTTTTAAAAATCCAACTTTATATAGATTTTGTGACTGAATTTGATTTGTACCACGATTCTTACCACGTTTCCAAAATTTCAGCCCATTTGGTACCATAGAGCCTGAGAAAACTGCTTCCAAAGTTCGAACCCAACACTGAAATTAGCTTTCATAAGAATCATGATTTTTCTAAGAATCAAACTTTATGGAGATTTTGTGACTGAATTCGATTTGCAGCATGATTCTTATCACTGTTCCACAATTCTAGCCCATTAGGTACCATAGAGCCTGAGAAAACTGCTTCCAAAGTTCGAACCCAAGTCTGAAATGAAGGTCCATATAAATTATGATTTTTTAAAAAATCCAACTTTATGGAGATTTTGTGACTGAATTCGATTTGTACCACGATTTTTACCACGTTTCCAAAATTTCAGCCCATTTGGTACCATAGAGCCTGAGAAAACTGCTTCCAAAGTTCGAACCCAAGTCTGAAATTAGCGTTCATAAGAATCATGATTTTTCTAAGAATCAAACTTTATGGAGATTTTGTGACTGAATTCGATTTGCAGCATGATTCTTATCACTGTTCCACAATTCTAGCCCATTAGGTACCATAGAGCCTGAGAAAACTGCTTCCAAAGTTCGAACCCAAGTCTGAAATGAAGGTCCATATAAATTATGATTTTTTAAAAAATCCAACTTTATGGAGATTTTGTGACTGAATTCGATTTGTACCACGATTTTTACCACGTTTCCAAAATTTCAGCCCATTTGGTACCATAGAGCCTGAGAAAACTGCTTCCAAAGTTCGAACCCAAGTCTGAAATTAGCGTTCATAAGAATCATGATTTTTCTAAGAATCAAACTTTATGGAGATTTTGTGACTGAATTCGACTTTATGGAGATTTTGTGACTGAATTCGATTTTTACCACGATTTTTACCACGTTTCCAAAATTTCAGCCCATTTGGTACCATAGAGCCTGAGAAAACTGCTTCCAAAGTTCGAACCCAAGTCTGAAATTTGCGTTCATAAGAATCATGATTTTTCTAAGAATCAAACTTTATGGAGATTTTGTGACTGAATTCGACTTTATGGAGATTTTGTGACTGAATTCGATTTGCAGCATGATTCTTATCACTGTTCCACAATTCTAGCCCATTAGGTACCATGGAGCCTGAGAAAACTGCTTCCAAAGTTCGAACCCAAGTCTGAAATGAAGGTCCATATAAATTATGATTTTTTTTAAAAATCCAACTTTATGGAGATTTTGTGCTGAATTCGATTTGTACCACGATTTTTACCACGTTTCCAAAATTTCAGCCCATTTGGTACCAAAGAGCCTGAGAAAACTTCTTCCAAAGTTCGAACCCAAGTCTGAAATTAGCGTTCATAAGAATCATGATTTTTCTAAGAATCAAACTTTATGGAGATTTTGTGACTGAATTCGATTTGCAGCATGATTCTTATCACTGTTCCACAATTCTAGCCCATTAGGTACCATAGAGCCTGAGAAAACTGCTTCCAAAGTTCGAACCCAAGTCTGAAATGAAGGTCCATATAAATAATGATTTTTTTAAAAATCCAACTTTATGGAGATTTTGTGACTGAATTCGATTTGTATCACGATTCTTACCAAGTTTCCAAAATTTCAGCCCATTTGGTACCATAGAGCCTGAGAAAACTGCTTCCAAAGTTCGAACCCAAGTCTGAAAGTAGCGTCCATAAAAATTATGATTTTTTTTTAAATCCAACTTTATATAGATTTTGTGACTGAATTAGATTTGTACTACGATTCTTACCACTTTTCCAAAGTTTCAGCCCATTTGGTACCATAGAGACTGAGAAAACTGCTTCCAAAGTTCGAACCCAACTCTGAAATTAGCGTTCATAAGAATCATGATTTTTCTAAGAATCAAACTTTATGGAGATTTTGTGACTGAATTCGATTTGCAGCATGATTCTTATCACTGTTCCACAATTCTAGCCCATTAGGTACCATAGAGCCTGAGAAAACTGCTTCCAAAGTTCGAACCCAAGTCTGAAACGAAGGTCCATATAAATTATAATTTTTTTAAAAATCCAACTTTATGGAGATTTTGTGACTGAATTCGATTTGTACCACGATTTTTACCACGTTTCCAAAATTTCAGCCCATTTGGTACCATAGAGCCTGAGAAAACTGCTTCCAAAGTTCGAACCCAAGTCTGAAATTAGCGTTCATAAGAATCATGATTTTTCTAAGAATCAAACTTTATGGAGATTTTGTGACTGAATTCGATTTGCAGCATGATTCTTATCACTGTTCCACAATTCTAGCCCATTAGGTTCCATAGAGCCTGAGAAAAATGCTTCCAAAGTTCGAACACAAGTCTGAAATTAGCGTCCATAAAAATTATGATTTTTTTTAAAATCCAACTTTATATAGATTTTGTGACTGAATTCGATTTGCAGCATGATTCTTATCACTTTTTACAATTCTAGCCCATTAGGTACCATAGAGCCTGAGAAAACTGCTTCCAAAGTTCGAACCCAAGTCTGAAATGAAGGTCCATATAAATTATGATTTTTAAAAAAATCCAACTTTATGGAGATTTTGTGACTGAATTCGATTTGTTCCACGATTTTTACCACGTTTCCAAAATTTCAGCCCATTTGGTACCATAGAGCCTGAGAAAACTGCTTCCAAAGTTCGAACCCAAGTCTGAAATTAGCGTTCATAAGAATCATGATTTTTCTAAGAATCAAACTTTATGGAGATTTTGTGACTGAATTCGATTTGCAGCATGATTCTTATCACTGTTTACAATTCTAGCCCATTAGGTACCATAGAGCCTGAGAAAACTGCTTCCAAAGTTCGAACCCAAGTCTGAAATGAAGGTCCATATAAATTATGATTTTTTTAAAAATCCAACTTCATGGAGATTTTGTGACTGAATTCGATTTTTACCACGATTTTTACCACGTTTCCAAAATTTCAGCCCATTTGGTACTATAGAGCCTGAGAAAACTGCTTCCAAAGTTCGAACCCAACTCTGAAATAAGCTTTCATAAGAATCATGATTTTTCTAAGAATCAAACTTTATGGAGATTTTGTGACTGAATTCGATTTGCAGCATGATTCTTATCACTGTTCCAAAATTCTAGGCCATTAGGTACCATAGAGCCTGAGAAAACTGCTTCCAAAGTTCGAACCCAAGTCTGAAATGAAGGTCCATATAAATTATGATTTTTAAAAAAATCCAACTTTATGGAGATTTTGTGACTGAATTCGATTTGTACCACGATTTTTACCACGTTTCCAAAATTTCAGCCCATTTGGTACCATAGAGCCTGAGAAAACTGCTTCCAAAGTTCCAACCCAAGTCTGAAATTAGCGTTCATAAGAATCATGATTTTTCTAAGAATCAAACTTTATGGAGATTTTGTGACTGAATTCGATTTGCAGCATGATTCTTATCACTGTTCCACAATTCTAGCCCATTAGGTACCATAGAGCCTGAGAAAACTGCTTCCAAAGTTCGAACCTAAGTCTGAAATGAAGGTCCATATAAATTATGATTTTTTTAAAAATCCAACTTTATGGAGATTTTGTGACTGAATTCGATTTGTACCACGATTTTTACCACGTTTCCAAAATTTCAGCCCATTTGGTACCATAGAGCCTGAGAAAACTGCTTCCAAAGTTCGAACCCAAGTCTGAAATTAGCGTTCATAAGAATTAGTTCATTAATTAGTTCATAAGAATCATGATTTTTTAAAAATCAAACTTTATGGAGATTTTGTGACTGAATTCGATTTGCAGCATGATTCTTATCACTGTTCCACAATTCTAGCCCATTAGGTACCATAGAGCCTGAGAAAAATGCTTCCAAAGTTCGAACACAAGTCTGAAATTAGCGTCCATAAAAATTATGATTTTTTTTAAAATCCAACTTTATATAGATTTTGTGACTGAATTCGATTTGCAGCATGATTCTTATCACTTTTTACAATTCTAGCCCATAAGGTACCATAGAGCCTGAGAAAACTGCTTCCAAAGTTCGAACCCAAGTCTGAAATGAAGGTCCATATAAATTATGATTTTTTTAAAAATCCAACTTTATGGAGATTTTGTGACTGAATTCGATTTTTACCACGATTTTTACCAAGTTTCCAAAATTTCAGCCCATTTGGTACCATAGAGCCTGAGAAAACTGCTTCCAAAGTTCGAACCCAAGTCTGAAATTTGCGTTCATAAGAATCATGATTTTTCTAAGAATCAAACTTTATGGAGATTTTGTGACTGAATTCGACTTTATGGAGATTTTGTGACTGAATTCGATTTGCAACATGATTCTTATCACTGTTCCACAATTCTAGCCCATTAGGTACCATGGAGCCTGAGAAAACTGCTTCCAAAGTTCGAACCCAAGTCTGAAATGAAGGTCCATATAAATTATGATTTTTTTTAAAAATCCAACTTTATGGAGATTTTGTGACTGAATTCGATTTGTACCACGATTTTTACCACGTTTCCAAAATTTCAGCCCATTTGGTACCATAGAGCCTGAGAAAACTGCTTCCAAAGTTCGAACCCAAGTCTGAAATTAGCGTTCATAAGAATCATGATTTTTCTAAGAATCAAACTTTATGGAGATTTTGTGACTGAATTCGATTTGCAGCATGATTCTTATCACTGTTCCACAATTCTAGCCCATTAGGTACCATAGAGCCTGAGAAAACTGCTTCCAAAGTTCGAACCCAAGTCTGAAATGAAGGTCCATATAAATAATGATTTTTTTAAAAATCCAACTTTATGGTGATTTTGTGACTGAATTCGATTTGTATCACGATTCTTACCAAGTTTCCAAAATTTCAGCCCATTTGGTACCATAGAGCCTGAGAAAACTGCTTCCAAAGTTCGAACCCAACTCTGAAAGAAGCGTCCATAAAAATTATGATTTTTTTTTAAATCCAACTTTATATAGATTTTGTGACTGAATTCGATTTGCAGCATGATTCTTATCACTTTTTACAATTCTAGCCCATGAGGTACCATAGAGCCTGAGAAAACTGCTTCCAAAGTTCGAACCCAAGTCTGAAATGAAGGTCCATATAAATTATGATTTTTTTAAAAATCCAACTTTATGGAGATTTTGTGACTGAATTCGATTTTTACCACGATTTTTACCACGTTTCCAAAATTTCAGCCCATTTGGTACCATAGAGCCTGAGAAAACTGCTTCCAAAGTTCGAACCCAAGTCTGAAATTTGCGTTCATAAGAATCATGATTTTTCTAAGAATCAAACTTTATGGAGATTTTGTGACTGAATTCGACTTTATGGAGATTTTGTGACTGAATTCGATTTGCAACATGATTCTTATCACTGTTCCACAATTCTAGCCCATTAGGTACCATGGAGCCTGAGAAAACTGCTTCCAAAGTTCGAACCCAAGTCTGAAATGAAGGTCCATATAAATTATGATTTTTTTTAAAAATCCAACTTTATGGAGATTTTGTGACTGAATTCGATTTGTACCACGATTTTTACCACGTTTCCAAAATTTCAGCCCATTTGGTACCATAGAGCCTGAGAAAACTGCTTCCAAAGTTCGAACCCAAGTCTGAAATTAGCGTTCATAAGAATCATGATTTTTCTAAGAATCAAACTTTATTGAGATTTTGTGACTGAATTCGATTTGCAGCATGATTCTTATCACTGTTCCACAATTCTAGCCCATTAGGTACCATAGAGCCTGAGAAAACTGCTTCCAAAGTTCGAACCCAAGTCTGAAATGAAGGTCCATATAAATAATGATTTTTTTAAAAATCCAACTTTATGGTGATTTTGTGACTGAATTCGATTTGTATCACGATTCTTACCAAGTTTCCAAAATTTCAGCCCATTTGGTACCATAGAGCCTGAGAAAACTGCTTCCAAAGTTCGAACCCAAGTCTGAAATTAGCGTTCATAAGAATCATGATTTTTCTAAGAATCAAACTTTATGGAGATTTTGTGACTGAATTCGATTTGCAGCATGATTCTTATCACTGTTCCATAATTCTAGGCCATTAGGTACCATAGAGCCTGAGAAAACTGCTTCCAAAGTTCGAACCCAAGTCTGAAATGAAGGTCCATATAAATTATGATTTTTAAAAAAATCCAACTTTATGGAGATTTTGTGACTGAATTCGATTTGTACCACGATTTTTACCACGTTTCCAAAATTTCAGCCCATTTGGTACCATAGAGCCTGAGAAAACTGCTTCCAAAGTTCGAACCCAAGTCTGAAATTAGCGTTCATAAGAATCATGATTTTTCTAAGAATCAAACTTTATGGAGATTTTGTGACTGAATTCGATTTGCAGCATGATTCTTATCACTGTTTTCAATTCTAGCCCATTAGGTACCATAGAGCCTGAGAAAACTGCTTCCAAAGTTCGAACCCAAGTCTGAAATGAAGGTCCATATAAATTATGATTTTTTTAAAAATCCAACTTCATGGAGATTTTGTGACTGAATTCGATTTTTACCACGATTTTTACCACGTTTCCAAAATTTCAGCCCATTTGGTACTATAGAGCCTGAGAAAACTGCTTCCAAAGTTCGAACCCAAGTCTGAAATTTGCGTTCATAAGAATCATGATTTTTCTAAGAATCAAACTTTATGGAGATTTTGTGACTGAATTCGATTTGTACCACGATTTTTACCACGTTTCCAAAATTTCAGCCCATTTGGTACCATAGAGCCTGAGAAAACTGCTTCCAAAGTTCGAACCCAAGTCTGAAATTTGCGTTCATAAGAATCATGATTTTTCTAAGAATCAAACTTTATGGAGATTTTGTGACTGAATTCGATTTGCAGCATGATTCTTATCACTGTTCCACAATTCTAGCCCATTAGGTACCATAGAGCCTGAGAAAACTGCTTCCAAAGTTCGAACCCAACTCTGAAATTAGCTTTCATAAGAATCATGATTTTTCTAAGAATCAAACTTTATGGAGATTTTGTGACTGAATTCGATTTGCAGCATGATTCTTATCACTGTTCCACAATTCTAGCCCATTAGGTACCATAGAGCCTGAGAAAACTGCTTCCAAAGTTCGAACCCAAGTCTGAAATGAAGGTCCATATAAATTATGATTTTTTAAAAAATCCAACTTTATGGAGATTTTGTGATTGCATTCGATTTGTACCACGATTTTTACCACGTTTCCAAAATTTCAGCCCATTTGGTACCATAGAGCCTGAGAAAACTGCTTCCAAAGTTCGAACCCAAGTCTGAAATTTGCGTTCATAAGAATCATGATTTTTCTAAGAATCAAACTTTATGGAGATTTTGTGACTGAATTCGATTTGCAGCATGATTCTTATCACTGTTCCACAATTCTAGCCCATTAGGTACCATAGAGCCTGAGAAAACTGCTTCCAAAGTTCGAACCCAAGTCTGAAATGAAGGTCTATATAAATTATGATTTTTTTAAAAATCCAACTTTATGGAGATTTTGTGACTGAATTCGATTTGTACCACGATTTTTACCACGTTTCCAAAATTTCAGCCCATTTGGTACCATAGAGCCTGAGAAAACTGCTTCCAAAGTTCGAACCCAAGTCTGAAATTTGCGTTCATAAGAATCATGATTTTTCTAAGAATCAAACTATATGGAGATTTTGTGACTGAATTCGATTTGCAGCATGATTCTTATCACTGTTCTACAATTCTAGCCCATTAGGTACCATAGAGCCTGAGAAAACTGCTTCCAAAGTTCGAACCCAAGTCTGAAATGAAGGTCCATATAAATTATGATTTTTAAAAAAATCCAACTTTATGGAGATTTTGTGACTGAATTCGATTTGTACCACGATTTTTACCACGTTTCCAAAATTTCAGCCCATTTGGTACCATAGAGCCTGAGAAAACTGCTTCCAAAGTTCGAACCCAAGTCTGAAATTAGCGTTCATAAGAATCATGATTTTTCTAAGAATCAAACTTTATGGAGTTTTTGTGACTGAATTCGATTTGCAGCATGATTCTTATCACTCTTTTCAATTCTAGCCCATTAGGTACCATAGAGCCTGAGAAAACTGCTTCCAAAGTTCGAACCCAAGTCTGAAATGAAGGTCCATATAAATTATGATTTTTTTAAAAATCCAACTTCATGGAGATTTTGTGACTGAATTCGATTTTTACCACGATTTTTACCACGTTTCCAAAATTTCAGCCCATTTGGTACTATAGAGCCTGAGAAAACTGCTTCCAAAGTTCGAACCCAAGTCTGAAATTTGCGTTCATAAGAATCATGATTTTTCTAAGAATCAAACTTTATGGAGATTTTGTGACTGAATTCGATTTGTACCACGATTTTTACCACGTTTCCAAAATTTCAGCCCATTTGGTACCATAGAGCCTGAGAAAACTGCTTCCAAAGTTCGAACCCAAGTCTGAAATTTGCGTTCATAAGAATCATGATTTTTCTAAGAATCAAACTTTATGGAGATTTTGTGACTGAATTCGACTTTATGGAGATTTTGTGACTGAATTCGATTTGCAACATGATTCTTATCACTGTTCCACAATTCTAGCCCATTAGGTACCATGGAGCCTGAGAAAACTGCTTCCAAAGTTCGAACCCAAGTCTGAAATGAAGGTCCATATAAATTATGATTTTTTTTAAAAATCCAACTTTATGGAGATTTTGTGACTGAATTCGATTTGTACCACGATTTTTACCACGTTTCCAAAATTTCAGCCCATTTGGTACCATAGAGCCTGAGAAAACTGCTTCCAAAGTTCGAACCCAAGTCTGAAATTTGCGTTCATAAGAATCATGATTTTTCTAAGAATCGAACTTTATGGAGATTTTGTGACTGAATTCGACTTTATGGAGATTTTGTGACTGAATTCGATTTGCAGCATGATTCTTATCACTGTTCCACAATTCTAGCCCATTAGGTACCATAGAGCCTGAGAAAACTGCTTCCAAAGTTCGAACCCAAGTCTGAAATTAGCGTTCATAAGAATCATGATTTTTCTAAGAATCAAACTTTATGGAGATTTTGTGACTGAATTCGATTTGCAGCATGATTCTTATCACTGTTCCAAAATTCTAGGCCATTAGGTACCATAGAGCCTGAGAAAACTGCTTCCAAAGTTCGAACCCAAGTCTGAAATTAGCGTTCATAAGAATCATGATTTTTCTAAGAATCAAACTTTATGGAGATTTTGTGACTGAATTCGATTTGCAGCATGATTCTTATCACTGTTTTCAATTCTAGCCCATTAGGTACCATAGAGCCTGAGAAAACTGTTTCCAAAGTTCGAACCCAAGTCTGAAATGAAGGTCCATATAAATTATGATTTTTTTAAAAATCCAACTTCATGGAGATTTTGTGACTGAATTCGATTTTTACCACGATTTTTACCACGTTTCCAAAATTTCAGCCCATTTGGTACTATAGAGCCTGAGAAAACTGCTTCCAAAGTTCGAACCCAAGTCTGAAATTTGCGTTCATAAGAATCATGATTTTTCTAAGAATCAAACTTTATGGAGATTTTGTGACTGAATTCGATTTGTACCACGATTTTTACCACGTTTCCAAAATTTCAGCCCATTTGGTACCATAGAGCCTGAGAAAACTGCTTCCAAAGTTCGAACCCAAGTCTGAAATTTGCGTTCATAAGAATCATGATTTTTCTAAGAATCAAACTTTATGGAGATTTTGTGACTGAATTCGATTTGCAGCATGATTCTTATCACTGTTCCACAATTCTAGCCCATTAGGTACCATAGAGCCTGAGAAAACTGCTTCCAAAGTTCGAACCCAACTCTGAAATTAGCTTTCATAAGAATCATGATTTTTCTAAGAATCAAACTTTATGGAGATTTTGTGACTGAATTCGATTTGCAGCATGATTCTTATCACTGTTCCACAATTCTAGCCCATTAGGTACCATAGAGCCTGAGAAAACTGCTTCCAAAGTTCGAACCCAAGTCTGAAATGAAGGTCCATATAAATTATGATTTTTTAAAAAATCCAACTTTATGGAGATTTTGTGATTGCATTCGATTTGTACCACGATTTTTACCACGTTTCCAAAATTTCAGCCCATTTGGTACCATAGAGCCTGAGAAAACTGCTTCCAAAGTTCGAACCCAAGTCTGAAATTTGCGTTCATAAGAATCATGATTTTTCTAAGAATCAAACTTTATGGAGATTTTGTGACTGAATTCGATTTGCAGCATGATTCTTATCACTGTTCCACAATTCTAGCCCATTAGGTACCATAGAGCCTGAGAAAACTGCTTCCAAAGTTCGAACCCAAGTCTGAAATGAAGGTCTATATAAATTATGATTTTTTTAAAAATCCAACTTTATGGAGATTTTGTGACTGAATTCGATTTGTACCACGATTTTTACCACGTTTCCAAAATTTCAGCCCATTTGGTACCATAGAGCCTGAGAAAACTGCTTCCAAAGGTCGAACCCAAGTCTGAAATTTGCGTTCATAAGAATCATGATTTTTCTAAGAATCAAACTATATGGAGATTTTGTGACTGAATTCGATTTGCAGCATGATTCTTATCACTGTTCCACAATTCTAGCCCATTAGGTACCATAGAGCCTGAGAAAAATGCTTCCAAAGTTCGAACACAAGTCTGAAATTAGCGTCCATAAAAATTATGATTTTTTTTAAAATCCAACTTTATGGAGATTTTGTGACTGAATTCGATTTTTACCACGATTTTTACCACGTTTCCAAAATTTCAGCCCATTTGGTACCATAGAGCCTGAGAAAACTGCTTCCAAAGTTCGAACCCAACTCTGAAATTAGTTCATAAGAATTAGTTCATTAATTAGTTCATAAGAATCATGATTTTTTAAAAATCAAACTTTATGGAGATTTTGTGACTGAATTCGATTTGCAGCATGATTCTTATCACTGTTCCACAATTCTAGCCCATTAGGTACCATAGAGCCTGAGAAAAATGCTTCCAAAGTTCGAACACAAGTCTGAAATTAGCGTCCATAAAAATTATGATTTTTTTTAAAATCCAACTTTATATAGATTTTGTGACTGAATTCGATTTGCAGCATGATTCTTATCACTTTTTACAATTCTAGCCCATAAGGTACCATAGAGCCTGAGAAAACTGCTTCCAAAGTTCGAACCCAAGTCTGAAATGAAGGTCCATATAAATTATGATTTTTTTAAAAATCCAACTTTATGGAGATTTTGTGACTGAATTCGATTTTTACCACGATTTTTACCAAGTTTCCAAAATTTCAGCCCATTTGGTACCATAGAGCCTGAGAAAACTGCTTCCAAAGTTCGAACCCAAGTCTGAAATTTGCGTTCATAAGAATCATGATTTTTCTAAGAATCAAACTTTATGGAGATTTTGTGACTGAATTCGACTTTATGGAGATTTTGTGACTGAATTCGATTTGCAACATGATTCTTATCACTGTTCCACAATTCTAGCCCATTAGGTACCATGGAGCCTGAGAAAACTGCTTCCAAAGTTCGAACCCAAGTCTGAAATTTGCGTTCATAAGAATCATGATTTTTCTAAGAATCAAACTTTATGGAGATTTTGTGACTGAATTCGACTTTATGGAGATTTTGTGACTGAATTCGATTTGCAACATGATTCTTATCACTGTTCCACAATTCTAGCCCATTTGGTACCATAGAGCCTGAGAAAACTGCTTCCAAAGTTCGAACCCAAGTCTGAAATTAGCGTTCATAAGAATCATGATTTTTCTAAGAATCAAACTTTATGGAGATTTTGTGACTGAATTCGATTTGCAGCATGATTCTTATCACTGTTCCACAATTCTAGCCCATTAGGTACCATAGAGCCTGAGAAAACTGCTTCCAAAGTTCGAACCCAAGTCTGAAATGAAGGTCCATATAAATAATGATTTTTTTAAAAATCCAACTTTATGGTGATTTTGTGACTGAATTCGATTTGTATCACGATTCTTACCAAGTTTCCAAAATTTCAGCCCATTTGGTACCATAGAGCCTGAGAAAACTGCTTCCAAAGTTCGAACCCAACTCTGAAAGAAGCGTCCATAAAAATTATGATTTTTTTTTAAATCCAACTTTATATAGATTTTGTGACTGAATTCGATTTGCAGCATGATTCTTATCACTTTTTACAATTCTAGCCCATGAGGTACCATAGAGCCTGAGAAAACTGCTTCCAAAGTTCGAACCCAAGTCTGAAATGAAGGTCCATATAAATTATGATTTTTTAAAAATCCAACTTTATGGAGATTTTGTGACTGAATTCGATTTTTACCACGATTTTTACCACGTTTCCAAAATTTCAGCCCATTTGGTACCATAGAGCCTGAGAAAACTGCTTCCAAAGTTCGAACCCAAGTCTGAAATTTGCGTTCATAAGAATCATGATTTTTCTAAGAATCAAACTTTATGGAGATTTTGTGACTGAATTCGACTTTATGGAGATTTTGTGACTGAATTCGATTTGCAACATGATTCTTATCACTGTTCCACAATTCTAGCCCATTAGGTACCATGGAGCCTGAGAAAACTGCTTCCAAAGTTCGAACCCAAGTCTGAAATGAAGGTCCATATAAATTATGATTTTTTTTAAAAATCCAACTTTATGGAGATTTTGTGACTGAATTCGATTTGTACCACGATTTTTACCACGTTTCCAAAATTTCAGCCCATTTGGTACCATAGAGCCTGAGAAAACTGCTTCCAAAGTTCGAACCCAAGTCTGAAATTAGCGTTCATAAGAATCATGATTTTTCTAAGAATCAAACTTTATTGAGATTTTGTGACTGAATTCGATTTGCAGCATGATTCTTATCACTGTTCCACAATTCTAGCCCATTAGGTACCATAGAGCCTGAGAAAACTGCTTCCAAAGTTCGAACCCAAGTCTGAAATGAAGGTCCATATAAATAATGATTTTTTTAAAAATCCAACTTTATGGTGATTTTGTGACTGAATTCGATTTGTATCACGATTCTTACCAAGTTTCCAAAATTTCAGCCCATTTGGTACCATAGAGCCTGAGAAAACTGCTTCCAAAGTTCGAACCCAAGTCTGAAATTAGCGTTCATAAGAATCATGATTTTTCTAAGAATCAAACTTTATGGAGATTTTGTGACTGAATTCGATTTGCAGCATGATTCTTATCACTGTTCCATAATTCTAGGCCATTAGGTACCATAGAGCCTGAGAAAACTGCTTCCAAAGTTCGAACCCAAGTCTGAAATTTGCGTTCATAAGAATCATGATTTTTCTAAGAATCAAACTTTATGGAGATTTTGTGACTGAATTCGATTTGCAGCATGATTCTTATCACTGTTCCACAATTCTAGCCCATTAGGTACCATAGAGCCTGAGAAAACTGCTTCCAAAGTTCGAACCCAACTCTGAAATTAGCTTTCATAAGAATCATGATTTTTCTAAGAATCAAACTTTATGGAGATTTTGTGACTGAATTCGATTTGCAGCATGATTCTTATCACTGTTCCACAATTCTAGCCCATTAGGTACCATAGAGCCTGAGAAAACTGCTTCCAAAGTTCGAACCCAAGTCTGAAATTTGCGTTCATAAGAATCATGATTTTTCTAAGAATCAAACTTTATGGAGATTTTGTGACTGAATTCGATTTGCAGCATGATTCTTATCACTGTTTTCAATTCTAGCCCATTAGGTACCATAGAGCCTGAGAAAACTGCTTCCAAAGTTCGAACCCAAGTCTGAAATGAAGGTCCATATAAATTATGATTTTTTTAAAAATCCAACTTCATGGAGATTTTGTGACTGAATTCGATTTTTACCACGATTTTTACCACGTTTCCAAAATTTCAGCCCATTTGGTACTATAGAGCCTGAGAAAACTGCTTCCAAAGTTCGAACCCAAGTCTGAAATTTGCGTTCATAAGAATCATGATTTTTCTTAGAATCAAACTTTATGGAGATTTTGTGACTGAATTCGATTTGTACCACGATTTTTACCACGTTTCCAAAATTTCAGCCCATTTGGTACCATAGAGCCTGAGAAAACTGCTTCCAAAGTTCGAACCCAAGTCTGAAATTTGCGTTCATAAGAATCATGATTTTTCTAAGAATCAAACTTTATGGAGATTTTGTGACTGAATTCGATTTGCAGCATGATTCTTATCACTGTTCCACAATTCTAGCCCATTAGGTACCATAGAGCCTGAGAAAACTGCTTCCAAAGTTCGAACCCAACTCTGAAATTAGCTTTCATAAGAATCATGATTTTTCTAAGAATCAAACTTTATGGAGATTTTGTGACTGAATTCGATTTGCAGCATGATTCTTATCACTGTTCCACAATTCTAGCCCATTAGGTACCATAGAGCCTGAGAAAACTGCTTCCAAAGTTCGAACCCAAGTCTGAAATGAAGGTCCATATAAATTATGATTTTTTAAAAAATCCAACTTTATGGAGATTTTGTGATTGCATTCGATTTGTACCACGATTTTTACCACGTTTCCAAAATTTCAGCCCATTTGGTACCATAGAGCCTGAGAAAACTGCTTCCAAAGTTCGAACCCAAGTCTGAAATTTGCGTTCATAAGAATCATGATTTTTCTAAGAATCAAACTTTATGGAGATTTTGTGACTGAATTCGATTTGCAGCATGATTCTTATCACTGTTCCACAATTCTAGCCCATTAGGTACCATAGAGCCTGAGAAAACTGCTTCCAAAGTTCGAACCCAAGTCTGAAATGAAGGTCTATATAAATTATGATTTTTTTAAAAATCCAACTTTATGGAGATTTTGTGACTGAATTCGATTTGTACCACGATTTTTACCACGTTTCCAAAATTTCAGCCCATTTGGTACCATAGAGCCTGAGAAAACTGCTTCCAAAGTTCGAACCCAAGTCTGAAATTTGCGTTCATAAGAATCATGATTTTTCTAAGAATCAAACTATATGGAGATTTTGTGACTGAATTCGATTTGCAGCATGATTCTTATCACTGTTCTACAATTCTAGCCCATTAGGTACCATAGAGCCTGAGAAAACTGCTTCCAAAGTTCGAACCCAAGTCTGAAATGAAGGTCCATATAAATTATGATTTTTAAAAAAATCCAACTTTATGGAGATTTTGTGACTGAATTCGATTTGTACCACGATTTTTACCACGTTTCCAAAATTTCAGCCCATTTGGTACCATAGAGCCTGAGAAAACTGCTTCCAAAGTTCGAACCCAAGTCTGAAATTAGCGTTCATAAGAATCATGATTTTTCTAAGAATCAAACTTTATGGAGTTTTTGTGACTGAATTCGATTTGCAGCATGATTCTTATCACTCTTTTCAATTCTAGCCCATTAGGTACCATAGAGCCTGAGAAAACTGCTTCCAAAGTTCGAACCCAAGTCTGAAATGAAGGTCCATATAAATTATGATTTTTTTAAAAATCCAACTTCATGGAGATTTTGTGACTGAATTCGATTTTTACCACGATTTTTACCACGTTTCCAAAATTTCAGCCCATTTGGTACTATAGAGCCTGAGAAAACTGCTTCCAAAGTTCGAACCCAAGTCTGAAATTTGCGTTCATAAGAATCATGATTTTTCTAAGAATCAAACTTTATGGAGATTTTGTGACTGAATTCGATTTGTACCACGATTTTTACCACGTTTCCAAAATTTCAGCCCATTTGGTACCATAGAGCCTGAGAAAACTGCTTCCAAAGTTCGAACCCAAGTCTGAAATTTGCGTTCATAAGAATCATGATTTTTCTAAGAATCAAACTTTATGGAGATTTTGTGACTGAATTCGACTTTATGGAGATTTTGTGACTGAATTCGATTTGCAACATGATTCTTATCACTGTTCCACAATTCTAGCCCATTAGGTACCATGGAGCCTGAGAAAACTGCTTCCAAAGTTCGAACCCAAGTCTGAAATGAAGGTCCATATAAATTATGATTTTTTTTAAAAATCCAACTTTATGGAGATTTTGTGACTGAATTCGATTTGTACCACGATTTTTACCACGTTTCCAAAATTTCAGCCCATTTGGTACCATAGAGCCTGAGAAAACTGCTTCCAAAGTTCGAACCCAAGTCTGAAATTAGCGTTCATAAGAATCATGATTTTTCTAAGAATCAAACTTTATTGAGATTTTGTGACTGAATTCGATTTGCAGCATGATTCTTATCACTGTTCCACAATTCTAGCCCATTAGGTACCATAGAGCCTGAGAAAACTGCTTCCAAAGTTCGAACCCAAGTCTGAAATGAAGGTCCATATAAATAATGATTTTTTTAAAAATCCAACTTTATGGTGATTTTGTGACTGAATTCGATTTGTATCACGATTCTTACCAAGTTTCCAAAATTTCAGCCCATTTGGTACCATAGAGCCTGAGAAAACTGCTTCCAAAGTTCGAACCCAAGTCTGAAATTAGCGTTCATAAGAATCATGATTTTTCTAAGAATCAAACTTTATGGAGATTTTGTGACTGAATTCGATTTGCAGCATGATTCTTATCACTGTTCCAAAATTCTAGGCCATTAGGTACCATAGAGCCTGAGAAAACTGCTTCCAAAGTTCGAACCCAAGTCTGAAATGAAGGTCCATATAAATTATGATTTTTAAAAAAATCCAACTTTATGGAGATTTTGTGACTGAATTCGATTTGTACCACGATTTTTACCACGTTTCCAAAATTTCAGCCCATTTGGTACCATAGAGCCTGAGAAAACTGCTTCCAAAGTTCGAACCCAAGTCTGAAATTAGCGTTCATAAGAATCATGATTTTTCTAAGAATCAAACTTTATGGAGATTTTGTGACTGAATTCGATTTGCAGCATGATTCTTATCACTGTTTTCAATTCTAGCCCATTAGGTACCATAGAGCCTGAGAAAACTGCTTCCAAAGTTCGAACCCAAGTCTGAAATGAAGGTCCATATAAATTATGATTTTTTTAAAAATCCAACTTCATGGAGATTTTGTGACTGAATTCGATTTTTACCACGATTTTTACCACGTTTCCAAAATTTCAGCCCATTTGGTACTATAGAGCCTGAGAAAACTGCTTCCAAAGTTCGAACCCAAGTCTGAAATTTGCGTTCATAAGAATCATGATTTTTCTAAGAATCAAACTTTATGGAGATTTTGTGACTGAATTCGATTTGTACCACGATTTTTACCACGTTTCCAAAATTTCAGCCCATTTGGTACCATAGAGCCTGAGAAAACTGCTTCCAAAGTTCGAACCCAAGTCTGAAATGAAGGTCCATATAAATTATGATTTTTTAAAAAATCCAACTTTATGGAGATTTTGTGATTGCATTCGATTTGTACCACGATTTTTACCACGTTTCCAAAATTTCAGCCCATTTGGTACCATAGAGCCTGAGAAAACTGCTTCCAAAGTTCGAACCCAAGTCTGAAATTTGCGTTCATAAGAATCATGATTTTTCTAAGAATCAAACTTTATGGAGATTTTGTGACTGAATTCGATTTGCAGCATGATTCTTATCACTGTTCCACAATTCTAGCCCATTAGGTACCATAGAGCCTGAGAAAACTGCTTCCAAAGTTCGAACCCAAGTCTGAAATGAAGGTCTATATAAATTATGATTTTTTTAAAAATCCAACTTTATGGAGATTTTGTGACTGAATTCGATTTGTACCACGATTTTTACCACGTTTCCAAAATTTCAGCCCATTTGGTACCATAGAGCCTGAGAAAACTGCTTCCAAAGGTCGAACCCAAGTCTGAAATTTGCGTTCATAAGAATCATGATTTTTCTAAGAATCAAACTATATGGAGATTTTGTGACTGAATTCGATTTGCAGCATGATTCTTATCACTGTTCCACAATTCTAGCCCATTAGGTACCATAGAGCCTGAGAAAAATGCTTCCAAAGTTCGAACACAAGTCTGAAATTAGCGTCCATAAAAATTATGATTTTTTTTAAAATCCAACTTTATGGAGATTTTGTGACTGAATTCGATTTTTACCACGATTTTTACCACGTTTCCAAAATTTCAGCCCATTTGGTACCATAGAGCCTGAGAAAACTGCTTCCAAAGTTCGAACCCAACTCTGAAATTAGTTCATAAGAATTAGTTCATTAATTAGTTCATAAGAATCATGATTTTTTAAAAATCAAACTTTATGGAGATTTTGTGACTGAATTCGATTTGCAGCATGATTCTTATCACTGTTCCACAATTCTAGCCCATTAGGTACCATAGAGCCTGAGAAAACTGCTTCCAAAGTTCGAACACAAGTCTGAAATTAGCGTCCATAAAAATTATGATTTTTTTTAAAATCCAACTTTATATAGATTTTGTGACTGAATTCGATTTGCAGCATGATTCTTATCACTTTTTACAATTCTAGCCCATAAGGTACCATAGAGCCTGAGAAAACTGCTTCCAAAGTTCGAACCCAAGTCTGAAATGAAGGTCCATATAAATTATGATTTTTTTAAAAATCCAACTTTATGGAGATTTTGTGACTGAATTCGATTTTTACCACGATTTTTACCAAGTTTCCAAAATTTCAGCCCATTTGGTACCATAGAGCCTGAGAAAACTGCTTCCAAAGTTCGAACCCAAGTCTGAAATTTGCGTTCATAAGAATCATGATTTTTCTAAGAATCAAACTTTATGGAGATTTTGTGACTGAATTCGACTTTATGGAGATTTTGTGACTGAATTCGATTTGCAACATGATTCTTATCACTGTTCCACAATTCTAGCCCATTAGGTACCATGGAGCCTGAGAAAACTGCTTCCAAAGTTCGAACCCAAGTCTGAAATGAAGGTCCATATAAATTATGATTTTTTTTAAAAATCCAACTTTATGGAGATTTTGTGACTGAATTCGATTTGTACCACGATTTTTACCACGTTTCCAAAATTTCAGCCCATTTGGTACCATAGAGCCTGAGAAAACTGCTTCCAAAGTTCGAACCCAAGTCTGAAATTAGCGTTCATAAGAATCATGATTTTTCTAAGAATCAAACTTTATGGAGATTTTGTGACTGAATTCGATTTGCAGCATGATTCTTATCACTGTTCCACAATTCTAGCCCATTAGGTACCATAGAGCCTGAGAAAACTGCTTCCAAAGTTCGAACCCAAGTCTGAAATGAAGGTCCATATAAATAATGATTTTTTTAAAAATCCAACTTTATGGTGATTTTGTGACTGAATTCGATTTGTATCACGATTCTTACAAAGTTTCCAAAATTTCAGCCCATTTGGTACCATAGAGCCTGAGAAAACTGCTTCCAAAGTTCGAACCCAACTCTGAAAGAAGCGTCCATAAAAATTATGATTTTTTTTTAAATCCAACTTTATATAGATTTTGTGACTGAATTCGATTTGCAGCATGATTCTTATCACTTTTTACAATTCTAGCCCATGAGGTACCATAGAGCCTGAGAAAACTGCTTCCAAAGTTCGAACCCAACTCTGAAATTAGCTTTCATAAGAATCATGATTTTTCTAAGAATCAAACTTTATGGAGATTTTGTGACTGAATTCGATTTGCAGCATGATTCTTATCACTGTTCCACAATTCTAGCCCATTAGGTACCATAGAGCCTGAGAAAACTGCTTCCAAAGTTCGAACCCAAGTCTGAAATGAAGGTCCATATAAATTATGATTTTTAAAAAAATCCAACTTTATGGAGATTTTGTGACTGAATTCGATTTGTACCACGATTTTTACCACGTTTCCAAAATTTCAGCCCATTTGGTACCATAGAGCCTGAGAAAACTGCTTCCAAAGTTCGAACCCAAGTCTGAAATTAGCGTTCATAAGAATCATGATTTTTCTAAGAATCAAACTTTATGGAGATTTTGTGACTGAATTCGATTTGCAGCATGATTCTTATCACTGTTTTCAATTCTAGCCCATTAGGTACCATAGAGCCTGAGAAAACTGCTTCCAAAGTTCGAACCCAAGTCTGAAATGAAGGTCCATATAAATTATGATTTTTTTAAAAATCCAACTTCATGGAGATTTTGTGACTGAATTCGATTTTTACCACGATTTTTACCACGTTTCCAAAATTTCAGCCCATTTGGTACTATAGAGCCTGAGAAAACTGCTTCCAAAGTTCGAACCCAAGTCTGAAATTTGCGTTCATAAGAATCATGATTTTTCTAAGAATCAAACTTTATGGAGATTTTGTGACTGAATTCGATTTGTACCACGATTTTTACCACGTTTCCAAAATTTCAGCCCATTTGGTACCATAGAGCCTGAGAAAACTGCTTCCAAAGTTCGAACCCAAGTCTGAAATGAAGGTCCATATAAATTATGATTTTTTAAAAAATCCAACTTTATGGAGATTTTGTGATTGCATTCGATTTGTACCACGATTTTTACCACGTTTCCAAAATTTCAGCCCATTTGGTACCATAGAGCCTGAGAAAACTGCTTCCAAAGTTCGAACCCAAGTCTGAAATTTGCGTTCATAAGAATCATGATTTTTCTAAGAATCAAACTTTATGGAGATTTTGTGACTGAATTCGATTTGCAGCATGATTCTTATCACTGTTCCACAATTCTAGCCCATTAGGTACCATAGAGCCTGAGAAAACTGCTTCCAAAGTTCGAACCCAAGTCTGAAATGAAGGTCTATATAAATTATGATTTTTTTAAAAATCCAACTTTATGGAGATTTTGTGACTGAATTCGATTTGTACCACGATTTTTACCACGTTTCCAAAATTTCAGCCCATTTGGTACCATAGAGCCTGAGAAAACTGCTTCCAAAGGTCGAACCCAAGTCTGAAATTTGCGTTCATAAGAATCATGATTTTTCTAAGAATCAAACTATATGGAGATTTTGTGACTGAATTCGATTTGCAGCATGATTCTTATCACTGTTCCACAATTCTAGCCCATTAGGTACCATAGAGCCTGAGAAAAATGCTTCCAAAGTTCGAACACAAGTCTGAAATTAGCGTCCATAAAAATTATGATTTTTTTTAAAATCCAACTTTATGGAGATTTTGTGACTGAATTCGATTTTTACCACGATTTTTACCACGTTTCCAAAATTTCAGCCCATTTGGTACCATAGAGCCTGAGAAAACTGCTTCCAAAGTTCGAACCCAACTCTGAAATTAGTTCATAAGAATTAGTTCATTAATTAGTTCATAAGAATCATGATTTTTTAAAAATCAAACTTTATGGAGATTTTGTGACTGAATTCGATTTGCAGCATGATTCTTATCACTGTTCCACAATTCTAGCCCATTAGGTACCATAGAGCCTGAGAAAACTGCTTCCAAAGTTCGAACACAAGTCTGAAATTAGCGTCCATAAAAATTATGATTTTTTTTAAAATCCAACTTTATATAGATTTTGTGACTGAATTCGATTTGCAGCATGATTCTTATCACTTTTTACAATTCTAGCCCATAAGGTACCATAGAGCCTGAGAAAACTGCTTCCAAAGTTCGAACCCAAGTCTGAAATGAAGGTCCATATAAATTATGATTTTTTTAAAAATCCAACTTTATGGAGATTTTGTGACTGAATTCGATTTTTACCACGATTTTTACCAAGTTTCCAAAATTTCAGCCCATTTGGTACCATAGAGCCTGAGAAAACTGCTTCCAAAGTTCGAACCCAAGTCTGAAATTTGCGTTCATAAGAATCATGATTTTTCTAAGAATCAAACTTTATGGAGATTTTGTGACTGAATTCGACTTTATGGAGATTTTGTGACTGAATTCGATTTGCAACATGATTCTTATCACTGTTCCACAATTCTAGCCCATTAGGTACCATGGAGCCTGAGAAAACTGCTTCCAAAGTTCGAACCCAAGTCTGAAATGAAGGTCCATATAAATTATGATTTTTTTTAAAAATCCAACTTTATGGAGATTTTGTGACTGAATTCGATTTGTACCACGATTTTTACCACGTTTCCAAAATTTCAGCCCATTTGGTACCATAGAGCCTGAGAAAACTGCTTCCAAAGTTCGAACCCAAGTCTGAAATTAGCGTTCATAAGAATCATGATTTTTCTAAGAATCAAACTTTATGGAGATTTTGTGACTGAATTCGATTTGCAGCATGATTCTTATCACTGTTCCACAATTCTAGCCCATTAGGTACCATAGAGCCTGAGAAAACTGCTTCCAAAGTTCGAACCCAAGTCTGAAATGAAGGTCCATATAAATAATGATTTTTTTAAAAATCCAACTTTATGGTGATTTTGTGACTGAATTCGATTTGTATCACGATTCTTACAAAGTTTCCAAAATTTCAGCCCATTTGGTACCATAGAGCCTGAGAAAACTGCTTCCAAAGTTCGAACCCAACTCTGAAAGAAGCGTCCATAAAAATTATGATTTTTTTTTAAATCCAACTTTATATAGATTTTGTGACTGAATTCGATTTGCAGCATGATTCTTATCACTTTTTACAATTCTAGCCCATGAGGTACCATAGAGCCTGAGAAAACTGCTTCCAAAGTTCGAACCCAACTCTGAAATTAGCTTTCATAAGAATCATGATTTTTCTAAGAATCAAACTTTATGGAGATTTTGTGACTGAATTCGATTTGCAGCATGATTCTTATCACTGTTCCACAATTCTAGCCCATTAGGTACCATAGAGCCTGAGAAAACTGCTTCCAAAGTTCGAACCCAAGTCTGAAATGAAGGTCCATATAAATTATGATTTTTTAAAAAATCCAACTTTATGGAGATTTTGTGATTGCATTCGATTTGTACCACGATTTTTACCACGTTTCCAAAATTTCAGCCCATTTGGTACCATAGAGCCTGAGAAAACTGCTTCCAAAGTTCGAACCCAAGTCTGAAATTTGCGTTCATAAGAATCATGATTTTTCTAAGAATCAAACTTTATGGAGATTTTGTGACTGAATTCGATTTGCAGCATGATTCTTATCACTGTTCCACAATTCTAGCCCATTAGGTACCATAGAGCCTGAGAAAACTGCTTCCAAAGTTCGAACCCAAGTCTGAAATGAAGGTCTATATAAATTATGATTTTTTTAAAAATCCAACTTTATGGAGATTTTGTGACTGAATTCGATTTGTACCACGATTTTTACCACGTTTCCAAAATTTCAGCCCATTTGGTACCATAGAGCCTGAGAAAACTGCTTCCAAAGTTCGAACCCAAGTCTGAAATTTGCGTTCATAAGAATCATGATTTTTCTAAGAATCAAACTATATGGAGATTTTGTGACTGAATTCGATTTGCAGCATGATTCTTATCACTGTTCCACAATTCTAGCCCATTAGGTACCATAGAGCCTGAGAAAAATGCTTCCAAAGTTCGAACACAAGTCTGAAATTAGCGTCCATAAAAATTATGATTTTTTTTAAAATCCAACTTTATATAGATTTTGTGACTGAATTCGATTTGCAGCACGATTCTTATCACTGTTTACAATTCTAGCCCATTAGGTACCATAGAGCCTGAGAAAACTGCTTCCAAAGTTCGAACCCAAGTCTGAAATGAAGGTCCATATAAATTATGATTTTTTAAAAAATCCAACTTTATGGAGATTTTGTGACTGAATTCGATTTTTACCACGATTTTTACCACGTTTCCAAAATTTCAGCCCATTTGGTACCATAGAGCCTGAGAAAACTGCTTCCAAAGTTCGAACCCAACTCTGAAATTAGTTCATAAGAATTAGTTCATTAATTAGTTCATAAGAATCATGATTTTTTAAAAATCAAACTTTATGGAGATTTTGTGACTGAATTCGATTTGCAGCATGATTCTTATCACTGTTCCACAATTCTAGCCCATTAGGTACCATAGAGCCTGAGAAAAATGCTTCCAAAGTTCGAACACAAGTCTGAAATTAGCGTCCATAAAAATTATGATTTTTTTTAAAATCCAACTTTATATAGATTTTGTGACTGAATTCGATTTGCAGCATGATTCTTATCACTTTTTACAATTCTAGCCCATAAGGTACCATAGAGCCTGAGAAAACTGCTTCCAAAGTTCGAACCCAAGTCTGAAATGAAGGTCCATATAAATTATGATTTTTTTAAAAATCCAACTTTATGGAGATTTTGTGACTGAATTCGATTTTTACCACGATTTTTACCAAGTTTCCAAAATTTCAGCCCATTTGGTACCATAGAGCCTGAGAAAACTGCTTCCAAAGTTCGAACCCAAGTCTGAAATTAGCGTTCATAAGAATCATGATTTTTCTAAGAATCAAACTATATGGAGATTTTGTGACTGAATTCGATTTGCAGCATGATTCTTATCACTGTTCCACAATTCTAGCCCATTAGGTACCATAGAGCCTGAGAAAACTGCTTCCAAAGTTCGAACCCAAGTCTGAAATGAAGGTCCATATAAATAATGATTTTTTTAAAAATCCAACTTTATGGTGATTTTGTGACTGAATTCGATTTGTATCACGATTCTTACCAAGTTTCCAAAATTTCAGCCCATTTGGTACCATAGAGCCTGAGAAAACTGCTTCCAAAGTTCGAACCCAACTCTGAAAGAAGCGTCCATAAAAATTATGATTTTTTTTTAAATCCAACTTTATATAGATTTTGTGACTGAATTCGATTTGCAGCATGATTCTTATCACTTTTTACAATTCTAGCCCATGAGGTACCATAGAGCCTGAGAAAACTGCTTCCAAAGTTCGAACCCAAGTCTGAAATGAAGGTCCATATAAATTATGATTTTTTTAAAAATCCAACTTTATGGAGATTTTGTGACTGAATTCGATTTTTACCACGATTTTTACCACGTTTCCAAAATTTCAGCCCATTTGGTACCATAGAGCCTGAGAAAACTGCTTCCAAAGTTCGAACCCAAGTCTGAAATTTGCGTTCATAAGAATCATGATTTTTCTAAGAATCAAACTTTATGGAGATTTTGTGACTGAATTCGACTTTATGGAGATTTTGTGACTGAATTCGATTTGCAACATGATTCTTATCACTGTTCCACAATTCTAGCCCATTAGGTACCATGGAGCCTGAGAAAACTGCTTCCAAAGTTCGAACCCAAGTCTGAAATGAAGGTCCATATAAATTATGATTTTTTTTAAAAATCCAACTTTATGGAGATTTTGTGACTGAATTCGATTTGTACCACGATTTTTACCACGTTTCCAAAATTTCAGCCCATTTGGTACCATAGAGCCTGAGAAAACTGCTTCCAAAGTTCGAACCCAAGTCTGAAATTAGCGTTCATAAGAATCATGATTTTTCTAAGAATCAAACTTTATTGAGATTTTGTGACTGAATTCGATTTGCAGCATGATTCTTATCACTGTTCCACAATTCTAGCCCATTAGGTACCATAGAGCCTGAGAAAACTGCTTCCAAAGTTCGAACCCAAGTCTGAAATGAAGGTCCATATAAATAATGATTTTTTTAAAAATCCAACTTTATGGTGATTTTGTGACTGAATTCGATTTGTATCACGATTCTTACCAAGTTTCCAAAATTTCAGCCCATTTGGTACCATAGAGCCTGAGAAAACTGCTTCCAAAGTTCGAACCCAAGTCTGAAATTAGCGTTCATAAGAATCATGATTTTTCTAAGAATCAAACTTTATGGAGATTTTGTGACTGAATTCGATTTGCAGCATGATTCTTATCACTGTTCCAAAATTCTAGGCCATTAGGTACCATAGAGCCTGAGAAAACTGCTTCCAAAGTTCGAACCCAAGTCTGAAATGAAGGTCCATATAAATTATGATTTTTAAAAAAATCCAACTTTATGGAGATTTTGTGACTGAATTCGATTTGTACCACGATTTTTACCACGTTTCCAAAATTTCAGCCCATTTGGTACCATAGAGCCTGAGAAAACTGCTTCCAAAGTTCGAACCCAAGTCTGAAATTAGCGTTCATAAGAATCATGATTTTTCTAAGAATCAAACTTTATGGAGATTTTGTGACTGAATTCGATTTGCAGCATGATTCTTATCACTGTTTTCAATTCTAGCCCATTAGGTACCATAGAGCCTGAGAAAACTGCTTCCAAAGTTCGAACCCAAGTCTGAAATGAAGGTCCATATAAATTATGATTTTTTTAAAAATCCAACTTCATGGAGATTTTGTGACTGAATTCGATTTTTACCACGATTTTTACCACGTTTCCAAAATTTCAGCCCATTTGGAACTATAGAGCCTGAGAAAACTGCTTCCAAAGTTCGAACCCAAGTCTGAAATTTGCGTTCATAAGAATCATGATTTTTCTAAGAATCAAACTTTATGGAGATTTTGTGACTGAATTCGATTTGTACCACGATTTTTTCCAAAATTTCAGCCCATTTGGTACCATAGAGCCTGAGAAAACTGCTTCCAAAGTTCGAACCCAAGTCTGAAATTTGCGTTCATAAGAATCATGATTTTTCTAAGAATCAAACTTTATGGAGATTTTGTGACTGAATTCGATTTGCAGCATGATTCTTATCACTGTTCCACAATTCTAGCCCATTAGGTACCATAGAGCCTGAGAAAACTGCTTCCAAAGTTCGAACCCAACTCTGAAATTAGCTTTCATAAGAATCATGATTTTTCTAATGACTCACGAATCAAACTTTATGGAGATTTTGTGACTGAATTCGATTTGCAGCATGATTCTTATCACTGTTCCACAATTCTAGCCCATTAGGTACCATAGAGCCTGAGAAAACTGCTTCCAAAGTTCGAACCCAAGTCTGAAATGAAGGTCCATATAAATTATGATTTTTTAAAAAATCCAACTTTATGGAGATTTTGTGATTGCATTCGATTTGTACCACGATTTTTACCACGTTTCCAAAATTTCAGCCCATTTGGTACCATAGAGCCTGAGAAAACTGCTTCCAAAGTTCGAACCCAAGTCTGAAATTTGCGTTCATAAGAATCATGATTTTTCTAAGAATCAAACTTTATGGAGATTTTGTGACTGAATTCGATTTGCAGCATGATTCTTATCACTGTTCCACAATTCTAGCCCATTAGGTACCATAGAGCCTGAGAAAACTGCTTCCAAAGTTCGAACCCAAGTCTGAAATGAAGGTCTATATAAATTATGATTTTTTTAAAAATCCAACTTTATGGAGATTTTGTGACTGAATTCGATTTGTACCACGATTTTTACCACGTTTCCAAAATTTCAGCCCATTTGGTACCATAGAGCCTGAGAAAACTGCTTCCAAAGTTCGAACCCAAGTCTGAAATTTGCGTTCATAAGAATCATGATTTTTCTAAGAATCAAACTATATGGAGATTTTGTGACTGAATTCGATTTGCAGCATGATTCTTATCACTGTTCTACAATTCTAGCCCATTAGGTACCATAGAGCCTGAGAAAACTGCTTCCAAAGTTCGAACCCAAGTCTGAAATGAAGGTCCATATAAATTATGATTTTAAAAAAAATCCAACTTTATGGAGATTTTGTGACTGAATTCGATTTGTACCACGATTTTTACCACGTTTCCAAAATTTCAGCCCATTTGGTACTATAGAGCCTGAGAAAACTGCTTCCAAAGTTCGAACCCAAGTCTGAAATTTGCGTTCATAAGAATCATGATTTTTCTAAGAATCAAACTTTATGGAGATTTTGTGACTGAATTCGATTTGTACCACGATTTTTACCACGTTTCCAAAATTTCAGCCCATTTGGTACCATAGAGCCTGAGAAAACTGCTTCCAAAGTTCGAACCCAAGTCTGAAATTTGCGTTCATAAGAATCATGATTTTTCTAAGAATCAAACTTTATGGAGATTTTGTGACTGAATTCGACTTTATGGAGATTTTGTGACTGAATTCGATTTGCAACATGATTCTTATCACTGTTCCACAATTCTAGCCCATTAGGTACCATGAAGCCTGAGAAAACTGCTTCCAAAGTTCGAACCCAAGTCTGAAATGAAGGTCCATATAAATTATGATTTTTTTTAAAAATCCAACTTTATGGAGATTTTGTGACTGAATTCGATTTGTACCACGATTTTTACCACGTTTCCAAAATTTCAGCCCATTTGGTACCATAGAGCCTGAGAAAACTGCTTCCAAAGTTCGAACCCAAGTCTGAAATTAGCGTTCATAAGAATCATGATTTTTCTAAGAATCAAACTTTATTGAGATTTTGTGACTGAATTCGATTTGCAGCATGATTCTTATCACTGTTCCACAATTCTAGCCCATTAGGTACCATAGAGCCTGAGAAAACTGCTTCCAAAGTTCGAACCCAAGTCTGAAATGAAGGTCCATATAAATAATGATTTTTTTAAAAATCCAACTTTATGGTGATTTTGTGACTGAATTCGATTTGTATCACGATTCTTACCAAGTTTCCAAAATTTCAGCCCATTTGGTACCATAGAGCCTGAGAAAACTGCTTCCAAAGTTCGAACCCAAGTCTGAAATTAGCGTTCATAAGAATCATGATTTTTCTAAGAATCAAACTTTATGGAGATTTTGTGACTGAATTCGATTTGCAGCATGATTCTTATCACTGTTCCAAAATTCTAGGCCATTAGGTACCATAGAGCCTGAGAAAACTGCTTCCAAAGTTCGAACCCAAGTCTGAAATGAAGGTCCATATAAATTATGATTTTTAAAAAAATCCAACTTTATGGAGATTTTGTGACTGAATTCGATTTGTACCACGATTTTTACCACGTTTCCAAAATTTCAGCCCATTTGGTACCATAGAGCCTGAGAAAACTGCTTCCAAAGTTCGAACCCAAGTCTGAAATTAGCGTTCATAAGAATCATGATTTTTCTAAGAATCAAACTTTATGGAGATTTTGTGACTGAATTCGATTTGCAGCATGATTCTTATCACTGTTTTCAATTCTAGCCCATTAGGTACCATAGAGCCTGAGAAAACTGCTTCCAAAGTTCGAACCCAAGTCTGAAATGAAGGTCCATATAAATTATGATTTTTTAAAAATCCAACTTCATGGAGATTTTGTGACTGAATTCGATTTTTACCACGATTTTTACCACGTTTCCAAAATTTCAGCCCATTTGGTACTATAGAGCCTGAGAAAACTGCTTCCAAAGTTCGAACCCAAGTCTGAAATTTGCGTTCATAAGAATCATGATTTTTCTAAGAATCAAACTTTATGGAGATTTTGTGACTGAATTCGATTTGTACCACGATTTTTACCACGTTTCCAAAATTTCAGCCCATTTGGTACCATAGAGCCTGAGAAAACTGCTTCCAAAGTTCGAACCCAAGTCTGAAATTTGCGTTCATAAGAATCATGATTTTTCTAAGAATCAAACTTTATGGAGATTTTGTGACTGAATTCGATTTGCAGCATGATTCTTATCACTGTTCCACAATTCTAGCCCATTAGGTACCATAGAGCCTGAGAAAACTGCTTCCAAAGTTCGAACCCAACTCTGAAATTAGCTTTCATAAGAATCATGATTTTTCTAAGAATCAAACTTTATGGAGATTTTGTGACTGAATTCGATTTGCAGCATGATTCTTATCACTGTTCCACAATTCTAGCCCATTAGGTACCATAGAGCCTGAGAAAACTGCTTCCAAAGTTCGAACCCAAGTCTGAAATGAAGGTCCATATAAATTATGATTTTTTAAAAAATCCAACTTTATGGAGATTTTGTGATTGCATTCGATTTGTACCACGATTTTTACCACGTTTCCAAAATTTCAGCCCATTTGGTACCATAGAGCCTGAGAAAACTGCTTCCAAAGTTCGAACCCAAGTCTGAAATTTGCGTTCATAAGAATCATGATTTTTCTAAGAATCAAACTTTATGGAGATTTTGTGACTGAATTCGATTTGCAGCATGATTCTTATCACTGTTCCACAATTCTAGCCCATTAGGTACCATAGAGCCTGAGAAAACTGCTTCCAAAGTTCGAACCCAAGTCTGAAATGAAGGTCTATATAAATTATGATTTTTTTAAAAATCCAACTTTATGGAGATTTTGTGACTGAATTCGATTTGTACCACGATTTTTACCACGTTTCCAAAATTTCAGCCCATTTGGTACCATAGAGCCTGAGAAAACTGCTTCCAAAGTTCGAACCCAAGTCTGAAATTTGCGTTCATAAGAATCATGATTTTTCTAAGAATCAAACTATATGGAGATTTTGTGACTGAATTCGATTTGCAGCATGATTCTTATCACTGTTCTACAATTCTAGCCCATTAGGTACCATAGAGCCTGAGAAAACTGCTTCCAAAGTTCGAACCCATGTCTGAAATGAAGGTCCATATAAATTATGATTTTTTTTAAAAATCCAACTTTATGGAGATTTTGTGACTGAATTCGATTTGTACCACGATTTTTACCACGTTTCCAAAATTTCAGCCCATTTGGTACCATAGAGCCTGAGAAAACTGCTTCCAAAGTTCGAACCCAAGTCTGAAATTAGCGTTCATAAGAATCATGATTTTTCTAAGAATCAAACTTTATGGAGATTTTGTGACTGAATTCGATTTGCAGCATGATTCTTATCACTGTTCCACAATTCTAGCCCATTAGGTACCATAGAGCCTGAGAAAACTGCTTCCAAAGTTCGAACCCAAGTCTGAAATGAAGGTCTATATAAATTATGATTTTTTAAAAAATCCAACTTTATGGAGATTTTGTGACTGAATTCGATTTGTACCACGATTTTTACCACGTTTCAAAAATTTCAGCCCATTAGGTAACATAGAGCCTGAGAAAACTGCTTCCAAAGTTCGAACCCAAGTCTGAAATGAAGGTCCATAAAAATTATGTTTTTTTTTTAAATCCAACTTTATATAGATTTTGTGACTGAATTCGATTTGCAGCATGATTCTTATCACTTTTTACAATTCTAGCCCATTAGGTACCATAGAGCCTGAGAAAACTGCTTCCAAAGTTCGAACCCAAGTCTGAAATGAAGGTCCATATAAATTATGATTTTTTAAAAAATCCAACTTTATGGAGATTTTGTGACTGAATTCGATTTTTACCACGATTTTTACCACTTTTCCAAAATTTCAGCCCATTTGGTACCATAGAGCCTGAGAAAACTGCTTCCAAAGTTCGAACCCAAGTCTGAAATTAGCGTTCATAAGAATCATGATTTTTCTAAGAATCAAACTTTATGGAGATTTTGTGACTGAATTCGATTTGCAGCATGATTCTTATCACTGTTCCACAATTCTAGCCCATTAGGTACCATAGAGCCTGAGAAAACTGCTTCCAAAGTTCGAACCCAAGTCTGAAATGAAGGTCCATATAAATTATGATTTTTTTAAAAATCCAACTTTATGGAGATTTTGTGACTGAATTCGATTTGTATCACGATTCTTACCAAGTTTCCAAAATTTCAGCCCATTTGGTACCATAGAGCCTGAGAAAACTGCTTCCAAAGTTCGAACCCAAGTCTGAAAGTAGCGTCCATAAACATTACGATTTTTTTTTAAATCCAACTTTATATAGATTTTGTGACTGAATTAGATTTGTACTACGATTCTTACCACTTTTCCAAAGTTTCAGCCCATTTGGTACCATAGAGCCTGAGAAAACTGCTTCCAAAGTTCGAACCCAACTCTGAAATTAGCGTTCATAAGAATCATGATTTTTCTAAGAATCAAACTTTATGGAGATTTTGTGACTGAATTCGATTTGCAGCATGATTCTTATCACTGTTCCAAAATTCTAGCCCATTAGGTACCATAGAGCCTGAGAAAACTGCTTCCAAAGTTCGAACCCAAGTCTGAAATGAAGGTCCATATAAATTATGATTTTTTAAAAAATCCAACTTTATGGAGATTTTGTGACTGAATTCGATTTGTACCATGATTTTTACCACGTTTCCAAAATTTCAGCCCATTTGGTACCATAGAGCCTGAGAAAACTGCTTCCAAAGTTCGAACCCAAGTCTGAAATGAAGGTCCATAAAAATTATGATTTATTGTAAAAATCCAACTTTATGGAGATTTTGTGACTGAATTCGATTTGCAGCATGATTCTTATCACTGTTCCACAATTCTAGCCCATTAGGTACCATAGAGCCTGAGAAAACTGCTTCCAAAGTTCGAACCCAAGTCTGAAATTTGCGTTCATAAGAATCATGATTTTTCTAAGAATCAAACTTTATGGAGATTTTGTGACTGAATTCGATTTGCAGCATGATTCTTATCACTGTTCCACAATTCTAGCCCATTAGGTACCATAGAGCCTGAGAAAAATGCTTCCAAAGTTCGAACACAAGTCTGAAATTAGCGTCCATAAAAATTATGATTTTTTTTAAAATCCAACTTTATATAGATTTTGTGACTGAATTCGATTTGCAGCATGATTCTTATCACTGTTTACAATTCTAGCCCATTAGGTACCATAGAGCCTGAGAAAACTGCTTCCAAAGTTCGAACCCAAGTCTGAAATTAGCGTTCATAAGAATCATGATTTTTCTAAGAATCAAACTTTATGGAGATTTTGTGACTGAATTCGATTTGCAGCATGATTCTTATCACTGTTCCACAATTCTAGCCCATTAGGTACCATAGAGCCTGAGAAAACTGCTTCCAAAGTTCGAACCCAAGTCTGAAATGAAGGTCCATATAAATTATGATTTTTTAAAAAATCCAACTTTATGGAGATTTTGTGATTGAATTCGATTTGTACCACGATTTTTACCACGTTTCCAAAATTTCAGCCCATTTGGTACCATAGAGCCTGAGAAAACTGCTTCCAAAGTTCGAACCCAAGTCTGAAATTTGCGTTCATAAGAATCATGATTTTTCTAAGAATCAAACTTTATGGAGATTTTGTGACTGAATTCGATTTGCAGCATGATTCTTATCACTGTTCCACAATTCTAGCCCATTAGGTACCATAGAGCCTGAGAAAAATGCTTCCAAAGTTCGAACACAAGTCTGAAATTAGCGTCCATAAAAATTATGATTTTTTTTAAAATCCAACTTTATATAGATTTTGTGACTGAATTCGATTTGCAGCATGATTCTTATCACTGTTTACAATTCTAGCCCATTAGGTACCATAGAGCCTGAGAAAACTGCTTCCAAAGTTCGAACCCAAGTCTGAAATTAGCGTTCATAAGAATCATGATTTTTCTAAGAATCAAACTTTATGGAGATTTTGTGACTGAATTCGATTTGCAGCATGATTCTTATCACTGTTCCAAAATTCTAGCCCTTTAGGTACCATAGAGCCTGAGAAAACTGCTTCCAAAGTTCAAACCCAAGTCTGAAATTAGCGTCCATAAAAATTATGATTTTTTTTAAAATCAAACTTTATGGAGATTTTGTGACTGAATTCGATTTGCAGCATGATTCTTATCACTGTTTACAATTCTAGCCCATTAGGTACCATAGAGCCTGAGAAAACTGCTTCCAAAGTTCGAACCCAAGTCTGAAATTAAGGTCCATATAAATTATGATTTTTTAAAAAATCCAACTTCATGGAGATTTTGTGACTGAATTCGATTTTTACCACGATTTTTACCACGTTTCCAAAATTCTAGCCCATTAGGTACCATAGAGCCTGAGAAAACTGCTTCCAAAGTTCGAACCCAAGTCTGAAATGAAGGTCCATATAAATTATGATTTTTTAAAAAATCCAACTTTATGGAGATTTTGTGACTGAATTCGATTTTTACCACGTTTCCAAAATTTCAGCCCATTTGGTTCCATAGAGCCTGAGAAAACTGCTTCCAAAGTTCGAACCCAACTCTGAAATAAGCTTTCATAAGAATCATGATTTTTCTAAGAATCAAACTTTATGGAGATTTTGTGACTGAATTCGATTTGCAGCATGATTCTTATCACTGTTCCACAATTCTAGCCCATTAGGTACCATAGAGCCTGAGAAAACTGCTTCCAAAGTTCGAACCCAAGTCTGAAATGAAGGTCCATATAAATTATGATTTTTTAAAAAATCCAACTTTATGGAGATTTTGTGATTGAATTCGATTTGTACCACGATTTTTACCACGTTTCCAAAATTTCAGCCCATTTGGTACCATAGAGCCTGAGAAAACTGCTTCCAAAGTTCGAACCCAAGTCTGAAATTTGCGTTCATAAGAATCATGATTTTTCTAAGAATCAAACTTTATGGAGATTTTGTGACTGAATTCGATTTGCAGCATGATTCTTATCACTGTTCCACAATTCTAGCCCATTAGGTACCATAGAGCCTGAGAAAACTGCTTCCAAAGTTCGAACCCAAGTCTGAAATTAGCTTTCATAAGAATCATGATTTTTCTAAGAATCAAACTTTATGGAGATTTTGTGACTGAATTCGATTTGCAGCATGATTCTTATCACTGTTCCACAATTCTAGCCCATTAGGTACCATAGAGCCTGAGAAAACTGCTTCCAAAGTTCGAACCCAAGTCTGAAATGAAGGTCCATATAAATTATGATTTTTTAAAAAATCCAACTTTATGGAGATTTTGTGATTGCATTCGATTTGTACCACGATTTTTACCACGTTTCCAAAATTTCAGCCCATTTGGTACCATAGAGCCTGAGAAAACTGCTTCCAAAGTTCGAACCCAAGTCTGAAATTTGCGTTCATAAGAATCATGATTTTTCTAAGAATCAAACTTTATGGAGATTTTGTGACTGAATTCGATTTGCAGCATGATTCTTATCACTGTTCCACAATTCTAGCCCATTAGGTACCATAGAGCCTGAGAAAACTGCTTCCAAAGTTCGAACCCAAGTCTGAAATGAAGGTCTATATAAATTATGATTTTTTTAAAAATCCAACTTTATGGAGATTTTGTGACTGAATTCGATTTGTACCACGATTTTTACCACGTTTCCAAAATTTCAGCCCATTTGGTACCATAGAGCCTGAGAAAACTGCTTCCAAAGTTCGAACCCAAGTCTGAAATTTGCGTTCATAAGAATCATGATTTTTCTAAGAATCAAACTATATGGAGATTTTGTGACTGAATTCGATTTGCAGCATGATTCTTATCACTGTTCTACAATTCTAGCCCATTAGGTACCATAGAGCCTGAGAAAACTGCTTCCAAAGTTCGAACCCAAGTCTGAAATGAAGGTCCATATAAATTATGATTTTTAAAAAAATCCAACTTTATGGAGATTTTGTGACTGAATTCGATTTGTACCACGATTTTTACCACGTTTCCAAAATTTCAGCCCATTTGGTAATATAGAGCCTGAGAAAACTGCTTCCAAAGTTCGAACCCAAGTCTGAAATTTGCGTTCATAAGAATCATGATTTTTCTAAGAATCAAACTTTATGGAGATTTTGTGACTGAATTCGATTTGTACCACGATTTTTACCACGTTTCCAAAATTTCAGCCCATTTGGTACCATAGAGCCTGAGAAAACTGCTTCCAAAGTTCGAACCCAAGTCTGAAATTTGCGTTCATAAGAATCATGATTTTTCTAAGAATCAAACTTTATGGAGATTTTGTGACTGAATTCGACTTTATGGAGATTTTGTGACTGAATTCGATTTGCAACATGATTCTTATCACTGTTCCACAATTCTAGCCCATTAGGTACCATGAAGCCTGAGAAAACTGCTTCCAAAGTTCGAACCCAAGTCTGAAATGAAGGTCCATATAAATTATGATTTTTTTTAAAAATCCAACTTTATGGAGATTTTGTGACTGAATTCGATTTGTACCACGATTTTTACCACGTTTCCAAAATTTCAGCCCATTTGGTACCATAGAGCCTGAGAAAACTGCTTCCAAAGTTCGAACCCAAGTCTGAAATTAGCGTTCATAAGAATCATGATTTTTCTAAGAATCAAACTTTATTGAGATTTTGTGACTGAATTCGATTTGCAGCATGATTCTTATCACTGTTCCACAATTCTAGCCCATTAGGTACCATAGAGCCTGAGAAAACTGCTTCCAAAGTTCGAACCCAAGTCTGAAATGAAGGTCCATATAAATAATGATTTTTTTAAAAATCCAACTTTATGGTGATTTTGTGACTGAATTCGATTTGTATCACGATTCTTACCAAGTTTCCAAAATTTCAGCCCATTTGGTACCATAGAGCCTGAGAAAACTGCTTCCAAAGTTCGAACCCAAGTCTGAAATTAGCGTTCATAAGAATCATGATTTTTCTAAGAATCAAACTTTATGGAGATTTTGTGACTGAATTCGATTTGCAGCATGATTCTTATCACTGTTCCAAAATTCTAGGCCATTAGGTACCATAGAGCCTGAGAAAACTGCTTCCAAAGTTCGAACCCAAGTCTGAAATGAAGGTCCATATAAATTATGATTTTTAAAAAAATCCAACTTTATGGAGATTTTGTGACTGAATTCGATTTGTACCACGATTTTTACCACGTTTCCAAAATTTCAGCCCATTTGGTACCATAGAGCCTGAGAAAACTGCTTCCAAAGTTCGAACCCAAGTCTGAAATTAGCGTTCATAAGAATCATGATTTTTCTAAGAATCAAACTTTATGGAGATTTTGTGACTGAATTCGATTTGCAGCATGATTCTTATCACTGTTTTCAATTCTAGCCCATTAGGTACCATAGAGCCTGAGAAAACTGCTTCCAAAGTTCGAACCCAAGTCTGAAATGAAGGTCCATATAAATTATGATTTTTTTAAAAATCCAACTTCATGGAGATTTTGTGACTGAATTCGATTTTTACCACGATTTTTACCACGTTTCCAAAATTTCAGCCCATTTGGTACTATAGAGCCTGAGAAAACTGCTTCCAAAGTTCGAACCCAAGTCTGAAATTTGCGTTCATAAGAATCATGATTTTTCTAAGAATCAAACTTTATGGAGATTTTGTGACTGAATTCGATTTGTACCACGATTTTTACCACGTTTCCAAAATTTCAGCCCATTTGGTACCATAGAGCCTGAGAAAACTGCTTCCAAAGTTCGAACCCAAGTCTGAAATTTGCGTTCATAAGAATCATGATTTTTCTAAGAATCAAACTTTATGGAGATTTTGTGACTGAATTCGATTTGCAGCATGATTCTTATCACTGTTCCACAATTCTAGCCCATTAGGTACCATAGAGCCTGAGAAAACTGCTTCCAAAGTTCGAACCCAACTCTGAAATTAGCTTTCATAAGAATCATGATTTTTCTAAGAATCAAACTTTATGGAGATTTTGTGACTGAATTCGATTTGCAGCATGATTCTTATCACTGTTCCACAATTCTAGCCCATTAGGTACCATAGAGCCTGAGAAAACTGCTTCCAAAGTTCGAACCCAAGTCTGAAATGAAGGTCCATATAAATTATGATTTTTTAAAAAATCCAACTTTATGGAGATTTTGTGATTGCATTCGATTTGTACCACGATTTTTACCACGTTTCCAAAATTTCAGCCCATTTGGTACCATAGAGCCTGAGAAAACTGCTTCCAAAGTTCGAACCCAAGTCTGAAATTTGCGTTCATAAGAATCATGATTTTTCTAAGAATCAAACTTTATGGAGATTTTGTGACTGAATTCGATTTGCAGCATGATTCTTATCACTGTTCCACAATTCTAGCCCATTAGGTACCATAGAGCCTGAGAAAACTGCTTCCAAAGTTCGAACCCAAGTCTGAAATGAAGGTCTATATAAATTATGATTTTTTTAAAAATCCAACTTTATGGAGATTTTGTGACTGAATTCGATTTGTACCACGATTTTTACCACGTTTCCAAAATTTCAGCCCATTTGGTACCATAGAGCCTGAGAAAACTGCTTCCAAAGTTCGAACCCAAGTCTGAAATTTGCGTTCATAAGAATCATGATTTTTCTAAGAATCAAACTATATGGAGATTTTGTGACTGAATTCGATTTGCAGCATGATTCTTATCACTGTTCTACAATTCTAGCCCATTAGGTACCATAGAGCCTGAGAAAACTGCTTCCAAAGTTCGAACCCATGTCTGAAATGAAGGTCCATATAAATTATGATTTTTTTTAAAAATCCAACTTTATGGAGATTTTGTGACTGAATTCGATTTGTACCACGATTTTTACCACGTTTCCAAAATTTCAGCCCATTTGGTACCATAGAGCCTGAGAAAACTGCTTCCAAAGTTCGAACCCAAGTCTGAAATTAGCGTTCATAAGAATCATGATTTTTCTAAGAATCAAACTTTATGGAGATTTTGTGACTGAATTCGATTTGCAGCATGATTCTTATCACTGTTCCACAATTCTAGCCCATTAGGTACCATAGAGCCTGAGAAAACTGCTTCCAAAGTTCGAACCCAAGTCTGAAATGAAGGTCTATATAAATTATGATTTTTTAAAAAATCCAACTTTATGGAGATTTTGTGACTGAATTCGATTTGTACCACGATTTTTACCACGTTTCAAAAATTTCAGCCCATTAGGTACCATAGAGCCTGAGAAAACTGCTTCCAAAGTTCGAACCCAAGTCTGAAATGAAGGTCCATAAAAATTATGTTTTTTTTTTAAATCCAACTTTATATAGATTTTGTGACTGAATTCGATTTGCAGCATGATTCTTATCACTTTTTACAATTCTAGCCCATTAGGTACCATAGAGCCTGAGAAAACTGCTTCCAAAGTTCGAACCCAAGTCTGAAATGAAGGTCCATATAAATTATGATTTTTTAAAAAATCCAACTTTATGGAGATTTTGTGACTGAATTCGATTTTTACCACGATTTTTACCACTTTTCCAAAATTTCAGCCCATTTGGTACCATAGAGCCTGAGAAAACTGCTTCCAAAGTTCGAACCCAAGTCTGAAATTAGCGTTCATAAGAATCATGATTTTTCTAAGAATCAAACTTTATGGAGATTTTGTGACTGAATTCGATTTGCAGCATGATTCTTATCACTGTTCCACAATTCTAGCCCATTAGGTACCATAGAGCCTGAGAAAACTGCTTCCAAAGTTCGAACCCAAGTCTGAAATGAAGGTCCATATAAATTATGATTTTTTTAAAAATCCAACTTTATGGAGATTTTGTGACTGAATTCGATTTGTATCACGATTCTTACCAAGTTTCCAAAATTTCAGCCCATTTGGTACCATAGAGCCTGAGAAAACTGCTTCCAAAGTTCGAACCCAAGTCTGAAAGTAGCGTCCATAAACATTACGATTTTTTTTTAAATCCAACTTTATATAGATTTTGTGACTGAATTAGATTTGTACTACGATTCTTACCACTTTTCCAAAGTTTCAGCCCATTTGGTACCATAGAGCCTGAGAAAACTGCTTCCAAAGTTCGAACCCAACTCTGAAATTAGCGTTCATAAGAATCATGATTTTTCTAAGAATCAAACTTTATGGAGATTTTGTGACTGAATTCGATTTGCAGCATGATTCTTATCACTGTTCCAAAATTCTAGCCCATTAGGTACCATAGAGCCTGAGAAAACTGCTTCCAAAGTTCGAACCCAAGTCTGAAATGAAGGTCCATATAAATTATGATTTTTTAAAAAATCCAACTTTATGGAGATTTTGTGACTGAATTCGATTTGTACCATGATTTTTACCACGTTTCCAAAATTTCAGCCCATTTGGTACCATAGAGCCTGAGAAAACTGCTTCCAAAGTTCGAACCCAAGTCTGAAATGAAGGTCCATAAAAATTATGATTTATTGTAAAAATCCAACTTTATGGAGATTTTGTGACTGAATTCGATTTGCAGCATGATTCTTATCACTGTTCCACAATTCTAGCCCATTAGGTACCATAGAGCCTGAGAAAACTGCTTCCAAAGTTCGAACCCAAGTCTGAAATTTGCGTTCATAAGAATCATGATTTTTCTAAGAATCAAACTTTATGGAGATTTTGTGACTGAATTCGATTTGCAGCATGATTCTTATCACTGTTCCACAATTCTAGCCCATTAGGTACCATAGAGCCTGAGAAAAATGCTTCCAAAGTTCGAACACAAGTCTGAAATTAGCGTCCATAAAAATTATGATTTTTTTTAAAATCCAACTTTATATAGATTTTGTGACTGAATTCGATTTGCAGCATGATTCTTATCACTGTTTACAATTCTAGCCCATTAGGTACCATAGAGCCTGAGAAAACTGCTTCCAAAGTTCGAACCCAAGTCTGAAATTAGCGTTCATAAGAATCATGATTTTTCTAAGAATCAAACTTTATGGAGATTTTGTGACTGAATTCGATTTGCAGCATGATTCTTATCACTGTTCCACAATTCTAGCCCATTAGGTACCATAGAGCCTGAGAAAACTGCTTCCAAAGTTCGAACCCAAGTCTGAAATGAAGGTCCATATAAATTATGATTTTTTAAAAAATCCAACTTTATGGAGATTTTGTGATTGAATTCGATTTGTACCACGATTTTTACCACGTTTCCAAAATTTCAGCCCATTTGGTACCATAGAGCCTGAGAAAACTGCTTCCAAAGTTCGAACCCAAGTCTGAAATTTGCGTTCATAAGAATCATGATTTTTCTAAGAATCAAACTTTATGGAGATTTTGTGACTGAATTCGATTTGCAGCATGATTCTTATCACTGTTCCACAATTCTAGCCCATTAGGTACCATAGAGCCTGAGAAAAATGCTTCCAAAGTTCGAACACAAGTCTGAAATTAGCGTCCATAAAAATTATGATTTTTTTTAAAATCCAACTTTATATAGATTTTGTGACTGAATTCGATTTGCAGCATGATTCTTATCACTGTTTACAATTCTAGCCCATTAGGTACCATAGAGCCTGAGAAAACTGCTTCCAAAGTTCGAACCCAAGTCTGAAATTAGCGTTCATAAGAATCATGATTTTTCTAAGAATCAAACTTTATGGAGATTTTGTGACTGAATTCGATTTGCAGCATGATTCTTATCACTGTTCCAAAATTCTAGCCCTTTAGGTACCATAGAGCCTGAGAAAACTGCTTCCAAAGTTCAAACCCAAGTCTGAAATTAGCGTCCATAAAAATTATGATTTTTTTAAAAATCAAACTTTATGGAGATTTTGTGACTGAATTCGATTTGCAGCATGATTCTTATCACTGTTTACAATTCTAGCCCATTAGGTACCATAGAGCCTGAGAAAACTGCTTCCAAAGTTCGAACCCAAGTCTGAAATTAAGGTCCATATAAATTATGATTTTTTAAAAAATCCAACTTCATGGAGATTTTGTGACTGAATTCGATTTTTACCACGATTTTTACCACGTTTCCAAAATTCTAGCCCATTAGGTACCATAGAGCCTGAGAAAACTGCTTCCAAAGTTCGAACCCAAGTCTGAAATGAAGGTCCATATAAATTATGATTTTTTAAAAAATCCAACTTTATGGAGATTTTGTGACTGAATTCGATTTTTACCACGTTTCCAAAATTTCAGCCCATTTGGTTCCATAGAGCCTGAGAAAACTGCTTCCAAAGTTCGAACCCAACTCTGAAATAAGCTTTCATAAGAATCATGATTTTTCTAAGAATCAAACTTTATGGAGATTTTGTGACTGAATTCGATTTGCAGCATGATTCTTATCACTGTTCCACAATTCTAGCCCATTAGGTACCATAGAGCCTGAGAAAACTGCTTCCAAAGTTCGAACCCAAGTCTGAAATGAAGGTCCATATAAATTATGATTTTTTAAAAAATCCAACTTTATGGAGATTTTGTGATTGAATTCGATTTGTACCACGATTTTTACCACGTTTCCAAAATTTCAGCCCATTTGGTACCATAGAGCCTGAGAAAACTGCTTCCAAAGTTCGAACCCAAGTCTGAAATTTGCGTTCATAAGAATCATGATTTTTCTAAGAATCAAACTTTATGGAGATTTTGTGACTGAATTCGATTTGCAGCATGATTCTTATCACTGTTCCACAATTCTAGCCCATTAGGTACCATAGAGCCTGAGAAAACTGCTTCCAAAGTTCGAACCCAAGTCTGAAATGAAGGTCCATATAAATTATGATTTTTTAAAAAATCCAACTTTATGGAGATTTTGTGACTGAATTCGATTTGTACCACGATTTTTACCACGTTTCCAAAATTTCAGCCCATTTGGTACCATAGAGCCTGAGAAAACTGCTTCCAAAGTTCGAACCCAAGTCTGAAATTTGCGTTCATAAGAATCATGATTTTTCTAAGAATCAAACTTTATGGAGATTTTGTGACTGAATTCGACTTTATGGAGATTTTGTGACTGAATTCGATTTGCAGCATGATTCTTATCACTGTTTACAATTCTAGCCCATTAGGTACCATAGAGCCTGAGAAAACTGCTTCCAAAGTTCGAACCCAAGTCTGAAATGAAGGTCCATATAAATTATAATTTTTTTTAAAAATCCAACTTTATGGAGATTTTGTGACTGAATTCGATTTGTACCACGATTTTTACCACGTTTCCAAAATTTCAGCCCATTTGGTACCATAGAGCCTGAGAAAACTGCTTCCAAAGTTCGAACCCAAGTCTGAAATTTGCGTTCATAAGAATCATGATTTTTCTAAGAATCAAACTTTATGGAGATTTTGTGACTGAATTCGATTTGCAGCATGATTCTTATCACTGTTCCACAATTCTAGCCCATTAGGTACCATAGAGCCTGAGAAAACTGCTTCCAAAGTTCGAACCCAACTCTGAAATTAGCTTTCATAAGAATCATGATTTTTCTAAGAATCAAACTTTATGGAGATTTTGTGACTGAATTCGATTTGCAGCATGATTCTTATCACTGTTCCACAATTCTAGCCCATTAGGTACCATAGAGCCTGAGAAAACTGCTTCCAAAGTTCGAACCCAAGTCTGAAATTTGCGTTCATAAGAATCATGATTTTTCTAAGAATCAAACTTTATGGAGATTTTGTGACTGAATTCGATTTGCAGCATGATTCTTATCACTGTTCCACAATTCTAGCCCATTAGGTACCATAGAGCCTGAGAAAAATGCTTCCAAAGTTCGAACACAAGTCTGAAATTAGCGTCCATAAAAATTATGATTTTTTTTAAAATCCAACTTTATATAGATTTTGTGACTGAATTCGATTTGCAGCATGATTCTTATCACTGTTTACAATTCTAGCCCATTAGGTACCATAGAGCCTGAGAAAACTGCTTCCAAAGTTCGAACCCAAGTCTGAAATTAGCGTTCATAAGAATCATGATTTTTCTAAGAATCAAACTTTATGGAGATTTTGTGACTGAATTCGATTTGCAGCATGATTCTTATCACTGTTCCAAAATTCTAGCCCTTTAGGTACCATAGAGCCTGAGAAAACTGCTTCCAAAGTTCAAACCCAAGTCTGAAATTAGCGTCCATAAAAATTATGATTTTTTTAAAAATCAAACTTTATGGAGATTTTGTGACTGAATTCGATTTGCAGCATGATTCTTATCACTGTTTACAATTCTAGCCCATTAGGTACCATAGAGCCTGAGAAAACTGCTTCCAAAGTTCGAACCCAAGTCTGAAATTAAGGTCCATATAAATTATGATTTTTTAAAAAATCCAACTTCATGGAGATTTTGTGACTGAATTCGATTTTTACCACGATTTTTACCACGTTTCCAAAATTCTAGCCCATTAGGTACCATAGAGCCTGAGAAAACTGCTTCCAAAGTTCGAACCCAAGTCTGAAATGAAGGTCCATATAAATTATGATTTTTTAAAAAATCCAACTTTATGGAGATTTTGTGACTGAATTCGATTTTTACCACGTTTCCAAAATTTCAGCCCATTTGGTTCCATAGAGCCTGAGAAAACTGCTTCCAAAGTTCGAACCCAACTCTGAAATAAGCTTTCATAAGAATCATGATTTTTCTAAGAATCAAACTTTATGGAGATTTTGTGACTGAATTCGATTTGCAGCATGATTCTTATCACTGTTCCACAATTCTAGCCCATTAGGTACCATAGAGCCTGAGAAAACTGCTTCCAAAGTTCGAACCCAATTCTGAAATGAAGGTCCATATAAATTATGATTTTTTAAAAAATCCAACTTTATGGAGATTTTGTGATTGAATTCGATTTGTACCACGATTTTTACCACGTTTCCAAAATTTCAGCCCATTTGGTACCATAGAGCCTGAGAAAACTGCTTCCAAAGTTCGAACCCAAGTCTGAAATTTGCGTTCATAAGAATCATGATTTTTCTAAGAATCAAACTTTATGGAGATTTTGTGACTGAATTCGATTTGCAGCATGATTCTTATCACTGTTCCACAATTCTAGCCCATTAGGTACCATAGAGCCTGAGAAAACTTCTTCCAAAGTTCGAACCCAAGTCTGAAATGAAGGTCAATATAAATTATGATTTTTTAAAAAATCCAACTTTATGGAGATTTTGTGACTGAATTCGATTTGTACCACGATTTTTACCACGTTTCCAAAATTTCAGCCCATTTGGTACCATAGAGCCTGAGAAAACTGCTTCCAAAGTTCGAACCCAAGTCTGAAATTTGCGTTCATAAGAATCATGATTTTTCTAAGAATCAAACTTTATGGAGATTTTTTGACTGAATTCGACTTTATGGAGATTTTGTGACTGAATTCGATTTGCAGCATGATTCTTATCACTGTTCCACAATTCTAGCCCATTAGGTACCATGGAGCCTGAGAAAACTGCTTCCAAAGTTCGAACCCAAGTCTGAAATGAAGGTCCATATAAATTATGATTTTTTTTAAAAATCCAACTTTATGGAGATTTTGTGACTGAATTCGATTTGTACCACGATTTTTACCACGTTTCCAAAATTTCAGCCCATTTGGTACCATAGAGCCTGAGAAAACTGCTTCCAAAGTTCGAACCCAAGTCTGAAATTAGCGTTCATAAGAATCATGATTTTTCTAAAAATCAAACTTTATGGAGATTTTGTGACTGAATTCGATTTGCAGCATGATTGTTATCACTGTTCCACAATTCTAGCCCATAAGTACCATAGAGCCTGAGAAAACTGCTTCCAAAGTTCGAACCCAAGTCTGAAATGAAGGTCCATATAAATTATGATTTTTTTAAAAATCCAACTTTATGGAGATTTTGTGACTGAATTCGATTTGTACCACGATATTTACCACGTTTCCAAAATTTCAGCCCATTTTGTACCATAGAGCCTGAGAAAACTGCTTCCAAAGTTCGAACCCAAGTCTGAAATTAGCGTTCATAAGAATCATGATTTTTCTAAAAATCAAACTTTATGGAGATTTTGTGACTGAATTCGATTTGCAGCATGATTCTTATCACTGTTCCACAATTCTAGCCCATTAGGTACCATAGAGCCTGAGAAAAATGCTTCCAAAGTTCGAACACAAGTCTGAAATTAGCGTCCATAAAAATTATGATTTTTTTTAAAATCCAACTTTATATAGATTTTGTGACTGAATTCGATTTGCAGCATGATTCTTATCACTTTTTACAATTCTAGCCCATTAGGTACCATAGAGCCTGAGAAAACTGCTTCCAAAGTTCGAACCCAAGTCTGAAATGAAGGTCCATATAAATTATGATTTTTTTAAAAATCCAACTTTATGGAGATTTTGTGACTGAATTCGATTTTTACCACGATTTTTACCACGTTTCCAAAATTTCAGCCCATTTGGTACCATAGAGCCTGAGAAAACTGCTTCCAAAGTTCGAACCCAAGTCTGAAATTTGCGTTCATAAGAATCATGATTTTTCTAAGAATCAAACTTTATGGAGATTTTGTGACTGAATTCGACTTTATGGAGATTTTGTGACTGAATTCGATTTGCAGCATGATTCTCATCACTGTTCCACAATTCTAGCCCATTAGGTACCATGGAGCCTGAGAAAACTGCTTCCAAAGTTCGAACCCAAGTCTGAAATGAAGGTCCATATAAATTATGATTTTTTTTAAAAATCCAACTTTATGGAGATTTTGTGCTGAATTCGATTTGTACCACGATTTTTACCACGTTTCCAAAATTTCAGCCCATTTGGTACCATAGAGCCTGAGAAAACTTCTTCCAAAGTTCGAACCCAAGTCTGAAATTAGCGTTCATAAGAATCATGATTTTTCTAAGAATCAAACTTTATGGAGATTTTGTGACTGAATTCGATTTGCAGCATGATTCTTATCACTGTTCCACAATTCTAGCCCATTAGGTACCATAGAGCCTGAGAAAACTGCTTCCAAAGTTCGAACCCAAGTCTGAAATGAAGGTCCATATAAATAATGATTTTTTTAAAAATCCAACTTTATGGAGATTTTGTGACTGAATTCGATTTGTACCACGATTCTTACCAAGTTTCCAAAATTTCAGCCCATTTGGTACCATAGAGCCTGAGAAAACTGCTTCCAAAGTTCGAACCCAAGTCTGAAAGTAGCGTCCATAAAAATTATGATTTTTTTTTAAATCCAACTTTATATAGATTTTGTGACTGAATTAGATTTGTACTACGATTCTTACCACTTTTCCAAAGTTTCAGCCCATTTGGTACCATAGAGCCTGAGAAAACTGCTTCCAAAGTTCGAACCCAACTCTGAAATTAGCGTTCATAAGAATCATGATTTTTCTAAGAATCAAACTTTATGGAGATTTTGTGACTGAATTCGATTTGCAGCATGATTCTTATCACTGTTCCACAATTCTAGCCCATTAGGTACCATAGAGCCTGAGAAAACTGCTTCCAAAGTTCGAACCCAAGTCTGAAATGAAGGTCCATATAAATTATAATTTTTTTAAAAATCCAACTTTATGGAGATTTTGTGACTGAATTCGATTTGTACCACGATTTTTACCACGTTTCCAAAATTTCAGCCCATTTGGTACCATAGAGCCTGAGAAAACTGCTTCCAAAGTTCGAACCCAAGTCTGAAATTAGCGTTCATAAGAATCATGATTTTTCTAAGAATCAAACTTTATGGAGATTTTGTGACTGAATTCGATTTGCAGCATGATTCTTATCACTGTTCCACAATTCTAGCCCATTAGGTTCCATAGAGCCTGAGAAAAATGCTTCCAAAGTTCGAACACAAGTCTGAAATTAGCGTCCATAAAAATTATGATTTTTTTTAAAATCCAACTTTATATAGATTTTGTGACTGAATTCGATTTGCAGCATGATTCTTATCACTTTTTACAATTCTAGCCCATTAGGTACCATAGAGCCTGAGAAAACTGCTTCCAAAGTTCGAACCCAAGTCTGAAATGAAGGTCCATATAAATTATGATTTTTAAAAAAATCCAACTTTATGGAGATTTTGTGACTGAATTCGATTTGTTCCACGATTTTTACCACGTTTCCAAAATTTCAGCCCATTTGGTACCATAGAGCCTGAGAAAACTGCTTCCAAAGTTCGAACCCAAGTCTGAAATTAGCGTTCATAAGAATCATGATTTTTCTAAGAATCAAACTTTATGGAGATTTTGTGACTGAATTCGATTTGCAGCATGATTCTTATCACTGTTTACAATTCTAGCCCATTAGGTACCATAGAACCTGAGAAAACTGCTTCCAAAGTTCGAACCCAAGTCTGAAATGAAGGTCCATATAAATTATGATTTTTTTAAAAATCCAACTTCATGGAGATTTTGTGACTGAATTCGATTTTTACCACGATCTTTACCACGTTTCCAAAATTTCAGCCGATTTGGTACTATAGAGCCTGAGAAAACTGCTTCCAAAGTTCGAACCCAACTCTGAAATAAGCTTTCATAAGAATCATGATTTTTCTAAGAATCAAACTTTATGGAGATTTTGTGACTGAATTCGATTTGCAGCATGATTCTTATCACTGTTCCAAAATTCTAGGCCATTAGGTACCATAGAGCCTGAGAAAACTGCTTCCAAAGTTCGAACCCAAGTCTGAAATGAAGGTCCATATAAATTATGATTTTTAAAAAAATCCAACTTTATGGAGATTTTGTGACTGAATTCGATTTGTACCACGATTTTTACCACGTTTCCAAAATTTCAGCCCATTTGGTACCATAGAGCCTGAGAAAACTGCTTCCAAAGTTCCAACCCAAGTCTGAAATTAGCGTTCATAAGAATCATGATTTTTCTAAGAATCAAACTTTATGGAGATTTTGTGACTGAATTCGATTTGCAGCATGATTCTTATCACTGTTCCACAATTCTAGCCCATTAGGTACCATAGAGCCTGAGAAAACTGCTTCCAAAGTTCGAACCCAAGTCTGAAATGAAGGTCCATATAAATTATGATTTTTTTAAAAATCCAACTTTATGGAGATTTTGTGACTGAATTCGATTTGTACCACGATTTTTACCACGTTTCCAAAATTTCAGCCCATTTGGTACCATAGAGCCTGAGAAAACTGCTTCCAAAGTTCGAACCCAAGTCTGAAATTAGCGTTCATAAGAATCATGATTTTTCTAAGAATCAAACTTTATGGAGATTTTGTGACTGAATTCGATTTGCAGCATGATTCTTATCACTGTTCCACAATTCTAGCCCATTAGGTACCATAGAGCCTGAGAAAAATGCTTCCAAAGTTCGAACACATGTCTGAAATTAGCGTCCATAAAAATTATGATTTTTTTTAAAATCCAACTTTATATAGATTTTGTGACTGAATTCGATTTGCAGCATGATTCTTATCACTTTTTACAATTCTAGCCCATTAGGTACCATAGAGCCTGAGAAAACTGCTTCCAAAGTTCGAACCCAAGTCTGAAATGAAGGTCCATATAAATTATGATTTTTTTAAAAATCCAACTTTATGGAGATTTTGTGACTGAATTCGATTTTTACCACGATTTTTACCACGTTTCCAAAATTTCAGCCCATTTGGTACCATAGAGCCTGAGAAAACTGCTTCCAAAGTTCGAACCCAAGTCTGAAATTTGCGTTCATAAGAATCATGATTTTTCTAAGAATCAAACTTAATGGAGATTTTGTGACTGAATTCGACTTTATGGAGATTTTGTGACTGAATTCGATTTGCAACATGATTCTTATCACTGTTCCACAATTCTAGCCCATTAGGTACCATGGAGCCTGAGAAAACTGCTTCCAAAGTTCGAACCCAAGTCTGAAATGAAGGTCCATATAAATTATGATTTTTTTTAAAAATCCAACTTTATGGAGATTTTGTGACTGAATTCGATTTGTACCACGATTTTTACCACGTTTCCAAAATTTCAGCCCATTTGGTACCATAGAGCCTGAGAAAACTGCTTCCAAAGTTCGAACCCAAGTCTGAAATTAGCGTTCATAAGAATCATGATTTTTCTAAGAATCAAACTTTATGGAGATTTTGTGACTGAATTCGATTTGCAGCATGATTCTTATCACTGTTCCACAATTCTAGCCCATTAGGTACCATAGAGCCTGAGAAAACTGCTTCCAAAGTTCGAACCCAAGTCTGAAATGAAGGTCCATATAAATAATGATTTTTTTAAAAATCCAACTTTATGGTGATTTTGTGACTGAATTCGATTTGTATCACGATTCTTACCAAGTTTCCAAAATTTCAGCCCATTTGGTACCATAGAGCCTGAGAAAACTGCTTCCAAAGTTCGAACCCAACTCTGAAAGAAGCGTCCATAAAAATTATGATTTTTTTTTAAATCCAACTTTATATAGATTTTGTGACTGAATTCGATTTGCAGCATGATTCTTATCACTTTTTACAATTCTAGCCCATGAGGTACCATAGAGCCTGAGAAAACTGCTTCCAAAGTTCGAACCCAAGTCTGAAATGAAGGTCCATATAAATTATGATTTTTTTAAAAATCCAACTTTATGGAGATTTTGTGACTGAATTCGATTTTTACCACGATTTTTACCATGTTTCCAAAATTTCAGCCCATTTGGTACCATAGAGCCTGAGAAAACTGCTTCCAAAGTTCGAACCCAAGTCTGAAATTTGCGTTCATAAGAATCATGATTTTTCTAAGAATCAAACTTTATGGAGATTTTGTGACTGAATTCGACTTTATGGAGATTTTGTGACTGAATTCGATTTGCAACATGATTCTTATCACTGTTCCACAATTCTAGCCCATTAGGTACCATGGAGCCTGAGAAAACTGCTTCCAAAGTTCGAACCCAAGTCTGAAATGAAGGTCCATATAAATTATGATTTTTTTTAAAAATCCAACTTTATGGAGATTTTGTGACTGAATTCGATTTGTACCACGATTTTTACCACGTTTCCAAAATTTCAGCCCATTTGGTACCATAGAGCCTGAGAAAACTGCTTCCAAAGTTCGAACCCAATTCTGAAATTAGCGTTCATAAGAATCATGATTTTTCTAAGAATCAAACTTTATTGAGATTTTGTGACTGAATTCGATTTGCAGCATGATTCTTATCACTGTTCCAAAATTCTAGGCCATTAGGTACCATAGAGCCTGAGAAAACTGCTTCCAAAGTTCGAACCCAAGTCTGAAATGAAGGTCCATATAAATTATGATTTTTAAAAAAATCCAACTTTATGGAGATTTTGTGACTGAATTCGATTTGTACCACGATTTTTACCACGTTTCCAAAATTTCAGCCCATTTGGTACCATAGAGCCTGAGAAAACTGCTTCCAAAGTTCGAACCCAAGTCTGAAATTAGCGTTCATAAGAATCATGATTTTTCTAAGAATCAAACTTTATGGAGATTTTGTGACTGAATTCGATTTGCAGCATGATTCTTATCACTGTTTTCAATTCTAGCCCATTAGGTACCATAGAGCCTGAGAAAACTGCTTCCAAAGTTCGAACCCAAGTCTGAAATGAAGGTCCATATAAATTATGATTTTTTTAAAAATCCAACTTCATGGAGATTTTGTGACTGAATTCGATTTTTACCACGATTTTTACCACGTTTCCAAAATTTCAGCCCATTTGGTACCATAGAGCCTGAGAAAACTGCTTCCAAAGTTCGAACCCAAGTCTGAAATTAGCGTTCATAAGAATCATGATTTTTCTAAGAATCAAACTTTATGGAGATTTTGTGACTGAATTCGATTTGCAGCATGATTCTTATCACTGTTCCACAATTCTAGCCCATTAGGTACCATAGAGCCTGAGAAAACTGCTTCCAAAGTTCGAACCCAAGTCTGAAATGAAGGTCCATATAAATAATGATTTTTTTAAAAATCCAACTTTATGGTGATTTTGTGACTGAATTCGATTTGTATCACGATTCTTACCAAGTTTCCAAAATTTCAGCCCATTTGGTACCATAGAGCCTGAGAAAACTGCTTCCAAAGTTCGAACCCAACTCTGAAAGAAGCGTCCATAAAAATTATGATTTTTTTTTAAATCCAACTTTATATAGATTTTGTGACTGAATTCGATTTGCAGCATGATTCTTATCACTTTTTACAATTCTAGCCCATGAGGTACCATAGAGCCTGAGAAAACTGCTTCCAAAGTTCGAACCCAAGTCTGAAATGAAGGTCCATATAAATTATGATTTTTTTAAAAATCCAACTTTATGGAGATTTTGTGACTGAATTCGATTTTTACCACGATTTTTACCACGTTTCCAAAATTTCAGCCCATTTGGTACCATAGAGCCTGAGAAAACTGCTTCCAAAGTTCGAACCCAAGTCTGAAATTTGCGTTCATAAGAATCATGATTTTTCTAAGAATCAAACTTTATGGAGATTTTGTGACTGAATTCGACTTTATGGAGATTTTGTGACTGAATTCGATTTGCAACATGATTCTTATCACTGTTCCACAATTCTAGCCCATTAGGTACCATGGAGCCTGAGAAAACTGCTTCCAAAGTTCGAACCCAAGTCTGAAATGAAGGTCCATATAAATTATGATTTTTTTTAAAAATCCAACTTTATGGAGATTTTGTGACTGAATTCGATTTGTACCACGATTTTTACCACGTTTCCAAAATTTCAGCCCATTTGGTACCATAGAGCCTGAGAAAACTGCTTCCAAAGTTCGAACCCAAGTCTGAAATTAGCGTTCATAAGAATCATGATTTTTCTAAGAATCAAACTTTATTGAGATTTTGTGACTGAATTCGATTTGCAGCATGATTCTTATCACTGTTCCACAATTCTAGCCCATTAGGTACCATAGAGCCTGAGAAAACTGCTTCCAAAGTTCGAACCCAAGTCTGAAATGAAGGTCCATATAAATAATGATTTTTTTAAAAATCCAACTTTATGGTGATTTTGTGACTGAATTCGATTTGTATCACGATTCTTACCAAGTTTCCAAAATTTCAGCCCATTTGGTACCATAGAGCCTGAGAAAACTGCTTCCAAAGTTCGAACCCAAGTCTGAAATTAGCGTTCATAAGAATCATGATTTTTCTAAGAATCAAACTTTATGGAGATTTTGTGACTGAATTCGATTTGCAGCATGATTCTTATCACTGTTTTCAATTCTAGCCCATTAGGTACCATAGAGCCTGAGAAAACTGCTTCCAAAGTTCGAACCCAAGTCTGAAATGAAGGTCCATATAAATTATGATTTTTTTAAAAATCCAACTTCATGGAGATTTTGTGACTGAATTCGATTTTTACCACGATTTTTACCACGTTTCCAAAATTTCAGCCCATTTGGTACCATAGAGCCTGAGAAAACTGCTTCCAAAGTTCGAACCCAAGTCTGAAATTAGCGTTCATAAGAATCATGATTTTTCTAAGAATCAAACTTTATGGAGATTTTGTGACTGAATTCGATTTGCAGCATGATTCTTATCACTGTTCCACAATTCTAGCCCATTAGGTACCATAGAGCCTGAGAAAACTGCTTCCAAAGTTCGAACCCAAGTCTGAAATGAAGGTCCATATAAATAATGATTTTTTTAAAAATCCAACTTTATGGTGATTTTGTGACTGAATTCGATTTGTATCACGATTCTTACCAAGTTTCCAAAATTTCAGCCCATTTGGTACCATAGAGCCTGAGAAAACTGCTTCCAAAGTTCGAACCCAACTCTGAAAGAAGCGTCCATAAAAATTATGATTTTTTTTTAAATCCAACTTTATATAGATTTTGTGACTGAATTCGATTTGCAGCATGATTCTTATCACTTTTTACAATTCTAGCCCATGAGGTACCATAGAGCCTGAGAAAACTGCTTCCAAAGTTCGAACCCAAGTCTGAAATGAAGGTCCATATAAATTATGATTTTTTTAAAAATCCAACTTTATGGAGATTTTGTGACTGAATTCGATTTTTACCACGATTTTTACCACGTTTCCAAAATTTCAGCCCATTTGGTACCATAGAGCCTGAGAAAACTGCTTCCAAAGTTCGAACCCAAGTCTGAAATTTGCGTTCATAAGAATCATGATTTTTCTAAGAATCAAACTTTATGGAGATTTTGTGACTGAATTCGACTTTATGGAGATTTTGTGACTGAATTCGATTTGCAACATGATTCTTATCACTGTTCCACAATTCTAGCCCATTAGGTACCATGGAGCCTGAGAAAACTGCTTCCAAAGTTCGAACCCAAGTCTGAAATGAAGGTCCATATAAATTATGATTTTTTTTAAAAATCCAACTTTATGGAGATTTTGTGACTGAATTCGATTTGTACCACGATTTTTACCACGTTTCCAAAATTTCAGCCCATTTGGTACCATAGAGCCTGAGAAAACTGCTTCCAAAGTTCGAACCCAAGTCTGAAATTAGCGTTCATAAGAATCATGATTTTTCTAAGAATCAAACTTTATTGAGATTTTGTGACTGAATTCGATTTGCAGCATGATTCTTATCACTGTTCCACAATTCTAGCCCATTAGGTACCATAGAGCCTGAGAAAACTGCTTCCAAAGTTCGAACCCAAGTCTGAAATGAAGGTCCATATAAATAATGATTTTTTTAAAAATCCAACTTTATGGTGATTTTGTGACTGAATTCGATTTGTATCACGATTCTTACCAAGTTTCCAAAATTTCAGCCCATTTGGTACCATAGAGCCTGAGAAAACTGCTTCCAAAGTTCGAACCCAAGTCTGAAATTAGCGTTCATAAGAATCATGATTTTTCTAAGAATCAAACTTTATGGAGATTTTGTGACTGAATTCGATTTGCAGCATGATTCTTATCACTGTTCCAAAATTCTAGGCCATTAGGTACCATAGAGCCTGAGAAAACTGCTTCCAAAGTTCGAACCCAAGTCTGAAATGAAGGTCCATATAAATTATGATTTTTAAAAAAATCCAACTTTATGGAGATTTTGTGACTGAATTCGATTTGTACCACGATTTTTACCACGTTTCCAAAATTTCAGCCCATTTGGTACCATAGAGCCTGAGAAAACTGCTTCCAAAGTTCGAACCCAAGTCTGAAATTAGCGTTCATAAGAATCATGATTTTTCTAAGAATCAAACTTTATGGAGATTTTGTGACTGAATTCGATTTGCAGCATGATTCTTATCACTGTTTTCAATTCTAGCCCATTAGGTACCATAGAGCCTGAGAAAACTGCTTCCAAAGTTCGAACCCAAGTCTGAAATGAAGGTCCATATAAATTATGATTTTTTTAAAAATCCAACTTCATGGAGATTTTGTGACTGAATTCGATTTTTACCACGATTTTTACCACGTTTCCAAAATTTCAGCCCATTTGGTACTATAGAGCCTGAGAAAACTGCTTCCAAAGTTCGAACCCAAGTCTGAAATTTGCGTTCATAAGAATCATGATTTTTCTAAGAATCAAACTTTATGGAGATTTTGTGACTGAATTCGATTTTTACCACGATTTTTACCACGTTTCCAAAATTTCAGCCCATTTGGTACCATAGAGCCTGAGAAAACTGCTTCCAAAGTTCGAACCCAAGTCTGAAATTTGCGTTCATAAGAATCATGATTTTTCTAAGAATCAAACTTTATGGAGATTTTGTGACTGAATTCGATTTGCAGCATGATTCTTATCACTGTTCCACAATTCTAGCCCATTAGGTACCATAGAGCCTGAGAAAACTGCTTCCAAAGTTCGAACCCAACTCTGAAATTAGCTTTCATAAGAATCATGATTTTTCTAAGAATCAAACTTTATGGAGATTTTGTGACTGAATTCGATTTGCAGCATGATTCTTATCACTGTTCCACAATTCTAGCCCATTAGGTACCATAGAGCCTGAGAAAACTGCTTCCAAAGTTCGAACCCAAGTCTGAAATGAAGGTCCATATAAATTATGATTTTTTAAAAAATCCATTTTTATGGAGATTTTGTGATTGCATTCGATTTGTACCACGATTTTTACCACGTTTCCAAAATTTCAGCCCATTAGGTACCATAGAGCCTGAGAAAAATGCTTCCAAAGTTCGAACACAAGTCTGAAATTAGCGTCCATAAAAATTATGATTTTTTTTAAAATCCAACTTCATATAGATTTTGTGACTGAATTTGATTTGTACCACGATTCTTACCACGTTTCCAAAATTTCAGCCCATTTGGTACCATAGAGCCTGAGAAAACTGCTTCCAAAGTTCGAACCCAAGTCTGAAATTTGCGTTCATAAGAATCATGATTTTTCTAAGAATCAAACTTTATGGAGATTTTGTGACTGAATTCGATTTGCAGCATGATTCTTATCACTGTTCCACAATTCTAGCCCATTAGGTACCATAGAGCCTGAGAAAACTGCTTCCAAAGTTCGAACCCAAGTCTGAAATGAAGGTCTATATAAATTATGATTTTTTTAAAAATCCAACTTTATGGAGATTTTGTGACTGAATTCGATTTGTACCACGATTTTTACCACGTTTCCAAAATTTCAGCCCATTTGGTACCATAGAGCCTGAGAAAACTGCTTCCAAAGTTCGAACCCAAGTCTGAAATTTGCGTTCATAAGAATCATGATTTTTCTAAGAATCAAACTATATGGAGATTTTGTGACTGAATTCGATTTGCAGCATGATTCTTATCACTGTTCTACAATTCTAGCCCATTAGGTACCATAGAGCCTGAGAAAACTGCTTCCAAAGTTCGAACCCAAGTCTGAAATGAAGGTCCATATAAATTATGATTTTTAAAAAAATCCAACTTTATGGAGATTTTGTGACTGAATTCGATTTGTACCACGATTTTTACCACGTTTCCAAAATTTCAGCCCATTTGGTACCATAGAGCCTGAGAAAACTGCTTCCAAAGTTCGAACCCAAGTCTGAAATTAGCGTTCATAAGAATCATGATTTTTCTGAGAATCAAACTTTATGGAGTTTTTGTGACTGAATTCGATTTTGCAGCATGATTCTTATCACTATTTTCAATTCTAGCCCATTAGGTACCATAGAGCCTGAGAAAACTGCTTCCAAAGTTCGAACCCAAGTCTGAAATGAAGGTCCATATAAATTATGATTTTTTTAAAAATCCAACTTCATGGAGATTTTGTGACTGAATTCGATTTTTACCACGATTTTTACCACGTTTCCAAAATTTCAGCCCATTTGGTACTATAGAGCCTGAGAAAACTGCTTCCAAAGTTCGAACCCAAGTCTGAAATTTGCGTTCATAAGAATCATGATTTTTCTAAGAATCAAACTTTATGGAGATTTTGTGACTGAATTCGATTTGTACCACGATTTTTACCACGTTTCCAAAATTTCAGCCCATTTGGTACCATAGAGCCTGAGAAAACTGCTTCCAAAGTTCGAACCCAAGTCTGAAATTTGCGTTCATAAGAATCATGATTTTTCTAAGAATCAAACTTTATGGAGATTTTGTGACTGAATTCGACTTTATGGAGATTTTGTGACTGAATTCGATTTGCAACATGATTCTTATCACTGTTCCACAATTCTAGCCCATTAGGTACCATGGAGCCTGAGAAAACTGCTTCCAAAGTTCGAACCCAAGTCTGAAATGAAGGTCCATATAAATTATGATTTTTTTTAAAAATCCAACTTTATGGAGATTTTGTGACTGAATTCGATTTGTACCACGATTTTTACCACGTTTCCTAAATTTCAGCCCATTTGGTACCATAGAGCCTGAGAAAACTGCTTCCAAAGTTCGAACCCAAGTCTGAAATTAGCGTTCATAAGAATCATGATTTTTCTAAGAATCAAACTTTATTGAGATTTTGTGACTGAATTCGATTTGCAGCATGATTCTTATCACTGTTCCACAATTCTAGCCCATTAGGTACCATAGAGCCTGAGAAAACTGCTTCCAAAGTTCGAACCCAAGTCTGAAATGAAGGTCCATATAAATAATGATTTTTTTAAAAATCCAACTTTATGGTGATTTTGTGACTGAATTCGATTTGTATCACGATTCTTACCAAGTTTCCAAAATTTCAGCCCATTTGGTACCATAGAGCCTGAGAAAACTGCTTCCAAAGTTCGAACCCAAGTCTGAAATTAGCGTTCATAAGAATCATGATTTTTCTAAGAATCAAACTTTATGGAGATTTTGTGACTGAATTCGATTTGCAGCATGATTCTTATCACTGTTCCAAAATTCTAGGCCATTAGGTACCATAGAGCCTGAGAAAACTGCTTCCAAAGTTCGAACCCAAGTCTGAAATGAAGGTCCATATAAATTATGATTTTTAAAAAAATCCAACTTTATGGAGATTTTGTGACTGAATTCGATTTGTACCACGATTTTTACCACGTTTCCAAAATTTCAGCCCATTTGGTACCATAGAGCCTGAGAAAACTGCTTCCAAAGTTCGAACCCAAGTCTGAAATTAGCGTTCATAAGAATCATGATTTTTCTAAGAATCAAACTTTATGGAGATTTTGTGACTGAATTCGATTTGCAGCATGATTCTTATCACTGTTTTCAATTCTAGCCCATTAGGTACCATAGAGCCTGAGAAAACTGCTTCCAAAGTTCGAACCCAAGTCTGAAATGAAGGTCCATATAAATTATGATTTTTTTAAAAATCCAACTTCATGGAGATTTTGTGACTGAATTCGATTTTTACGACGATTTTTACCACGTTTCCAAAATTTCAGCCCATTTGGTACTATAGAGCCTGAGAAAACTGCTTCCAAAGTTCGAACCCAAGTCTGAAATTTGCGTTCATAAGAATCATGATTTTTCTAAGAATCAAACTTTATGGAGATTTTGTGACTGAATTCGATTTGTACCACGATTTTTACCACGTTTCCAAAATTTCAGCCCATTTGGTACCATAGAGCCTGAGAAAACTGCTTCCAAAGTTCGAACCCAAGTCTGAAATTTGCGTTCATAAGAATCATGATTTTTCTAAGAATCAAACTTTATGGAGATTTTGTGACTGAATTCGATTTGCAGCATGATTCTTATCACTGTTCCACAATTCTAGCCCATTAGGTACCATAGAGCCTGAGAAAACTGCTTCCAAAGTTCGAACCCAACTCTGAAATTAGCTTTCATAAGAATCATGATTTTTCTAAGAATCAAACTTTATGGAGATTTTGTGACTGAATTCGATTTGCAGCATGATTCTTATCACTGTTCCACAATTCTAGCCCATTAGGTACCATAGAGCCTGAGAAAACTGCTTCCAAAGTTCGAACCCAAGTCTGAAATGAAGGTCCATATAAATTATGATTTTTTAAAAAATCCAACTTTATGGAGATTTTGTGATTGCATTCAATTTGTACCACGATTTTTACCACGTTTCCAAAATTTCAGCCCATTTGGTACCATAGAGCCTGAGAAAACTGCTTCCAAAGTTCGAACCCAAGTCTGAAATTTGCGTTCATAAGAATCATGATTTTTCTAAGAATCAAACTTTATGGAGATTTTGTGACTGAATTCGATTTGCAGCATGATTCTTATCACTGTTCCACAATTCTAGCCCATTAGGTACCATAGAGCCTGAGAAAACTGCTTCCAAAGTTCGAACCCAAGTCTGAAATGAAGGTCCATATAAATTATGATTTTTTTAAAAATCCAACTTTATGGAGATTTTGTGACTGAATTCGATTTGTATCACGATTCTTACCAAGTTTCCAAAATTTCAGCCCATTTGGTACCATAGAGCCTGAGAAAACTGCTTCCAAAGTTCGAACCCAAGTCTGAAAGTAGCGTCCATAAACATTACGATTTTTTTTTAAATCCAATTTTATATAGATTTTGTGACTGAATTAGATTTGTACTACGATTCTTACCACTTTTCCAAAGTTTCAGCCCATTTGGTACCATAGAGCCTGAGAAAACTGCTTCCAAAGTTCGAACCCAACTCTGAAATTAGCGTTCATAAGAATCATGATTTTTCTAAGAATCAAACTTTATGGAGATTTTGTGACTGAATTCGATTTGCAGCATGATTCTTATCACTTTTTACAATTCTAGCCCATTAGGTACCATAGAGCCTGAGAAAACTGCTTCCAAAGTTCGAACCCAAGTCTGAAATTAGCGTTCATAAGAATCATGATTTTTCTAAGAATCAAACTTTATGGAGATTTTGTGACTGAATTCGATTTGCAGCATGATTCTTATCACTGTTCCAAAATTCTAGCCCATTAGGTACCATAGAGCCTGAGAAAACTGCTTCCAAAGTTCGAACCCAAGTCTGAAATGAAGGTCCATATAAATTATGATTTTTTAAAAAATCCAACTTTATGGAGATTTTGTGACTGAATTCGATTTGCAGCATGATTCTTATCACTGTTCCACAATTCTAGCCCATTAGGTACCATAGAGCCTGAGAAAACTGCTTCCAAAGTTCGAACCCAACTCTGAAATTAGCGTTCATAAGAATCATGATTTTTCTAAGAATCAAACTTTATGGAGATTTTGTGACTGAATTCGATTTGCAGCATGATTCTTATCACTGTTCCACAATTCTAGCCCATTAGGTACCATAGAGCCTGAGAAAACTGCTTCCAAAGTTCGAACCCAAGTCTGAAATAAGCGTTCATAAGAATCATGATTTTTCTAAGAATCAAACTTTATGGAGATTTTGTGACTGAATTCGATTTGCAGCATGATTCTTATCACTGTTTACAATTCTAGCCCATTAGGTACCATAGAGCCTGAGAAAACTGCTTCCAAAGTTCGAACCCAAGTCTGAAATGAAGGTCCATATAAATTATGATTTTTTAAAAAATCCAACTTCATGGAGATTTTGTGACTGAATTCGATTTTTACCACGATTTTTACCACGTTTCCAAAATTTCAGCCCATTTGGTACAATAGAGCCTGAGAAAACTGCTTCCAAAGTTCGAACCCAAGTCTGAAATGAAGGTCCATAAAAATTATGATTTATTGTAAAAATCCAACTTTATGGAGATTTTGTGACTGAATTCGATTTGCAGCATGATTCTTATCACTGTTCCACAATTCTAGCCCATTAGGTACCATAGAGCCTGAGAAAACTGCTTCCAAAGTTCGAACCCAAGTCTGAAATGAAGGTCCATATAAATTATGATTTTTTTAAAAATCCAACTTTATGGAGATTTTAAGACTGAATTCGATTTGTATCACGATTCTTACCAAGTTTCCAAAATTTCAGCCCATTTGGTACCATAGAGCCTGAGAAAACTGCTTCCAAAGTTCGAACCCAAGTCTGAAAGTAGCGTCCATAAAAAATACGATTTTTTTTTAAATCCAACTTTATATAGATTTTGTGACTGAATTAGATTTGTACTACGATTCTTACCACTTTTCCAAAGTTTCAGCCCATTTGGTACCATAGAGCCTGAGAAAACTGCTTCCAAAGTTCGAACCCAACTCTGAAATTAGCGTTCATAAGAATCATGATTTTTCTAAGAATCAAACTTTATGGAGATTTTGTGACTGAATTCGATTTGCAGCATGATTCTTATCACTGTTTACAATTCTAGCCCATTAGGTACCATAGAGCCTGAGAAAACTGCTTCCAAAGTTCGAACCCAAGTCTGAAATGAAGGTCCATATAAATTATGATTTTTTAAAAAATCCAACTTCATGGAGATTTTGTGACTGAATTCGATTTTTACCACGATTTTTACCACGTTTCCAAAATTTCAGCCCATTTGGTACAATAGAGCCTGAGAAAACTGCTTCCAAAGTTCGAACCCAAGTCTGAAATGAAGGTCCATAAAAATTATGATTTATTGTAAAAATCCAACTTTATGGAGATTTTGTGACTGAATTCGATTTGCAGCATGATTCTTATCACTGTTCCACAATTCTAGCCCATTAGGTACCATAGAGCCTGAGAAAACTGCTTCCAAAGTTCGAACCCAAGTCTGAAATGAAGGTCCATATAAATTATGATTTTTTTAAAAATCAAACTTTATGGAGATTTTGTGACTGAATTCGATTTGTATCACGATTCTTACCAAGTTTCCAAAATTTCAGCCCATTTGGTACCATAGAGCCTGAGAAAACTGCTTCCAAAGTTCGAACCCAAGTCTGAAATGAAGGTCCATAAAAATTATGATTTATTGTAAAAATCGAACTTTATGGAGATTTTGTGACTGAATTCGATTTGCAGCATGATTCTTATCACTCTTCCACAATTCTAGCCCATTAGGTACCATAGAGCCTGAGAAAACTGCTTCCAAAGTTCGAACCCAAGTCTGAAATTAAGGTCCATATAAATTATGATTTTTTTAAAAATCCAACTTTATGGAGATTTTATGACTGAATTCGATTTGTACCACGATTTTTACCACGTTTCCAAAATTTCAGCCCATTTGGTACCATAGAGCCTGAGAAAACTGCTTCCAAAGTTCGAACCCAAGTCTGAAATTAGCGTTCATAAGAATCATGATTTTTCTAAGAATCAAACTTTATGGAGATTTTGTGACTGAATTCGATTTGCAGCATGATTCTTATCACTGTTCCACGATTCTAGCCCATTAGGTACCATAGAGCCTGAGAAAAATGCTTCCAAAGTTCGAACCCAAGTCTGAAATGAAGGTCCATAAAAATTATGATTTTTTTTAAAATCCAACTTTATATAGATTTTGTGACTGAATTCGATTTGCAGCATGATTCTTATCACTTTTAACAATTCTAGCCCATTAGGTACCATAGAGCCTGAGAAAACTGCTTCCAAAGTTCGAACCCAAGTCTGAAATGAAGGTCCATATAAATTATGATTTTTTAAAAAATCAAACTTTATGGAGATTTTGTGACTGAATTCGATTTTTACCACGATTTTTACCACGTTTCCAAAATTTCAGCCCATTTGGTACCATAGAGCCTGAGAAAACTGCTTCCAAAGTTCGAACCCAAGTCTGAAATTTGCGTTCATAAGAATCATGATTTTTCTAAGAATCAAACTTTATGGAGATTTTGTGACTGAATTCGACTTTATGGAGATTCTGTGACTGAATTCGATTTGCAGCATGATTCTTATCACTGTTCCACAATTCTAGCCCATTAGGTACCATAGAGCCTGAGAAAAATGCTTCCAAAGTTCGAACACAAGTCTGAAATTAGCGTCCATAAAAATTATGATTTTTTTTAAAATCCAACTTCATATAGATTTTGTGACTGAATTTGATTTGTACCACGATTCTTACCACGTTTCCAAAATTTCAGCCCATTTGGTACCATAGAGCCTGAGAAAACTGCTTCCAAAGTTCGAACCCAAGTCTGAAATTTGCGTTCATAAGAATCATGATTTTTCTAAGAATCAAACTTTATGGAGATTTTGTGACTGAATTCGACTTTATGGAGATTTTGTGACTGAATTCGATTTGCAGCATGATTCTTATCACTGTTCCACAATTCTAGCCCATTAGGTACCATAGAGCCTGAGAAAAATGCTTCCAAAGTTCGAACACAAGTCTGAAATTAGCGTCCATAAAAATTATGATTTTTTTTAAAATCCAACTTTATATAGATTTTGTGACTGAATTTGATTTGTACCACGATTCTTACCACGTTTCCAAAATTTCAGCCCATTTGGTACCATAGAGCCTGAGAAAACTGCTTCCAAAGTTCGAACCCAACTCTGAAATTAGCTTTCATAAGAATCATGATTTTTCTAAGAATCAAACTTTATGGAGATTTTGTGACTGAATTCGATTTGCAGCATGATTCTTATCACTGTTCCACAATTCTAGCCCATTAGGTACCATAGAGCCTGAGAAAACTGCTTCCAAAGTTCGAACCCAAGTCTGAAATGAAGGTCCATATAAATTATGATTTTTTTAAAAATCCAACTTTATGGAGATTTTGTGACTGAATTCGATTTGTACCACGATTTTTACCACGTTTCCAAAATTTCAGCCCATTTGGTACCATAGAGCCTGAGAAAACTGCTTCCAAAGTTCGAACCCAAGTCTGAAATTAGCGTTCATAAGAATCATGATTTTTCTAAGAATCAAACTTTATGGAGATTTTGTGACTGAATTCGATTTGCAGCATGATTCTTATCACTGTTCCAAAATTCTAGCCCATTAGGTACCATAGAGCCTGAGAAAACTGCTTCCAAAGTTCGAACCCAAGTCTGAAATGAAGGTCCATATAAATTATGATTTTTTAAAAAATCCAACTTTATGGAGATTTTGTGAATGAATTCGATTTGTACCATGATTTTTACCACGTTTCCAAAATTTCAGCCCATTTGGTACCATAGAGCCTGAGAAAACTGCTTCCAAAGTTCGAACCCAAGTCTGAAATGAAGGTCCATAAAAATTATGATTTATTGTAAAAATCCAACTTTATGGAGATTTTGTGACTGAATTCGATTTGCAGCATGATTCTTATCACTGTTCCACAATTCTAGCACATTAGGTACCATAGAGCCTGAGAAAACTGCTTCCAAAGTTCGAACCCAAGTCTGAAATGAAGGTCCATATAAATTATGATTTTTTTAAAAATCCAACTTTATGGAGATTTTGTGACTGAATTCGATTTGTATCACGATTCTTACCAAGTTTCCAAAATTTCAGCCCATTTGGTACCATAGAGCCTGAGAAAACTGCTTCCAAAGTTCGAACCCAACTCTGAAATTAGCGTTCATAAGAATCATGATTTTTCTAAGAATCAAACTTTATGGAGATTTTGTGACTGAATTCGATTTGCAGCATGATTCTTATCACTGTTCCACAATTCTAGCCCATTAGGTACCATAGAGCCTGAGAAAACTGCTTCCAAAGTTCGAACCCAAGTCTGAAATAAGCGTTCATAAGAATCATGATTTTTCTAAGAATCAAACTTTATGGAGATTTTGTGACTGAATTCGATTTGCAGCATGATTCTTATCACTGTTTACAATTCTAGCCCATTAGGTACCATAGAGCCTGAGAAAACTGCTTCCAAAGTTCGAACCCAAGTCTGAAATGAAGGTCCATATAAATTATGATTTTTTAAAAAATCCAACTTTATATAGATTTTGTGACTGAATTAGATTTGTACTACGATTCTTACCACTTTTCCAAAGTTTCAGCCCATTTGGTACCATAGAGCCTGAGAAAACTGCTTCCAAAGTTCGAACCCAACTCTGAAATTAGCGTTCATAAGAATCATGATTTTTCTAAGAATCAAACTTTATGGAGATTTTGTGACTGAATTCGATTTGCAGCATGATTCTTATCACTGTTCCACAATTCTAGCCCATTAGGTACCATAGAGCCTGAGAAAACTGCTTCCAAAGTTCGAACCCAAGTCTGAAATTAGCGTTCATAAGAATCATGATTTTTCTAAGAATCAAACTTCATGGAGATTTTGTGACTGAATTCGATTTTTACCACGATTTTTACCACGTTTCCAAAATTTCAGCCCATTTGGTACAATAGAGCCTGAGAAAACTGCTTCCAAAGTTCGAACCCAAGTCTGAAATGAAGGTCCATAAAAATTATGATTTATTGTAAAAATCCAACTTTATGGAGATTTTGTGACTGAATTCGATTTGCAGCATGATTCTTATCACTGTTCCACAATTCTAGCCCATTAGGTACCATAGAGCCTGAGAAAACTGCTTCCAAAGTTCGAACCCAAGTCTGAAATGAAGGTCCATATAAATTATGATTTTTTTAAAAATCCAACTTTATGGAGATTTTAAGACTGAATTCGATTTGTATCACGATTCTTACCAAGTTTCCAAAATTTCAGCCCATTTGGTACCATAGAGCCTGAGAAAACTGCTTCCAAAGTTCGAACCCAAGTCTGAAAGTAGCGTCCATAAAAATTACGATTTTTTTTTAAATCCAACTTTATATAGATTTTGTGACTGAATTAGATTTGTACTACGATTCTTACCACTTTTCCAAAGTTTCAGCCCATTTGGTACCATAGAGCCTGAGAAAACTGCTTCCAAAGTTCGAACCCAACTCTGAAATTAGCGTTCATAAGAATCATGATTTTTCTAAGAATCAAACTTTATGGAGATTTTGTGACTGAATTCGATTTGCAGCATGATTCTTATCACTGTTCCACAATTCTAGCCCATTAGGTACCATAGAGCCTGAGAAAACTGCTTCCAAAGTTCGAACCCAAGTCTGAAATTAGCGTTCATAAGAATCATGATTTTTCTAAGAATCAAACTTTATGGAGATTTTGTGACTGAATTCGATTTGCAGCATGATTCTTATCACTGTTTACAATTCTAGCCCATTAGGTACCATAGAGCCTGAGAAAACTGCTTCCAAAGTTCGAACCCAAGTCTGAAATGAAGGTCCATATAAATTATGATTTTTTAAAAAATCCAACTTCATGGAGATTTTGTGACTGAATTCGATTTTTACCACGATTTTTACCACGTTTCCAAAATTTCAGCCCATTTGGTACCATAGAGCCTGAGAAAACTGCTTCCAAAGTTCGAACCCAAGTCTGAAATTAGCGTTCATAAGAATCATGATTTTTCTAAGAATCAAACTTTATGGAGATTTTGTGACTGAATTCGATTTGCAGCATGATTCTTATCACTGTTCCAAAATTCTAGCCCATTAGGTACCATAGAGCCTGAGAAAACTGCTTCCAAAGTTCGAACCCAAGTCTGAAATGAAGGTCCATATAAATTATGATTTTTTAAAAAATCCAACTTTATGGAGATTTTGTGACTGAATTCGATTTGTACCATGATTTTTACCACGTTTCCAAAATTTCAGCCCATTTGGTACCATAGAGCCTGAGAAAACTGCTTCCAAAGTTCGAACCCAAGTCTGAAATGAAGGTCCATAAAAATTATGATTTATTGTAAAAATCCAACTTTATGGAGATTTTGTGACTGAATTCGATTTGCAGCATGATTCTTATCACTGTTCCACAATTCTAGCACATTAGGTACCATAGAGCCTGAGAAAACTGCTTCCAAAGTTCGAACCCAAGTCTGAAATGAAGGTCCATATAAATTATGATTTTTTTAAAAATCCAACTTTATGGAGATTTTGTGACTGAATTCGATTTGTATCACGATTCTTACCAAGTTTCCAAAATTTCAGCCCATTTGGTACCATAGAGCCTGAGAAAACTGCTTCCAAAGTTCGAACCCAACTCTGAAATTAGCGTTCATAAGAATCATGATTTTTCTAAGAATCAAACTTTATGGAGATTTTGTGACTGAATTCGATTTGCAGCATGATTCTTATCACTGTTCCACAATTCTAGCCCATTAGGTACCATAGAGCCTGAGAAAACTGCTTCCAAAGTTCGAACCCAAGTCTGAAATAAGCGTTCATAAGAATCATGATTTTTCTAAGAATCAAACTTTATGGAGATTTTGTGACTGAATTCGATTTGCAGCATGATTCTTATCACTGTTTACAATTCTAGCCCATTAGGTACCATAGAGCCTGAGAAAACTGCTTCCAAAGTTCGAACCCAAGTCTGAAATGAAGGTCCATATAAATTATGATTTTTTAAAAAATCCAACTTTATATAGATTTTGTGACTGAATTAGATTTGTACTACGATTCTTACCACTTTTCCAAAGTTTCAGCCCATTTGGTACCATAGAGCCTGAGAAAACTGCTTCCAAAGTTCGAACCCAACTCTGAAATTAGCGTTCATAAGAATCATGATTTTTCTAAGAATCAAACTTTATGGAGATTTTGTGACTGAATTCGATTTGCAGCATGATTCTTATCACTGTTCCACAATTCTAGCCCATTAGGTACCATAGAGCCTGAGAAAACTGCTTCCAAAGTTCGAACCCAAGTCTGAAATTAGCGTTCATAAGAATCATGATTTTTCTAAGAATCAAACTTCATGGAGATTTTGTGACTGAATTCGATTTTTACCACGATTTTTACCACGTTTCCAAAATTTCAGCCCATTTGGTACAATAGAGCCTGAGAAAACTGCTTCCAAAGTTCGAACCCAAGTCTGAAATGAAGGTCCATAAAAATTATGATTTATTGTAAAAATCCAACTTTATGGAGATTTTGTGACTGAATTCGATTTGCAGCATGATTCTTATCACTGTTCCACAATTCTAGCCCATTAGGTACCATAGAGCCTGAGAAAACTGCTTCCAAAGTTCGAACCCAAGTCTGAAATGAAGGTCCATATAAATTATGATTTTTTTAAAAATCCAACTTTATGGAGATTTTAAGACTGAATTCGATTTGTATCACGATTCTTACCAAGTTTCCAAAATTTCAGCCCATTTGGTACCATAGAGCCTGAGAAAACTGCTTCCAAAGTTCGAACCCAAGTCTGAAAGTAGCGTCCATAAAAATTACGATTTTTTTTTAAATCCAACTTTATATAGATTTTGTGACTGAATTAGATTTGTACTACGATTCTTACCACTTTTCCAAAGTTTCAGCCCATTTGGTACCATAGAGCCTGAGAAAACTGCTTCCAAAGTTCGAACCCAACTCTGAAATTAGCGTTCATAAGAATCATGATTTTTCTAAGAATCAAACTTTATGGAGATTTTGTGACTGAATTCGATTTGCAGCATGATTCTTATCACTGTTCCACAATTCTAGCCCATTAGGTACCATAGAGCCTGAGAAAACTGCTTCCAAAGTTCGAACCCAAGTCTGAAATTAGCGTTCATAAGAATCATGATTTTTCTAAGAATCAAACTTTATGGAGATTTTGTGACTGAATTCGATTTGCAGCATGATTCTTATCACTGTTTACAATTCTAGCCCATTAGGTACCATAGAGCCTGAGAAAACTGCTTCCAAAGTTCGAACCCAAGTCTGAAATGAAGGTCCATATAAATTATGATTTTTTAAAAAATCCAACTTCATGGAGATTTTGTGACTGAATTCGATTTTTACCACGATTTTTACCACGTTTCCAAAATTTCAGCCCATTTGGTACAATAGAGCCTGAGAAAACTGCTTCCAAAGTTCGAACCCAAGTCTGAAATGAAGGTCCATAAAAATTATGATTTATTGTAAAAATCCAACTTTATGGAGATTTTGTGACTGAATTCGATTTGCAGCATGATTCTTATCACTGTTCCACAATTCTAGCCCATTAGGTACCATAGAGCCTGAGAAAACTGCTTCCAAAGTTCGAACCCAAGTCTGAAATGAAGGTCCATATAAATTATGATTTTTTTAAAAATCAAACTTTATGGAGATTTTGTGACTGAATTCGATTTGTATCACGATTCTTACCAAGTTTCCAAAATTTCAGCCCATTTGGTACCATAGAGCCTGAGAAAACTGCTTCCAAAGTTCGAACCCAAGTCTGAAATGAAGGTCCATAAAAATTATGATTTATTGTAAAAATCGAACTTTATGGAGATTTTGTGACTGAATTCGATTTGCAGCATGATTCTTATCACTCTTCCACAATTCTAGCCCATTAGGTACCATAGAGCCTGAGAAAACTGCTTCCAAAGTTCGAACCCAAGTCTGAAATTAAGGTCCATATAAATTATGATTTTTTTAAAAATCCAACTTTATGGAGATTTTGTGACTGAATTCGATTTGCAGCATGATTCTTATCACTGTTCCACAATTCTAGCCCATTAGGTACCATAGAGCCTGAGAAAACTGCTTCCAAAGTTCGAACCCAAGTCTGAAATGAAGGTCCATATAAATTATGATTTTTTTAAAAATCCAACTTTATGGAGATTTTGTGACTGAATTCGATTTGTACCACGATTTTTACCACGTTTCCAAAATTTCAGCCCATTTGGTACCATAGAGCCTGAGAAAACTGCTTCCAAAGTTCGAACCCAAGTATGAAATTAGCGTTCATAAGAATCATGATTTTTCTAAGAATCAAACTTAATGGAGATTTTGTGACTGAATTCGATTTGCAGTATGATTCTTATCACTGTTTACAATTCTAGCACATTAGGTACCATAGATCCTGAGAAAACTGCTTCCAAAGTTCGAACCCAAGTCTGAAATGAAGGTCCATATAAATTATGATTTTTTAAAAAATCCAACTTCATGGAGATTTTGTGACTGAATTCGATTTTTACCACGATTTTTACCACGTTTCCAAAATTTCAGCCCATTTGGTACAATAGAGCCTGAGAAAACTGCTTCCAAAGTTCGAACCCAAGTCTGAAATGAAGGTCCATAAAAAATATGATTTATTGTAAAAATCCAACTTTATGGAGATTTTGTGACTGAATTCGATTTGCAGCATGATTCTTATCACTGTTCCACAATTCTAGCACATTAGGTACCATAGAGCCTGAGAAAACTGCTTCCAAAGTTCGAACCCAAGTCTGAAATGAAGGTCCATATAAATTATGATTTTTTTAAAAATCCAACTTTATGGAGATTTTGTGACTGAATTCGATTTGTATCACGATTCTTACCAAGTTTCCAAAATTTCAGCCCATTTGGTACCATAGAGCCTGAGAAAACTGCTTCCAAAGTTCGAACCCAAGTCTGAAAGTAGCGTCCATAAAAATTACGATTTTTTTTTAAATCCAACTTTATATAGATTTTGTGACTGAATTAGATTTGTACTACGATTCTTACCACTTTTCCAAAGTTTCAGCCCATTTGGTACCATAGAGCCTGAGAAAACTGCTTCCAAAGTTCGAACCCAACTCTGAAATTAGCGTTCATAAGAATCATGATTTTTCTAAGAATCAAACTTTATGGAGATTTTGTGACTGAATTCGATTTGCAGCATGATTCTTATCACTGTTCCACAATTCTAGCCCATTAGGTACCATAGAGCCTGAGAAAACTGCTTCCAAAGTTCGAACCCAAGTCTGAAATAAGCGTTCATAAGAATCATGATTTTTCTAAGAATCAAACTTTATGGAGATTTTGTGACTGAATTCGATTTGCAGCATGATTCTTATCACTGTTTACAATTCTAGCCCATTAGGTACCATAGAGCCTGAGAAAACTGCTTCCAAAGTTCGAACCCAAGTCTGAAATGAAGGTCCATATAAATTATGATTTTTTAAAAAATCCAACTTCATGGAGATTTTGTGACTGAATTCGATTTTTACCACGATTTTTACCACGTTTCCAAAATTTCAGCCCATTTGGTACAATAGAGCCTGAGAAAACTGCTTCCAAAGTTCGAACCCAAGTCTGAAATGAAGGTCCATAAAAATTATGATTTATTGTAAAAATCCAACTTTATGGAGATTTTGTGACTGAATTCGATTTGCAGCATGATTCTTATCACTGTTCCACAATTCTAGCCCATTAGGTACCATAGAGCCTGAGAAAACTGCTTCCAAAGTTCGAACCCAAGTCTGAAATGAAGGTCCATATAAATTATGATTTTTTTTAAAATCCAACTTTATGGAGATTTTAAGACTGAATTCGATTTGTATCACGATTCTTACCAAGTTTCCAAAATTTCAGCCCATTTGGTACCATAGAGCCTGAGAAAACTGCTTCCAAAGTTCGAACCCAAGTCTGAAAGTAGCGTCCATAAAAATTACGATTTTTTTTTAAATCCAACTTTATATAGATTTTGTGACTGAATTAGATTTGTACTACGATTCTTACCACTTTTCCAAAGTTTCAGCCCATTTGGTACCATAGAGCCTGAGAAAACTGCTTCCAAAGTTCGAACCCAACTCTGAAATTAGCGTTCATAAGAATCATGATTTTTCTAAGAATCAAACTTTATGGAGATTTTGTGACTGAATTCGATTTGCAGCATGATTCTTATCACTGTTCCACAATTCTAGCCCATTAGGTACCATAGAGCCTGAGAAAACTGCTTCCAAAGTTCGAACCCAAGTCTGAAATTAGCGTTCATAAGAATCATGATTTTTCTAAGAATCAAACTTTATGGAGATTTTGTGACTGAATTCGATTTGCAGCATGATTCTTATCACTGTTCCACAATTCTAGCCCATTAGGTACCATAGAGCCTGAGAAAACTGCTTCCAAAGTTCGAACCCAAGTCTGAAATAAGCGTTCATAAGAATCATGATTTTTCTAAGAATCAAACTTTATGGAGATTTTGTGACTGAATTCGATTTGCAGCATGATTCTTATCACTGTTTACAATTCTAGCCCATTAGGTACCATAGAGCCTGAGAAAACTGCTTCCAAAGTTCGAACCCAAGTCTGAAATGAAGGTCCATATAAATTATGATTTTTTAAAAAATCCAACTTCATGGAGATTTTGTGACTGAATTCGATTTTTACCACGATTTTTACCACGTTTCCAAAATTTCAGCCCATTTGGTACAATAGAGCCTGAGAAAACTGCTTCCAAAGTTCGAACCCAAGTCTGAAATGAAGGTCCATAAAAATTATGATTTATTGTAAAAATCCAACTTTATGGAGATTTTGTGACTGAATTCGATTTGCAGCATGATTCTTATCACTGTTCCACAATTCTAGCCCATTAGGTACCATAGAGCCTGAGAAAACTGCTTCCAAAGTTCGAACCCAAGTCTGAAATGAAGGTCCATATAAATTATGATTTTTTTAAAAATCCAACTTTATGGAGATTTTAAGACTGAATTCGATTTGTATCACGATTCTTACCAAGTTTCCAAAATTTCAGCCCATTTGGTACCATAGAGCCTGAGAAAACTGCTTCCAAAGTTCGAACCCAAGTCTGAAAGTAGCGTCCATAAAAATTACGATTTTTTTTTAAATCCAACTTTATATAGATTTTGTGACTGAATTAGATTTGTACTACGATTCTTACCACTTTTCCAAAGTTTCAGCCCATTTGGTACCATAGAGCCTGAGAAAACTGCTTCCAAAGTTCGAACCCAACTCTGAAATTAGCGTTCATAAGAATCATGATTTTTCTAAGAATCAAACTTTATGGAGATTTTGTGACTGAATTCGATTTGCAGCATGATTCTTATCACTGTTCCACAATTCTAGCCCATTAGGTACCATAGAGCCTGAGAAAACTGCTTCCAAAGTTCGAACCCAAGTCTGAAATTAGCGTTCATAAGAATCATGATTTTTCTAAGAATCAAACTTTATGGAGATTTTGTGACTGAATTCGATTTGCAGCATGATTCTTATCACTGTTCCACAATTCTAGCCCATTAGGTACCATAGAGCCTGAGAAAACTGCTTCCAAAGTTCGAACCCAAGTCTGAAATGAAGGTCCATATAAATTATGATTTTTTAAAAAATCCAACTTCATGGAGATTTTGTGACTGAATTCGATTTTTACCACGATTTTTACCACGTTTCCAAAATTTCAGCCCATTTGGTACAATAGAGCCTGAGAAAACTGCTTCCAAAGTTCGAACCCAAGTCTGAAATGAAGGTCCATAAAAAATATGATTTATTGTAAAAATCCAACTTTATGGAGATTTTGTGACTGAATTCGATTTGCAGCATGATTCTTATCACTGTTCCACAATTCTAGCACATTAGGTACCATAGAGCCTGAGAAAACTGCTTCCAAAGTTCGAACCCAAGTCTGAAATGAAGGTCCATATAAATTATGATTTTTTTAAAAATCCAACTTTATGGAGATTTTGTGACTGAATTCGATTTGTATCACGATTCTTACCAAGTTTCCAAAATTTCAGCCCATTTGGTACCATAGAGCCTGAGAAAACTGCTTCCAAAGTTCGAACCCAAGTCTGAAAGTAGCGTCCATAAAAATTACGATTTTTTTTTAAATCCAACTTTATATAGATTTTGTGACTGAATTAGATTTGTACTACGATTCTTACCACTTTTCCAAAGTTTCAGCCCATTTGGTACCATAGAGCCTGAGAAAACTGCTTCCAAAGTTCGAACCCAACTCTGAAATTAGCGTTCATAAGAATCATGATTTTTCTAAGAATCAAACTTTATGGAGATTTTGTGACTGAATTCGATTTGCAGCATGATTCTTATCACTGTTCCACAATTCTAGCCCATTAGGTACCATAGAGCCTGAGAAAACTGCTTCCAAAGTTCGAACCCAAGTCTGAAATAAGCGTTCATAAGAATCATGATTTTTCTAAGAATCAAACTTTATGGAGATTTTGTGACTGAATTCGATTTGCAGCATGATTCTTATCACTGTTTACAATTCTAGCCCATTAGGTACCATAGAGCCTGAGAAAACTGCTTCCAAAGTTCGAACCCAAGTCTGAAATGAAGGTCCATATAAATTATGATTTTTTAAAAAATCCAACTTCATGGAGATTTTGTGACTGAATTCGATTTTTACCACGATTTTTACCACGTTTCCAAAATTTCAGCCCATTTGGTACAATAGAGCCTGAGAAAACTGCTTCCAAAGTTCGAACCCAAGTCTGAAATGAAGGTCCATAAAAATTATGATTTATTGTAAAAATCCAACTTTATGGAGATTTTGTGACTGAATTCGATTTGCAGCATGATTCTTATCACTGTTCCACAATTCTAGCCCATTAGGTACCATAGAGCCTGAGAAAACTGCTTCCAAAGTTCGAACCCAAGTCTGAAATGAAGGTCCATATAAATTATGATTTTTTTAAAAATCCAACTTTATGGAGATTTTAAGACTGAATTCGATTTGTATCACGATTCTTACCAAGTTTCCAAAATTTCAGCCCATTTGGTACCATAGAGCCTGAGAAAACTGCTTCCAAAGTTCGAACCCAAGTCTGAAAGTAGCGTCCATAAAAATTACGATTTTTTTTTAAATCCAACTTTATATAGATTTTGTGACTGAATTAGATTTGTACTACGATTCTTACCACTTTTCCAAAGTTTCAGCCCATTTGGTACCATAGAGCCTGAGAAAACTGCTTCCAAAGTTCGAACCCAACTCTGAAATTAGCGTTCATAAGAATCATGATTTTTCTAAGAATCAAACTTTATGGAGATTTTGTGACTGAATTCGATTTGCAGCATGATTCTTATCACTGTTCCACAATTCTAGCCCATTAGGTACCATAGAGCCTGAGAAAACTGCTTCCAAAGTTCGAACCCAAGTCTGAAATTAGCGTTCATAAGAATCATGATTTTTCTAAGAATCAAACTTTATGGAGATTTTGTGACTGAATTCGATTTGCAGCATGATTCTTATCACTGTTCCACAATTCTAGCCCATTAGGTACCATAGAGCCTGAGAAAACTGCTTCCAAAGTTCGAACCCAAGTCTGAAATAAGCGTTCATAAGAATCATGATTTTTCTAAGAATCAAACTTTATGGAGATTTTGTGACTGAATTCGATTTGCAGCATGATTCTTATCACTGTTTACAATTCTAGCCCATTAGGTACCATAGAGCCTGAGAAAACTGCTTCCAAAGTTCGAACCCAAGTCTGAAATGAAGGTCCATATAAATTATGATTTTTTAAAAAATCCAACTTCATGGAGATTTTGTGACTGAATTCGATTTTTACCACGATTTTTACCACGTTTCCAAAATTTCAGCCCATTTGGTACAATAGAGCCTGAGAAAACTGCTTCCAAAGTTCGAACCCAAGTCTGAAATGAAGGTCCATAAAAATTATGATTTATTGTAAAAATCCAACTTTATGGAGATTTTGTGACTGAATTCGATTTGCAGCATGATTCTTATCACTGTTCCACAATTCTAGCCCATTAGGTACCATAGAGCCTGAGAAAACTGCTTCCAAAGTTCGAACCCAAGTCTGAAATGAAGGTCCATATAAATTATGATTTTTTTAAAAATCAAACTTTATGGAGATTTTGTGACTGAATTCGATTTGTATCACGATTCTTACCAAGTTTCCAAAATTTCAGCCCATTTGGTACCATAGAGCCTGAGAAAACTGCTTCCAAAGTTCGAACCCAAGTCTGAAATGAAGGTCCATAAAAATTATGATTTATTGTAAAAATCGAACTTTATGGAGATTTTGTGACTGAATTCGATTTGCAGCATGATTCTTATCACTCTTCCACAATTCTAGCCCATTAGGTACCATAGAGCCTGAGAAAACTGCTTCCAAAGTTCGAACCCAAGTCTGAAATTAAGGTCCATATAAATTATGATTTTTTAAAAAATCAAACTTTATGGAGATTTTGTGACTGAATTCGATTTTTACCACGATTTTTCCACGTTTCCAAAATTTCAGCCCATTTGGTACCATAGAGCCTGAGAAAACTGCTTCCAAAGTTCGAACCCAAGTCTGAAATTTGCGTTCATAAGAATCATGATTTTTCTAAGAATCAAACTTTATGGAGATTTTGTGACTGAATTCGACTTTATGGAGATTTTGTGACTGAATTCGATTTGCAGCATGATTCTTATCACTGTTCCACAATTCTAGCCCATTAGGTACCATAGAGCCTGAGAAAAATGCTTCCAAAGTTCGAACACAAGTCTGAAATTAGCGTCCATAAAAATTATGATTTTTTTTAAAATCCAACTTTATATAGATTTTGTGACTGAATTTGATTTGTACCACGATTCTTACCACGTTTCCAAAATTTCAGCCCATTTGGTACCATAGAGCCTGAGAAAACTGCTTCCAAAGTTCGAACCCAAGTCTGAAATTTGCGTTCATAAGAATCATGATTTTTCTAAGAATCAAACTTTATGGAGATTTTGTGACTGAATTCGACTTTATGGAGATTTTGTGACTGAATTCGATTTGCAGCATGATTCTTATCACTGTTCCACAATTCTAGCCCATTAGGTACCATAGAGCCTGAGAAAAATGCTTCCAAAGTTCGAACACAAGTCTGAAATTAGCGTCCATAAAAATTATGATTTTTTTTAAAATCCAACTTTATATAGATTTTGTGACTGAATTTGATTTGTACCACGATTCTTACCACGTTTCCAAAATTTCAGCCCATTTGGTACCATAGAGCCTGAGAAAACTGCTTCCAAAGTTCGAACCCAACTCTGAAATTAGCTTTCATAAGAATCATGATTTTTCTAAGAATCAAACTTTATGGAGATTTTGTGACTGAATTCGATTTGCAGCATGATTCTTATCACTGTTCCACAATTCTAGCCCATTAGGTACCATAGAGCCTGAGAAAACTGCTTCCAAAGTTCGAACCCAAGTCTGAAATGAAGGTCCATATAAATTATGATTTTTTAAAAAATCCAACTTTATGGAGATTTTGTGACTGAATTCGATTTGTACCACGATTTTTACCACGTTTCCAAAATTTCAGCCCATTTGGTACCATAGAGCCTGAGAAAACTGCTTCCAAAGTTCGAACCCAAGTCTGAAATTAGCGTTCATAAGAATCATGATTTTTCTAAGAATCAAACTTTATGGAGATTTTGTGACTGAATTCGATTTGCAGCATGATTCTTATCACTGTTCCACAATTCTAGCCCATTAGGTACCATAGAGCCTGAGAAAACTGCTTCCAAAGTTCGAACCCAAGTCTGAAATGAAGGTCCATATAAATTATGATTTTTTTTAAAATCCAACTTTATGGAGATTTTGTGACTGAATTCGATTTGTACCACGATTTTTACCACGTTTCCAAAATTTCAGCCCATTTGGTACCATAGAGCCTGAGAAAACTGCTTCCAAAGTTCGAACCCAAGTCTGAAATGAAGGTCCATAAAAATTATGATTTATTGTAAAAATCCAACTTTATGGAGATTTTGTGACTGAATTCGATTTGCAGCATGATTCTTATCACTGTTCCACAATTCTAGCCCATTAGGTACCATAGAGCCTGAGAAAACTGCTTCCAAAGTTCGAACCCAAGTCTGAAATGAAGGTCCATATAAATTATGATTTTTTTAAAAATCAAACTTTATGGAGATTTTGTGACTGAATTCGATTTGTATCACGATTCTTACCAAGTTTCCAAAATTTCAGCCCATTTGGTACCATAGAGCCTGAGAAAACTGCTTCCAAAGTTCGAACCCAAGTCTGAAATGAAGGTCCATAAAAATTATGATTTATTGTAAAAATCGAACTTTATGGAGATTTTGTGACTGAATTCGATTTGCAGCATGATTCTTATCACTCTTCCACAATTCTAGCCCATTAGGTACCATAGAGCCTGAGAAAACTGCTTCCAAAGTTCGAACCCAAGTCTGAAATTAAGGTCCATATAAATTATGATTTTTTTAAAAATCCAACTTTATGGAGATTTTGTGACTGAATTCGATTTGTACCACGATTTTTACCACGTTTCCAAAATTTCAGCCCATTTGGTACCATAGAGCCTGAGAAAACTGCTTCCAAAGTTCGAACCCAAGTCTGAAATTAGCGTTCATAAGAATCATGATTTTTCTAAGAATCAAACTTTATGGAGATTTTGTGACTGAATTCGATTTGCAGCATGATTCTTATCACTGTTCCACGATTCTAGCCCATTAGGTACCATAGAGCCTGAGAAAAATGCTTCCAAAGTTCGAACCCAAGTCTGAAATGAAGGTCCATAAAAATTATGATTTTTTTTAAAATCCAACTTTATATAGATTTTGTGACTGAATTCGATTTGCAGCATGATTCTTATCACTTTTAACAATTCTAGCCCATTAGGTACCATAGAGCCTGAGAAAACTGCTTCCAAAGTTCGAACCCAAGTCTGAAATGAAGGTCCATATAAATTATGATTTTTTAAAAAATCAAACTTTATGGAGATTTTGTGACTGAATTCGATTTTTACCACGATTTTTACCACGTTTCCAAAATTTCAGCCCATTTGGTACCATAGAGCCTGAGAAAACTGCTTCCAAAGTTCGAACCCAAGTCTGAAATTTGCGTTCATAAGATTCATGATTTTTCTAAGAATCAAACTTTATGGAGATTTTGTGACTGAATTCGACTTTATGGAGATTTTGTGACTGAATTCGATTTGCAGCATGATTCTTATCACTGTTCCACAATTCTAGCCCATTAGGTACCATAGAGCCTGAGAAAAATGCTTCCAAAGTTCGAACACAAGTCTGAAATTAGCGTCCATAAAAATTATGATTTTTTTTAAAATCCAACTTTATATAGATTTTGTGACTGAATTTGATTTGTACCACGATTCTTACCACGTTTCCAAAATTTCAGCCCATTTGGTACCATAGAGCCTGAGAAAACTGCTTCCAAAGTTCGAACCCAACTCTGAAATTAGCTTTCATAAGAATCATGATTTTTCTAAGAATCAAACTTTATGGAGATTTTGTGACTGAATTCGATTTGCAGCATGATTCTTATCACTGTTCCACAATTCTAGCCCATTAGGTACCATAGAGCCTGAGAAAACTGCTTCCAAAGTTCGAACCCAAGTCTGAAATGAAGGTCCATATAAATTATGATTTTTTAAAAAATCCAACTTTATGGAGATTTTGTGACTGAATTCGATTTGTACCACGATTTTTACCATGTTTCCAAAATTTCAGCCCATTTGGTACCATAGAGCCTGAGAAAACTGCTTCCAAAGTTCGAACCCAAGTCTGAAATTAGCGTTCATAAGAATCATGATTTTTCTAAGAATCAAACTTTATGGAGATTTTGTGACTGAATTCGATTTGCAGCATGATTCTTATCACTGTTCCACAATTCTAGCCCATTAGGTACCATAGAGCCTGAGAAAACTGCTTCCAAAGTTCGAACCCAAGTCTGAAATGAAGGTCGATATAAATTATGATTTTTTTAAAAATCCAACTTTATGGAGATTTTGTGACTGAATTCGATTTGTATCACGATTCTTACCAAGTTTCCAAAATTTCAGCCCATTTGGTACCATAGAGCCTGAGAAAACTGCTTCCAAAGTTCGAACCCAAGTCTGAAATGAAGGTCCATATAAATTATGATTTTTTAAAAAATCCAACTTTATGGAGATTTTGTGACTGAATTCGATTTGTACCACGATTTTTACCACGTTTCCAAAATTTCAGCCCATTTGGTACCATAGAGCCTGAGAAAACTTCTTCCAAAGTTCGAACCCAAGTCTGAAATTTGCGTTCATAAGAATTATGATTTTTCTAAGAATCAAACTTTATGGAGATTTTGTGACTGAATTCGATTTGCAGCATGATTCTTATCACTGTTCCACAATTCTAGCCCATTAGGTACCATAGAGCCTGAGAAAAATGCTTCCAAAGTTCGAACACAAGTCTGAAATTAGCGTCCATAAAAATTATAATTTTTTTTTAAATCCAACTTTATATAGATTTTGTGACTGAGTTTGATTTGCAGCATGATTCTTATCACTGTTCCACAATTCTAGCCCATTAGGTAACATAGAGCCTGAGAAAACTGCTTCCAAAGTTCGAACCCAAGTCTGAAATTAGCGTTCATAAGAATCATGATTTTTCTAAGAATCAAACTTTATGGAGATTTTGTGACTGAATTCGATTTGCAGCATGATTCTTATCACTGTTCCACAATTCTAGCCCATTAGGTACCATAGAGCCTGAGAAAACTGCTTCCAAAGTTCGAACCCAAGTCTGAAATGAAGGTCCATATAAATTATGATTTTTTTAAAAATCCAACTTTATGGAGATTTTGTGACTGAATTCGATTTGTATCACGATTCTTACCAAGTTTCCAAAATTTCAGCCCATTTGGTACCATAGAGCCTGAGAAAACTGCTTCCAAAGTTCGAACCCAAGTCTGAAATGAAGGTCCATATAAATTATGATTTTTTAAAAAATCCAACTTTATGGAGATTTTGTGACTGAATTCGATTTGTACCACGATTTTTACCACGTTTCCAAAATTTCAGCCCATTTGGTACCATAGAGCCTGAGAAAACTGCTTCCAAAGTTCGAACCCAAGTCTGAAATTTGCGTTCATAAGAATCATGATTTTTCTAAGAATCAAACTTTATGGAGATTTTGTGACTGAATTCGATTTGCAGCATGATTCTTATCACTGTTCCACAATTCTAGCCCATTAGGTACCATAGAGCCTGAGAAAAATGCTTCCAAAGTTCGAACACAAGTCTGAAATTAGCGTCCATAAAAATTATAATTTTTTTTTAAATCCAACTTTATATAGATTTTGTGACTGAGTTTGATTTGCAGCATGATTCTTATCACTGTTCCACAATTCTAGCCCATTAGGTACCATAGAGCCTGAGAAAACTGCTTCCAAAGTTCGAACCCAAGTCTGAAATGAAGGTCCATATAAATTATGATTTTTTAAAAAATCCAACTTTATGGAGATTTTGTGACTGAATTCGATTTGTACCACGATTTTTACCACGTTTCCAAAATTTCAGCCCATTTGGTACCATAGAGCCTGAGAAAACTGCTTCCAAAGTTCGAACCCAAGTCTGAAATTAGCGTTCATAAGAATCATGATTTTTCTAAGAATCAAACTTTATGGAGATTTTGTGACTGAATTCGATTTGCAGCATGATTCTTATCACTGTTCCACAATTCTAGCCCATTAGGTACCATAGAGCCTGAGAAAACTGCTTCCAAAGTTCGAACCCAAGTCTGAAATGAAGGTCCATATAAATTATGATTTTTTTAAAAATCCAACTTTATGGAGATTTTGTGACTGAATTCGATTTGTATCACGATTCTTACCAAGTTTCCAAAATTTCAGCCCATTTGGTACCATAGAGCCTGAGAAAACTGCTTCCAAAGTTCGAACCCAAGTCTGAAAGTAGCGTCCATAAAAATTATGATTTTTTTTTTTAAATCCAACTTTATATAGATTTTGTGACTGAATTAGATTTGTACTACGATTCTTACCACTTTTCCAAAGTTTCAGCCCATTTGGTACCATAGAGCCTGAGAAAACTGCTTCCAAAGTTCGAACCCAACTCTGAAATTAGCGTCAATAAGAATCATGATTTTTCTAAGAATCAAACTTTATGGAGATTTTGTGACTGAATTCGATTTGCAGCATGATTCTTATCACTGTTCCACAATTCTAGCCCATTAGGTACCATAGAGCCTGAGAAAACTGCTTCCAAAGTTCGAACCCAAGTCTGAAATGAAGGTCCATATAAATTATAATTTTTTTAAAAATCCAACTTTATGGAGATTTTGTGACTGAATTCGATTTGTACCACGATTTTTACCACGTTTCCAAAATTTCAGCCCATTTAGTACCATAGAGCCTGAGAAAACTGCTTCCAAAGTTCGAACCCAAGTCTGAAATTAGCGTTCATAAGAATCATGATTTTTCTAAGAATCAAACTTTATGGAGATTTTGTGACTGAATTCGATTTGCAGCATGATTCTTATCACTGTTCCACAATTCTAGCCCATTAGGTACCATAGAGCCTGAGAAAAATGCTTCCAAAGTTCGAACACAAGTCTGAAATTAGCGTCCATAAAAATTATGATTTTTTTTAAAATCCAACTTTATATAGATTTTGTGACTGAATTCGATTTGCAGCATGATTCTTATCAATGTTTACAATTCTAGCCCATTAGGTACCATAGAGCCTGAGAAAACTGCTTCCAAAGTTCGAACCCAAGTCTGAAATGAAGGTCCATATAAATTATGATTTTTTAAAAAATCCAACTTTATGGAGATTTTGTGACTGAATTCGATTTTTACCACGATTTTTACCACGTTTCCAAAATTTCAGCCCATTTGGTACCATAGAGCCTGAGAAAACTGCTTCCAAAGTTCGAACCCAACTCTGAAATTAGTTCATAAGAATTAGTTCATAAGAATCATGATTTTTCTAAGAATCAAACTTTATGGAGATTTTGTGACTGAATTCGATTTGCAGCATGATTCTTATCACTGTTCCAAAATTCTAGCCCTTTAGGTACCATAGAGCCTGAGAAAACTGCTTCCAAAGTTCGAACCCAAGTCTGAAATGAAGGTCCATATAAATTATGATTTTTTTTAAAATCCAACTTTATGGAGATTTTGTGACTGAATTCGATTTGTACCACGATTTTTACCACGTTTCCAAAATTTTAGCCCATTTGGTACCATAGAGCCTGAGAAAACTGCTTCCAAAGTTCGAACACAACTCTGAAATTAGCGTTCATAAGAATCATGATTTTTCTAAGAATCAAACTTTATGGAGATTTTGTGACTGAATTCGATTTGCAGCATGATTCTTATCACTGTTCCACAATTCTAGCCCATAAGGTACCATAGAGCCTGAGTAAACTGCTTCCAAAGTTCGAACCCAAGTCTGAAATGAAGGTCCATATAAATTATGATTTTTTAAAAAATCCAACTTTATGGAGATTTTGTGACTGAATTCGATTTGTACCACGATTTTTACCACGTTTCCAAAATTTCAGCCCATTTGGTACCATAGAGCCTGAGAAAACTGCTTCAAAAGTTCGAACCCAAGTCTGAAATTTGCGTTCATAAGAATTATGATTTTTCTAAGAATCAAACTTTATGGAGATTTTGTGACTGAATTCGATTTGCAGCATGATTCTTATCACTGTTCCACAATTCTAGCCCATTAGGTACCATAGAGCCTGAGAAAAATGCTTCCAAAGTTCGAACACAAGTCTGAAATTAGCGTCCATAAAAATTATAATTTTTTTTTAAATCCAACTTTATATAGATTTTGTGACTGAGTTTGATTTGCAGCATGATTCTTATCACTGTTCCACAATTCTAGCCCATTAGGTAACATAGAGCCTGAGAAAACTGCTTCCAAAGTTCGAACCCAAGTCTGAAATTAGCGTTCATAAGAATCATGATTTTTCTAAGAATCAAACTTTATGGAGATTTTGTGACTGAATTCGATTTGCAGCATGATTCTTATCACTGTTCCACAATTCTAGCCCATTAGGTACCATAGAGCCTGAGAAAACTGCTTCCAAAGTTCGAACCCAAGTCTGAAATGAAGGTCCATATAAATTATGATTTTTTTAAAAATCCAACTTTATGGAGATTTTGTGACTGAATTCGATTTGTATCACGATTCTTACCAAGTTTCCAAAATTTCAGCCCATTTGGTACCATAGAGCCTGAGAAAACTGCTTCCAAAGTTCGAACCCAAGTCTGAAATGAAGGTCCATATAAATTATGATTTTTTAAAAAATCCAACTTTATGGAGATTTTGTGACTGAATTCGATTTGTACCACGATTTTTACCACGTTTCCAAAATTTCAGCCCATTTGGTACCATAGAGCCTGAGAAAACTGCTTCCAAAGTTCGAACCCAAGTCTGAAATTTGCGTTCATAAGAATCATGATTTTTCTAAGAATCAAACTTTATGGAGATTTTGTGACTGAATTCGATTTGTACCACGATTTTTACCACGTTTCCAAAATTTCAGCCCATTTGGTACCATAGAGCCTGAGAAAACTGCTTCCAAAGTTCGAACCCAAGTCTGAAATTAGCGTTCATAAGAATCATGATTTTTCTAAGAATCAAACTTTATGGAGATTTTGTGACTGAATTCGATTTGCAGCATGATTCTTATCACTGTTCCACAATTCTAGCCCATTAGGTACCATAGAGCCTGAGAAAACTGCTTCCAAAGTTCGAACCCAAGTCTGAAATGAAGGTCCATATAAATTATGATTTTTTTAAAAATCCAACTTTATGGAGATTTTGTGACTGAATTCGATTTGTATCACGATTCTTACCAAGTTTCCAAAATTTCAGCCCATTTGGTACCATAGAGCCTGAGAAAACTGCTTCCAAAGTTCGAACCCAAGTCTGAAAGTAGCGTCCATAAAAATTATGATTTTTTTTTTTAAATCCAACTTTATATAGATTTTGTGACTGAATTAGATTTGTACTACGATTCTTACCACTTTTCCAAAGTTTCAGCCCATTTGGTACCATAGAGCCTGAGAAAACTGCTTCCAAAGTTCGAACCCAACTCTGAAATTAGCGTCAATAAGAATCATGATTTTTCTAAGAATCAAACTTTATGGAGATTTTGTGACTGAATTCGATTTGCAGCATGATTCTTATCACTGTTCCACAATTCTAGCCCATTAGGTACCATAGAGCCTGAGAAAACTGCTTCCAAAGTTCGAACCCAAGTCTGAAATGAAGGTCCATATAAATTATAATTTTTTTAAAAATCCAACTTTATGGAGATTTTGTGACTGAATTCGATTTGTACCACGATTTTTACCACGTTTCCAAAATTTCAGCCCATTTAGTACCATAGAGCCTGAGAAAACTGCTTCCAAAGTTCGAACCCAAGTCTGAAATTAGCGTTCATAAGAATCATGATTTTTCTAAGAATCAAACTTTATGGAGATTTTGTGACTGAATTCGATTTGCAGCATGATTCTTATCACTGTTCCACAATTCTAGCCCATTAGGTACCATAGAGCCTGAGAAAAATGCTTCCAAAGTTCGAACACAAGTCTGAAATTAGCGTCCATAAAAATTATGATTTTTTTTAAAATCCAACTTTATATAGATTTTGTGACTGAATTCGATTTGCAGCATGATTCTTATCAATGTTTACAATTCTAGCCCATTAGGTACCATAGAGCCTGAGAAAACTGCTTCCAAAGTTCGAACCCAAGTCTGAAATGAAGGTCCATATAAATTATGATTTTTTAAAAAATCCAACTTTATGGAGATTTTGTGACTGAATTCGATTTTTACCACGATTTTTACCACGTTTCCAAAATTTCAGCCCATTTGGTACCATAGAGCCTGAGAAAACTGCTTCCAAAGTTCGAACCCAACTCTGAAATTAGTTCATAAGAATTAGTTCATAAGAATCATGATTTTTCTAAGAATCAAACTTTATGGAGATTTTGTGACTGAATTCGATTTGCAGCATGATTCTTATCACTGTTCCAAAATTCTAGCCCTTTAGGTACCATAGAGCCTGAGAAAACTGCTTCCAAAGTTCGAACCCAAGTCTGAAATGAAGGTCCATATAAATTATGATTTTTTTTAAAATCCAACTTTATGGAGATTTTGTGACTGAATTCGATTTGTACCACGATTTTTACCACGTTTCCAAAATTTTAGCCCATTTGGTACCATAGAGCCTGAGAAAACTGCTTCCAAAGTTCGAACACAACTCTGAAATTAGCGTTCATAAGAATCATGATTTTTCTAAGAATCAAACTTTATGGAGATTTTGTGACTGAATTCGATTTGCAGCATGATTCTTATCACTGTTCCACAATTCTAGCCCATAAGGTACCATAGAGCCTGAGTAAACTGCTTCCAAAGTTCGAACCCAAGTCTGAAATGAAGGTCCATATAAATTATGATTTTTTAAAAAATCCAACTTTATGGAGATTTTGTGACTGAATTCGATTTGTACCACGATTTTTACCACGTTTCCAAAATTTCAGCCCATTTGGTACCATAGAGCCTGAGAAAACTGCTTCAAAAGTTCGAACCCAAGTCTGAAATTTGCGTTCATAAGAATTATGATTTTTCTAAGAATCAAACTTTATGGAGATTTTGTGACTGAATTCGATTTGCAGCATGATTCTTATCACTGTTCCACAATTCTAGCCCATTAGGTACCATAGAGCCTGAGAAAAATGCTTCCAAAGTTCGAACACAAGTCTGAAATTAGCGTCCATAAAAATTATAATTTTTTTTTAAATCCAACTTTATATAGATTTTGTGACTGAGTTTGATTTGCAGCATGATTCTTATCACTGTTCCACAATTCAAGCCCATTAGGTAACATAGAGCCTGAGAAAACTGCTTCCAAAGTTCGAACCCAAGTCTGAAATTAGCGTTCATAAGAATCATGATTTTTCTAAGAATCAAACTTTATGGAGATTTTGTGACTGAATTCGATTTGCAGCATGATTCTTATCACTGTTCCACAATTCTAGCCCATTAGGTACCATAGAGCCTGAGAAAACTGCTTCCAAAGTTCGAACCCAAGTCTGAAATGAAGGTCCATATAAATTATGATTTTTTTAAAAATCCAACTTTATGGAGATTTTGTGACTGAATTCGATTTGTATCACGATTCTTACCAAGTTTCCAAAATTTCAGCCCATTTGGTACCATAGAGCCTGAGAAAACTGCTTCCAAAGTTCGAACCCAAGTCTGAAATGAAGGTCCATATAAATTATGATTTTTTAAAAAATCCAACTTTATGGAGATTTTGTGACTGAATTCGATTTGTACCACGATTTTTACCACGTTTCCAAAATTTCAGCCCATTTGGTACCATAGAGCCTGAGAAAACTGCTTCCAAAGTTCGAACCCAAGTCTGAAATTTGCGTTCATAAGAATCATGATTTTTCTAAGAATCAAACTTTATGGAGATTTTGTGACTGAATTCGATTTGCAGCATGATTCTTATCACTGTTCCACAATTCTTGCCCATTAGGTACCATAGAGCCTGAGAAAAATGCTTCCAAAGTTCGAACACAAGTCTGAAATTAGCGTCCATAAAAATTATAATTTTTTTTTAAATCCAACTTTATATAGATTTTGTGACTGAGTTTGATTTGCAGCATGATTCTTATCACTGTTCCACAATTCTAGCCCATTAGGTACCATAGAGCCTGAGAAAACTGCTTCCAAAGTTCGAACCCAAGTCTGAAATGAAGGTCCATATAAATTATGATTTTTTTAAAAATCCAACTTTATGGAGATTTTGTGACTGAATTCGATTTGTACCACGATTTTTACCACGTTTCCAAAATTTCAGCCCATTTGGTACCATAGAGCCTGAGAAAACTGCTTCCAAAGTTCGAACCCAAGTATGAAATTAGCGTTCATAAGAATCATGATTTTTCTAAGAATCAAACTTAATGGAGATTTTGTGACTGAATTCGATTTGCAGCATGATTCTTATCACTGTTTACAATTCTAGCACATTAGGTACCATAGAGCCTGAGAAAACTGCTTCCAAAGTTCGAACCCAAGTCTGAAATGAAGGTCCATATAAATTATGATTTTTTAAAAAATCCAACTTCATGGAGATTTTGTGACTGAATTCGATTTTTACCACGATTTTTACCACGTTTCCAAAATTTCAGCCCATTTGGTACAATAGAGCCTGAGAAAACTGCTTCCAAAGTTCGAACCCAAGTCTGAAATGAAGGTCCATAAAAATTATGATTTATTGTAAAAATCCAACTTTATGGAGATTTTGTGACTGAATTCAATTTGCAGCATGATTCTTATCACTGTTCCACAATTCTAGCACATTAGGTACCATAGAGCCTGAGAAAACTGCTTCCAAAGTTCGAACCCAAGTCTGAAATGAAGGTCCATATAAATTATGATTTTTTTAAAAATCCAACTTTATGGAGATTTTGTGACTGAATTCGATTTGTATCACGATTCTTACCAAGTTTCCAAAATTTCAGCCCATTTGGTACCATAGAGCCTGAGAAAACTGCTTCCAAAGTTCGAACCCAAGTCTGAAAGTAGCGTCCATAAAAATTACGATTTTTTTTTAAATCCAACTTTATATAGATTTTGTGACTGAATTAGATTTGTACTACGATTCTTACCACTTTTCCAAAGTTTCAGCCCATTTGGTACCATAGAGCCTGAGAAAACTGCTTCCAAAGTTCGAACCCAACTCTGAAATTAGCGTTCATAAGAATCATGATTTTTCTAAGAATCAAACTTTATGGAGATTTTGTGACTGAATTCGATTTGCAGCATGATTCTTATCACTGTTCCACAATTCTAGCCCATTAGGTACCATAGAGCCTGAGAAAACTGCTTCCAAAGTTCGAACCCAAGTCTGAAATAAGCGTTCATAAGAATCATGATTTTTCTAAGAATCAAACTTTATGGAGATTTTGTGACTGAATTCGATTTGCAGCATGATTCTTATCACTGTTCCACAATTCTAGCCCATTAGGTACCATAGAGCCTGAGAAAAATGCTTCCAAAGTTCGAACACAAGTCTGAAATTAGCGTCCATAAAAATTATGATTTTTTTTAAAATCCAACTTTATATAGATTTTGTGACTGAATTTGATTTGTACCACGATTCTTACCACGTTTCCAAAATTTCAGCCCATTTGGTACCATAGAGCCTGAGAAAACTGCTTCCAAAGTTCGAACCCAACTCTGAAATTAGCTTTCATAAGAATCATGATTTTTCTAAGAATCAAACTTTATGGAGATTTTGTGACTGAATTCGATTTGCAGCATGATTCTTATCACTGTTCCACAATTCTAGCCCATTAGGTACCATAGAGCCTGAGAAAACTGCTTCCAAAGTTCGAACCCAAGTCTGAAATGAAGGTCCATATAAATTATGATTTTTTAAAAAATCCAACTTTATGGAGATTTTGTGACTGAATTCGATTTGTACCACGATTTTTACCACGTTTCCAAAATTTCAGCCCATTTGGTACCATAGAGCCTGAGAAAACTGCTTCCAAAGTTCGAACCCAAGTCTGAAATTAGCGTTCATAAGAATCATGATTTTTCTAAGAATCAAACTTTATGGAGATTTTGTGACTGAATTCGATTTGCAGCATGATTCTTATCACTGTTCCACAATTCTAGCCCATTAGGTACCATAGAGCCTGAGAAAACTGCTTCCAAAGTTCGAACCCAAGTCTGAAATGAAGGTCGATATAAATTATGATTTTTTTAAAAATCCAACTTTATGGAGATTTTGTGACTGAATTCGATTTGTATCACGATTCTTACCAAGTTTCCAAAATTTCAGCCCATTTGGTACCATAGAGCCTGAGAAAACTGCTTCCAAAGTTCGAACCCAAGTCTGAAATGAAGGTCCATATAAATTATGATTTTTTAAAAAATCCAACTTTATGGAGATTTTGTGACTGAATTCGATTTGTACCACGATTTTTACCACGTTTCCAAAATTTCAGCCCATTTGGTACCATAGAGCCTGAGAAAACTTCTTCCAAAGTTCGAACCCAAGTCTGAAATTTGCGTTCATAAGAATTATGATTTTTCTAAGAATCAAACTTTATGGAGATTTTGTGACTGAATTCGATTTGCAGCATGATTCTTATCACTGTTCCACAATTCTAGCCCATTAGGTACCATAGAGCCTGAGAAAAATGCTTCCAAAGTTCGAACACAAGTCTGAAATTAGCGTCCATAAAAATTATAATTTTTTTTTAAATCCAACTTTATATAGATTTTGTGACTGAGTTTGATTTGCAGCATGATTCTTATCACTGTTCCACAATTCTAGCCCATTAGGTAACATAGAGCCTGAGAAAACTGCTTCCAAAGTTCGAACCCAAGTCTGAAATTAGCGTTCATAAGAATCATGATTTTTCTAAGAATCAAACTTTATGGAGATTTTGTGACTGAATTCGATTTGCAGCATGATTCTTATCACTGTTCCACAATTCTAGCCCATTAGGTACCATAGAGCCTGAGAAAACTGCTTCCAAAGTTCGAACCCAAGTCTGAAATGAAGGTCCATATAAATTATGATTTTTTTAAAAATCCAACTTTATGGAGATTTTGTGACTGAATTCGATTTGTATCACGATTCTTACCAAGTTTCCAAAATTTCAGCCCATTTGGTACCATAGAGCCTGAGAAAACTGCTTCCAAAGTTCGAACCCAAGTCTGAAATGAAGGTCCATATAAATTATGATTTTTTAAAAAATCCAACTTTATGGAGATTTTGTGACTGAATTCGATTTGTACCACGATTTTTACCACGTTTTCAAAATTTCAGCCCATTTGGTACCATAGAGCCTGAGAAAACTGCTTCCAAAGTTCGAACCCAAGTCTGAAATTTGCGTTCATAAGAATCATGATTTTTCTAAGAATCAAACTTTATGGAGATTTTGTGACTGAATTCGATTTGCAGCATGATTCTTATCACTGTTCCACAATTCTAGCCCATTAGGTACCATAGAGCCTGAGAAAAATGCTTCCAAAGTTCGAACACAAGTCTGAAATTAGCGTCCATAAAAATTATAATTTTTTTTTAAATCCAACTTTATATAGATTTTGTGACTGAGTTTGATTTGCAGCATGATTCTTATCACTGTTCCACAATTCTAGCCCATTAGGTACCATAGAGCCTGAGAAAACTGCTTCCAAAGTTCGAACCCAAGTCTGAAATGAAGGTCCATATAAATTATGATTTTTTAAAAAATCCAACTTTATGGAGATTTTGTGACTGAATTCGATTTGTACCACGATTTTTACCACGTTTCCAAAATTTCAGCCCATTTGGTACCATAGAGCCTGAGAAAACTGCTTCCAAAGTTCGAACCCAAGTCTGAAATTAGCGTTCATAAGAATCATGATTTTTCTAAGAATCAAACTTTATGGAGATTTTGTGACTGAATTCGATTTGCAGCATGATTCTTATCACTGTTCCACAATTCTAGCCCATTAGGTACCATAGAGCCTGAGAAAACTGCTTCCAAAGTTCGAACCCAAGTCTGAAATGAAGGTCCATATAAATTATGATTTTTTTAAAAATCCAACTTTATGGAGATTTTGTGACTGAATTCGATTTGTATCACGATTCTTACCAAGTTTCCAAAATTTCAGCCCATTTGGTACCATAGAGCCTGAGAAAACTGCTTCCAAAGTTCGAACCCAAGTCTGAAAGTAGCGTCCATAAAAATTATGATTTTTTTTTTTAAATCCAACTTTATATAGATTTTGTGACTGAATTAGATTTGTACTACGATTCTTACCACTTTTCCAAAGTTTCAGCCCATTTGGTACCATAGAGCCTGAGAAAACTGCTTCCAAAGTTCGAACCCAACTCTGAAATTAGCGTCAATAAGAATCATGATTTTTCTAAGAATCAAACTTTATGGAGATTTTGTGACTGAATTCGATTTGCAGCATGATTCTTATCACTGTTCCACAATTCTAGCCCATTAGGTACCATAGAGCCTGAGAAAACTGCTTCCAAAGTTCGAACCCAAGTCTGAAATGAAGGTCCATATAAATTATAATTTTTTTAAAAATCCAACTTTATGGAGATTTTGTGACTGAATTCGATTTGTACCACGATTTTTACCACGTTTCCAAAATTTCAGCCCATTTAGTACCATAGAGCCTGAGAAAACTGCTTCCAAAGTTCGAACCCAAGTCTGAAATTAGCGTTCATAAGAATCATGATTTTTCTAAGAATCAAACTTTATGGAGATTTTGTGACTGAATTCGATTTGCAGCATGATTCTTATCACTGTTCCACAATTCTAGCCCATAAGGTACCATAGAGCCTGAGAAAAATGCTTCCAAAGTTCGAACACAAGTCTGAAATTAGCGTCCATAAAAATTATGATTTTTTTTAAAATCCAACTTTATATAGATTTTGTGACTGAATTCGATTTGCAGCATGATTCTTATCAATGTTTACAATTCTAGCCCATTAGGTACCATAGAGCCTGAGAAAACTGCTTCCAAAGTTCGAACCCAAGTCTGAAATGAAGGTCCATATAAATTATGATTTTTTAAAAAATCCAACTTTATGGAGATTTTGTGACTGAATTCGATTTTTACCACGATTTTTACCACGTTTCCAAAATTTCAGCCCATTTGGTACCATAGAGCCTGAGAAAACTGCTTCCAAAGTTCGAACCCAACTCTGAAATTAGTTCATAAGAATTAGTTCATAAGAATCATGATTTTTCTAAGAATCAAACTTTATGGAGATTTTGTGACTGAATTCGATTTGCAGCATGATTCTTATCACTGTTCCAAAATTCTAGCCCTTTAGGTACCATAGAGCCTGAGAAAACTGCTTCCAAAGTTCGAACCCAAGTCTGAAATGAAGGTCCATATAAATTATGATTTTTTTTAAAATCCAACTTTATGGAGATTTTGTGACTGAATTCGATTTGTACCACGATTTTTACCACGTTTCCAAAATTTTAGCCCATTTGGTACCATAGAGCCTGAGAAAACTGCTTCCAAAGTTCGAACACAACTCTGAAATTAGCGTTCATAAGAATCATGATTTTTCTAAGAATCAAACTTTATGGAGATTTTGTGACTGAATTCGATTTGCAGCATGATTCTTATCACTGTTCCACAATTCTAGCCCATAAGGTACCATAGAGCCTGAGTAAACTGCTTCCAAAGTTCGAACCCAAGTCTGAAATGAAGGTCCATATAAATTATGATTTTTTAAAAAATCCAACTTTATGGAGATTTTGTGACTGAATTCGATTTGTACCACGATTTTTACCACGTTTCCAAAATTTCAGCCCATTTGGTACCATAGAGCCTGAGAAAACTGCTTCAAAAGTTCGAACCCAAGTCTGAAATTTGCGTTCATAAGAATTATGATTTTTCTAAGAATCAAACTTTATGGAGATTTTGTGACTGAATTCGATTTGCAGCATGATTCTTATCACTGTTCCACAATTCTAGCCCATTAGGTACCATAGAGCCTGAGAAAAATGCTTCCAAAGTTCGAACACAAGTCTGAAATTAGCGTCTATAAAAATTATAATTTTTTTTTAAATCCAACTTTATATAGATTTTGTGACTGAGTTTGATTTGCAGCATGATTCTTATCACTGTTCCACAATTCTAGCCCATTAGGTAACATAGAGCCTGAGAAAACTGCTTCCAAAGTTCGAACCCAAGTCTGAAATTAGCGTTCATAAGAATCATGATTTTTCTAAGAATCAAACTTTATGGAGATTTTGTGACTGAATTCGATTTGCAGCATGATTCTTATCACTGTTCCACAATTCTAGCCCATTAGGTACCATAGAGCCTGAGAAAACTGCTTCCAAAGTTCGAACCCAAGTCTGAAATGAAGGTCCATATAAATTATGATTTTTTTAAAAATCCAACTTTATGGAGATTTTGTGACTGAATTCGATTTGTATCACGATTCTTACCAAGTTTCCAAAATTTCAGCCCATTTGGTACCATAGAGCCTGAGAAAACTGCTTCCAAAGTTCGAACCCAAGTCTGAAATGAAGGTCCATATAAATTATGATTTTTTAAAAAATCCAACTTTATGGAGATTTTGTGACTGAATTCGATTTGTACCACGATTTTTACCACGTTTCCAAAATTTCAGCCCATTTGGTACCATAGAGCCTGAGAAAACTGCTTCCAAAGTTCGAACCCAAGTCTGAAATTTGCGTTCATAAGAATCATGATTTTTCTAAGAATCAAACTTTATGGAGATTTTGTGACTGAATTCGATTTGCAGCATGATTCTTATCACTGTTCCACAATTCTTGCCCATTAGGTACCATAGAGCCTGAGAAAAATGCTTCCAAAGTTCGAACACAAGTCTGAAATTAGCGTCCATAAAAATTATAATTTTTTTTTAAATCCAACTTTATATAGATTTTGTGACTGAGTTTGATTTGCAGCATGATTCTTATCACTGTTCCACAATTCTAGCCCATTAGGTACCATAGAGCCTGAGAAAACTGCTTCCAAAGTTCGAACCCAAGTCTGAAATGAAGGTCCATATAAATTATGATTTTTTTAAAAATCCAACTTTATGGAGATTTTGTGACTGAATTCGATTTGTACCACGATTTTTACCACGTTTCCAAAATTTCAGCCCATTTGGTACCATAGAGCCTGAGAAAACTGCTTCCAAAGTTCGAACCCAAGTATGAAATTAGCGTTCATAAGAATCATGATTTTTCTAAGAATCAAACTTAATGGAGATTTTGTGACTGATTTCGATTTGCAGCATGATTCTTATCACTGTTTACAATTCTAGCACATTAGGTACCATAGAGCCTGAGAAAACTGCTTCCAAAGTTCGAACCCAAGTCTGAAATGAAGGTCCATATAAATTATGATTTTTTAAAAAATCCAACTTCATGGAGATTTTGTGACTGAATTCGATTTTTACCACGATTTTTACCACGTTTCCAAAATTTCAGCCCATTTGGTACAATAGAGCCTGAGAAAACTGCTTCCAAAGTTCGAACCCAAGTCTGAAATGAAGGTCCATAAAAATTATGATTTATTGTAAAAATCCAACTTTATGGAGATTTTGTGACTGAATTCGATTTGCAGCATGATTCTTATCACTGTTCCACAATTCTAGCCCATAAGGTACCATAGAGCCTGAGTAAACTGCTTCCAAAGTTCGAACCCAAGTCTGAAATGAAGGTCCATATAAATTATGATTTTTTAAAAAATCCAACTTTATGGAGATTTTGTGACTGAATTCGATTTGTACCACGATTTTTACCACGTTTCCAAAATTTCAGCCCATTTGGTACCATAGAGCCTGAGAAAACTGCTTCAAAAGTTCGAACCCAAGTCTGAAATTTGCGTTCATAAGAATTATGATTTTTCTAAGAATCAAACTTTATGGAGATTTTGTGACTGAATTCGATTTGCAGCATGATTCTTATCACTGTTCCACAATTCTAGCCCATTAGGTACCATAGAGCCTGAGAAAAATGCTTCCAAAGTTCGAACACAAGTCTGAAATTAGCGTCTATAAAAATTATAATTTTTTTTTAAATCCAACTTTATATAGATTTTGTGACTGAGTTTGATTTGCAGCATGATTCTTATCACTGTTCCACAATTCTAGCCCATTAGGTAACATAGAGCCTGAGAAAACTGCTTCCAAAGTTCGAACCCAAGTCTGAAATTAGCGTTCATAAGAATCATGATTTTTCTAAGAATCAAACTTTATGGAGATTTTGTGACTGAATTCGATTTGCAGCATGATTCTTATCACTGTTCCACAATTCTAGCCCATTAGGTACCATAGAGCCTGAGAAAACTGCTTCCAAAGTTCGAACCCAAGTCTGAAATGAAGGTCCATATAAATTATGATTTTTTTAAAAATCCAACTTTATGGAGATTTTGTGACTGAATTCGATTTGTATCACGATTCTTACCAAGTTTCCAAAATTTCAGCCCATTTGGTACCATAGAGCCTGAGAAAACTGCTTCCAAAGTTCGAACCCAAGTCTGAAATGAAGGTCCATATAAATTATGATTTTTTAAAAAATCCAACTTTATGGAGATTTTGTGACTGAATTCGATTTGTACCACGATTTTTACCACGTTTCCAAAATTTCAGCCCATTTGGTACCATAGAGCCTGAGAAAACTGCTTCCAAAGTTCGAACCCAAGTCTGAAATTTGCGTTCATAAGAATCATGATTTTTCTAAGAATCAAACTTTATGGAGATTTTGTGACTGAATTCGATTTGCAGCATGATTCTTATCACTGTTCCACAATTCTTGCCCATTAGGTACCATAGAGCCTGAGAAAAATGCTTCCAAAGTTCGAACACAAGTCTGAAATTAGCGTCCATAAAAATTATAATTTTTTTTTAAATCCAACTTTATATAGATTTTGTGACTGAGTTTGATTTGCAGCATGATTCTTATCACTGTTCCACAATTCTAGCCCATTAGGTACCATAGAGCCTGAGAAAACTGCTTCCAAAGTTCGAACCCAAGTCTGAAATGAAGGTCCATATAAATTATGATTTTTTTAAAAATCCAACTTTATGGAGATTTTGTGACTGAATTCGATTTGTACCACGATTTTTACCACGTTTCCAAAATTTCAGCCCATTTGGTACCATAGAGCCTGAGAAAACTGCTTCCAAAGTTCGAACCCAAGTATGAAATTAGCGTTCATAAGAATCATGATTTTTCTAAGAATCAAACTTAATGGAGATTTTGTGACTGATTTCGATTTGCAGCATGATTCTTATCACTGTTTACAATTCTAGCACATTAGGTACCATAGAGCCTGAGAAAACTGCTTCCAAAGTTCGAACCCAAGTCTGAAATGAAGGTCCATATAAATTATGATTTTTTAAAAAATCCAACTTCATGGAGATTTTGTGACTGAATTCGATTTTTACCACGATTTTTACCACGTTTCCAAAATTTCAGCCCATTTGGTACAATAGAGCCTGAGAAAACTGCTTCCAAAGTTCGAACCCAAGTCTGAAATGAAGGTCCATAAAAATTATGATTTATTGTAAAAATCCAACTTTATGGAGATTTTGTGACTGAATTCAATTTGCAGCATGATTCTTATCACTGTTCCACAATTCTAGCACATTAGGTACCATAGAGCCTGAGAAAACTGCTTCCAAAGTTCGAACCCAAGTCTGAAATGAAGGTCCATATAAATTATGATTTTTTTAAAAATCCAACTTTATGGAGATTTTGTGACTGAATTCGATTTGTATCACGATTCTTACCAAGTTTCCAAAATTTCAGCCCATTTGGTACCATAGAGCCTGAGAAAACTGCTTCCAAAGTTCGAACCCAAGTCTGAAAGTAGCGTCCATAAAAATTACGATTTTTTTTTAAATCCAACTTTATATAGATTTTGTGACTGAATTAGATTTGTACTACGATTCTTACCACTTTTCCAAAGTTTCAGCCCATTTGGTACCATAGAGCCTGAGAAAACTGCTTCCAAATTTCGAACCCAACTCTGAAATTAGCGTTCATAAGAATCATGATTTTTCTAAGAATCAAACTTTATGGAGATTTTGTGACTGAATTCGATTTGCAGCATGATTCTTATCACTGTTCCACAATTCTAGCCCATTAGGTACCATAGAGCCTGAGAAAACTGCTTCCAAAGTTCGAACCCAAGTCTGAAATAAGCGTTCATAAGAATCATGATTTTTCTAAGAATCAAACTTTATGGAGATTTTGTGACTGAATTCGATTTGCAGCATGATTCTTATCACTGTTTACAATTCTAGCCCATTAGGTACCATAGAGCCTGAGAAAACTGCTTCCAAAGTTCGAACCCAAGTCTGAAATGAAGGTCCATATAAATTATGATTTTTTAAAAAATCCAACTTCATGGAGATTTTGTGACTGAATTCGATTTTTACCACGATTTTTACCACGTTTCCAAAATTTCAGCCCATTTGGTACAATAGAGCCTGAGAAAACTGCTTCCAAAGTTCGAACCCAAGTCTGAAATGAAGGTCCATAAAAATTATGATTTATTGTAAAAATCCAACTTTATGGAGATTTTGTGACTGAATTCGATTTGCAGCATGATTCTTATCACTGTTCCACAATTCTAGCCCATTAGGTACCATAGAGCCTGAGAAAACTGCTTCCAAAGTTCGAACCCAAGTCTGAAATGAAGGTCCATATAAATTATGATTTTTTTAAAAATCCAACTTTATGGAGATTTTAAGACTGAATTCGATTTGTATCACGATTCTTACCAAGTTTCCAAAATTTCAGCCCATTTGGTACCATAGAGCCTGAGAAAACTGCTTCCAAAGTTCGAACCCAAGTCTGAAAGTAGCGTCCATAAAAATTACGATTTTTTTTTAAATCCAACTTTATATAGATTTTGTGACTGAATTAGATTTGTACTACGATTCTTACCACTTTTCCAAAGTTTCAGCCCATTTGGTACCATAGAGCCTGAGAAAACTGCTTCCAAAGTTCGAACCCAACTCTGAAATTAGCGTTCATAAGAATCATGATTTTTCTAAGAATCAAACTTTATGGAGATTTTGTGACTGAATTCGATTTGCAGCATGATTCTTATCACTGTTCCACAATTCTAGCCCATTAGGTACCATAGAGCCTGAGAAAACTGCTTCCAAAGTTCGAACCCAAGTCTGAAATTAGCGTTCATAAGAATCATGATTTTTCTAAGAATCAAACTTTATGGAGATTTTGTGACTGAATTCGATTTGCAGCATGATTCTTATCACTGTTTACAATTCTAGCCCATTAGGTACCATAGAGCCTGAGAAAACTGCTTCCAAAGTTCGAACCCAAGTCTGAAATGAAGGTCCATATAAATTATGATTTTTTAAAAAATCCAACTTCATGGAGATTTTGTGACTGAATTCGATTTTTACCACGATTTTTACCACGTTTCCAAAATTTCAGCCCATTTGGTACAATAGAGCCTGAGAAAACTGCTTCCAAAGTTCGAACCCAAGTCTGAAATGAAGGTCCATAAAAATTATGATTTATTGTAAAAATCCAACTTTATGGAGATTTTGTGACTGAATTCGATTTGCAGCATGATTCTTATCACTGTTCCACAATTCTAGCCCATTAGGTACCATAGAGCCTGAGAAAACTGCTTCCAAAGTTCGAACCCAAGTCTGAAATGAAGGTCCATATAAATTATGATTTTTTTAAAAATCAAACTTTATGGAGATTTTGTGACTGAATTCGATTTGTATCACGATTCTTACCAAGTTTCCAAAATTTCAGCCCATTTGGTACCATAGAGCCTGAGAAAACTGCTTCCAAAGTTCGAACCCAAGTCTGAAATGAAGGTCCATAAAAATTATGATTTATTGTAAAAATCGAACTTTATGGAGATTTTGTGACTGAATTCGATTTGCAGCATGATTCTTATCACTCTTCCACAATTCTAGCCCATTAGGTACCATAGAGCCTGAGAAAACTGCTTCCAAAGTTCGAACCCAAGTCTGAAATTAAGGTCCATATAAATTATGATTTTTTTAAAAATCCAACTTTATGGAGATTTTGTGACTGAATTCGATTTGTACCACGATTTTTACCACGTTTCCAAAATTTCAGCCCATTTGGTACCATAGAGCCTGAGAAAACTGCTTCCAAAGTTCGAACCCAAGTCTGAAATTAGCGTTCATAAGAATCATGATTTTTCTAAGAATCAAACTTTATGGAGATTTTGTGACTGAATTCGATTTGCAGCATGATTCTTATCACTGTTCCACGATTCTAGCCCATTAGGTACCATAGAGCCTGAGAAAAATGCTTCCAAAGTTCGAACCCAAGTCTGAAATGAAGGTCCATAAAAATTATGATTTTTTTTAAAATCCAACTTTATATAGATTTTGTGACTGAATTCGATTTGCAGCATGATTCTTATCACTTTTAACAATTCTAGCCCATTAGGTACCATAGAGCCTGAGAAAACTGCTTCCAAAGTTCGAACCCAAGTCTGAAATGAAGGTCCATATAAATTATGATTTTTTAAAAAATCAAACTTTATGGAGATTTTGTGACTGAATTCGATTTTTACCACGATTTTTACCACGTTTCCAAAATTTCAGCCCATTTGGTACCATAGAGCCTGAGAAAACTGCTTCCAAAGTTCGAACCCAAGTCTGAAATTTGCGTTCATAAGAATCATGATTTTTCTAAGAATCAAACTTTATGGAGATTTTGTGACTGAATTCGACTTTATGGAGATTTTGTGACTGAATTCGATTTGCAGCATGATTCTTATCACTGTTCCACAATTCTAGCCCATTAGGTACCATAGAGCCTGAGAAAAATGCTTCCAAAGTTCGAACACAAGTCTGAAATTAGCGTCCATAAAAATTATGATTTTTTTTAAAATCCAACTTCATATAGATTTTGTGACTGAATTTGATTTGTACCACGATTCTTACCACGTTTCCAAAATTTCAGCCCATTTGGTACCATAGAGCCTGAGAAAACTGCTTCCAAAGTTCGAACCCAAGTCTGAAATTTGCGTTCATAAGAATCATGATTTTTCTAAGAATCAAACTTTATGGAGATTTTGTGACTGAATTCGACTTTATGGAGATTTTGTGACTGAATTCGATTTGCAGCATGATTCTTATCACTGTTCCACAATTCTAGCCCATTAGGTACCATAGAGCCTGAGAAAAATGCTTCCAAAGTTCGAACACAAGTCTGAAATTAGCGTCCATAAAAATTATGATTTTTTTTAAAATCCAACTTTATATAGATTTTGTGACTGAATTTGATTTGTACCACGATTCTTACCACGTTTCCAAAATTTCAGCCCATTTGGTACCATAGAGCCTGAGAAAACTGCTTCCAAAGTTCGAACCCAACTCTGAAATTAGCTTTCATAAGAATCATGATTTTTCTAAGAATCAAACTTTATGGAGATTTTGTGACTGAATTCGATTTGCAGCATGATTCTTATCACTGTTCCACAATTCTAGCCCATTAGGTACCATAGAGCCTGAGAAAACTGCTTCCAAAGTTCGAACCCAAGTCTGAAATGAAGGTCCATATAAATTATGATTTTTTAAAAAATCCAACTTTATGGAGATTTTGTGACTGAATTCGATTTGTACCACGATTTTTACCACGTTTCCAAAATTTCAGCCCATTTGGTACCATAGAGCCTGAGAAAACTGCTTCCAAAGTTCGAACCCAAGTCTGAAATTAGCGTTCATAAGAATCATGATTTTTCTAAGAATCAAACTTTATGGAGATTTTGTGACTGAATTCGATTTGCAGCATGATTCTTATCACTGTTCCACAATTCTAGCCCATTAGGTACCATAGAGCCTGAGAAAACTGCTTCCAAAGTTCGAACCCAAGTCTGAAATGAAGGTCCATATAAATTATGATTTTTTTTAAAATCCAACTTTATGGAGATTTTGTGACTGAATTCGATTTGTACCACGATTTTTACCACGTTTCCAAAATTTCAGCCCATTTGGTACCATAGAGCCTGAGAAAACTGCTTCCAAAGTTCGAACCCAAGTCTGAAATGAAGGTCCATAAAAATTATGATTTATTGTAAAAATCCAACTTTATGGGGATTTTGTGACTGAATTCGATTTGCAGCATGATTCTTATCACTGTTCCACAATTCTAGCCCATTAGGTACCATAGAGCCTGAGAAAACTGCTTCCAAAGTTCGAACCCAAGTCTGAAATGAAGGTCCATATAAATTATGATTTTTTTAAAAATCAAACTTTATGGAGATTTTGTGACTGAATTCGATTTGTATCACGATTCTTACCAAGTTTCCAAAATTTCAGCCCATTTGGTACCATAGAGCCTGAGAAAACTGCTTCCAAAGTTCGAACCCAAGTCTGAAATGAAGGTCCATAAAAATTATGATTTATTGTAAAAATCGAACTTTATGGAGATTTTGTGACTGAATTCGATTTGCAGCATGATTCTTATCACTCTTCCACAATTCTAGCCCATTAGGTACCATAGAGCCTGAGAAAACTGCTTCCAAAGTTCGAACCCAAGTCTGAAATTAAGGTCCATATAAATTATGATTTTTTTAAAAATCCAACTTTATGGAGATTTTGTGACTGAATTCGATTTGTACCACGATTTTTACCACGTTTCCAAAATTTCAGCCCATTTGGTACCATAGAGCCTGAGAAAACTGCTTCCAAAGTTCGAACCCAAGTCTGAAATTAGCGTTCATAAGAATCATGATTTTTCTAAGAATCAAACTTTATGGAGATTTTGTGACTGAATTCGATTTGCAGCATGATTCTTATCACTGTTCCACGATTCTAGCCCATTAGGTACCATAGAGCCTGAGAAAAATGCTTCCAAAGTTCGAACCCAAGTCTGAAATGAAGGTCCATAAAAATTATGATTTTTTTTAAAATCCAACTTTATATAGATTTTGTGACTGAATTCGATTTGCAGCATGATTCTTATCACTTTTAACAATTCTAGCCCATTAGGTACCATAGAGCCTGAGAAAACTGCTTCCAAAGTTCGAACCCAAGTCTGAAATGAAGGTCCATATAAATTATGATTTTTTAAAAAATCAAACTTTATGGAGATTTTGTGACTGAATTCGATTTTTACCACGATTTTTACCACGTTTCCAAAATTTCAGCCCATTTGGTACCATAGAGCCTGAGAAAACTGCTTCCAAAGTTCGAACCCAAGTCTGAAATTTGCGTTCATAAGATTCATGATTTTTCTAAGAATCAAACTTTATGGAGATTTTGTGACTGAATTCGACTTTATGGAGATTTTGTGACTGAATTCGATTTGCAGCATGATTCTTATCACTGTTCCACAATTCTAGCCCATTAGGTACCATAGAGCCTGAGAAAAATGCTTCCAAAGTTCGAACACAAGTCTGAAATTAGCGTCCATAAAAATTATGATTTTTTTTAAAATCCAACTTTATATAGATTTTGTGACTGAATTTGATTTGTACCACGATTCTTACCACGTTTCCAAAATTTAAGCCCATTTGGTACCATAGAGCCTGAGAAAACTGCTTCCAAAGTTCGAACCCAAGTCTGAAATTAGCGTTCATAAGAATCATGATTTTTCTAAGAATCAAACTTTATGGAGATTTTGTGACTGAATTCGATTTGCAGCATGATTCTTATCACTTTTAACAATTCTAGCCCATTAGGTACCATAGAGCCTGAGAAAACTGCTTCCAAAGTTCGAACCCAAGTCTGAAATGAAGGTCCATATAAATTATGATTTTTTAAAAAATCAAACTTTATGGAGATTTTGTGACTGAATTCGATTTTTACCACGATTTTTACCACGTTTCCAAAATTTCAGCCCATTTGGTACCATAGAGCCTGAGAAAACTGCTTCCAAAGTTCGAACCCAACTCTGAAATTAGCTTTCATAAGAATCATGATTTTTCTAAGAATCAAACTTTATGGAGATTTTGTGACTGAATTCGATTTGCAGCATGATTCTTATCACTGTTCCACAATTCTAGCCCATTAGGTACCATAGAGCCTGAGAAAACTGCTTCCAAAGTTCGAACCCAAGTCTGAAATGAAGGTCCATATAAATTATGATTTTTTAAAAAATCCAACTTTATGGAGATTTTGTGACTGAATTCGATTTGTACCACGATTTTTACCACGTTTCCAAAATTTCAGCCCATTTGGTACCATAGAGCCTGAGAAAACTGCTTCCAAAGTTCGAACCCAAGTCTGAAATTAGCGTTCATAAGAATCATGATTTTTCTAAGAATCAAACTTTATGGAGATTTTGTGACTGAATTCGATTTGCAGCATGATTCTTATCACTGTTCCACAATTCTAGCCCATTAGGTACCATAGAGCCTGAGAAAACTGCTTCCAAAGTTCGAACCCAAGTCTGAAATGAAGGTCGATATAAATTATGATTTTTTTAAAAATCCAACTTTATGGAGATTTTGTGACTGAATTCGATTTGTATCACGATTCTTACCAAGTTTCCAAAATTTCAGCCCATTTGGTACCATAGAGCCTGAGAAAACTGCTTCCAAAGTTCGAACCCAAGTCTGAAATGAAGGTCCATATAAATTATGATTTTTTAAAAAATCCAACTTTATGGAGATTTTGTGACTGAATTCGATTTGTACCACGATTTTTACCACGTTTCCAAAATTTCAGCCCATTTGGTACCATAGAGCCTGAGAAAACTTCTTCCAAAGTTCGAACCCAAGTCTGAAATTTGCGTTCATAAGAATTATGATTTTTCTAAGAATCAAACTTTATGGAGATTTTGTGACTGAATTCGATTTGCAGCATGATTCTTATCACTGTTCCACAATTCTAGCCCATTAGGTACCATAGAGCCTGAGAAAAATGCTTCCAAAGTTCGAACACAAGTCTGAAATTAGCGTCCATAAAAATTATAATTTTTTTTTAAATCCAACTTTATATAGATTTTGTGACTGAGTTTGATTTGCAGCATGATTCTTATCACTGTTCCACAATTCTAGCCCATTAGGTAACATAGAGCCTGAGAAAACTGCTTCCAAAGTTCGAACCCAAGTCTGAAATTAGCGTTCATAAGAATCATGATTTTTCTAAGAATCAAACTTTATGGAGATTTTGTGACTGAATTCGATTTGCAGCATGATTCTTATCACTGTTCCACAATTCTAGCCCATTAGGTACCATAGAGCCTGAGAAAACTGCTTCCAAAGTTCGAACCCAAGTCTGAAATGAAGGTCCATATAAATTATGATTTTTTTAAAAATCCAACTTTATGGAGATTTTGTGACTGAATTCGATTTGTATCACGATTCTTACCAAGTTTCCAAAATTTCAGCCCATTTGGTACCATAGAGCCTGAGAAAACTGCTTCCAAAGTTCGAACCCAAGTCTGAAATGAAGGTCCATATAAATTATGATTTTTTAAAAAATCCAACTTTATGGAGATTTTGTGACTGAATTCGATTTGTACCACGATTTTTACCACGTTTCCAAAATTTCAGCCCATTTGGTACCATAGAGCCTGAGAAAACTGCTTCCAAAGTTCGAACCCAAGTCTGAAATTTGCGTTCATAAGAATCATGATTTTTCTAAGAATCAAACTTTATGGAGATTTTGTGACTGAATTCGATTTGCAGCATGATTCTTATCACTGTTCCACAATTCTAGCCCATTAGGTACCATAGAGCCTGAGAAAAATGCTTCCAAAGTTCGAACACAAGTCTGAAATTAGCGTCCATAAAAATTATAATTTTTTTTTAAATCCAACTTTATATAGATTTTGTGACTGAGTTTGATTTGCAGCATGATTCTTATCACTGTTCCACAATTCTAGCCCATTAGGTACCATAGAGCCTGAGAAAACTGCTTCCAAAGTTCGAACCCAAGTCTGAAATGAAGGTCCAAATAAATTATGATTTTTTAAAAAATCCAACTTTATGGAGATTTTGTGACTGAATTCGATTTGTACCACGATTTTTACCACGTTTCCAAAATTTCAGCCCATTTGGTACCATAGAGCCTGAGAAAACTGCTTCCAAAGTTCGAACCCAAGTCTGAAATTAGCGTTCATAAGAATCATGATTTTTCTAAGAATCAAACTTTATGGAGATTTTGTGACTGAATTCGATTTGCAGCATGATTCTTATCACTGTTCCACAATTCTAGCCCATTAGGTACCATAGAGCCTGAGAAAACTGCTTCCAAAGTTCGAACCCAAGTCTGAAATGAAGGTCCATATAAATTATGATTTTTTTAAAAATCCAACTTTATGGAGATTTTGTGACTGAATTCGATTTGTATCACGAATCTTACCAAGTTTCCAAAATTTCAGCCCATTTGGTACCATAGAGCCTGAGAAAACTGCTTCCAAAGTTCGAACCCAAGTCTGAAAGTAGCGTCCATAAAAATTATGATTTTTTTTTTTAAATCCAACTTTATATAGATTTTGTGACTGAATTAGATTTGTACTACGATTCTTACCACTTTTCCAAAGTTTCAGCCCATTTGGTACCATAGAGCCTGAGAAAACTGCTTCCAAAGTTCGAACCCAACTCTGAAATTAGCGTCAATAAGAATCATGATTTTTCTAAGAATCAAACTTTATGGAGATTTTGTGACTGAATTCGATTTGCAGCATGATTCTTATCACTGTTCCACAATTCTAGCCCATTAGGTACCATAGAGCCTGAGAAAACTGCTTCCAAAGTTCGAACCCAAGTCTGAAATGAAGGTCCATATAAATTATAATTTTTTTAAAAATCCAACTTTATGGAGATTTTGTGACTGAATTCGATTTGTACCACGATTTTTACCACGTTTCCAAAATTTCAGCCCATTTAGTACCATAGAGCCTGAGAAAACTGCTTCCAAAGTTCGAACCCAAGTCTGAAATTAGCGTTCATAAGAATCATGATTTTTCTAAGAATCAAACTTTATGGAGATTTTGTGACTGAATTCGATTTGCAGCATGATTCTTATCACTGTTCCACAATTCTAGCCCATTAGGTACCATAGAGCCTGAGAAAACTGCTTCCAAAGTTCGAACCCAAGTATGAAATTAGCGTTCATAAGAATCATGATTTTTCTAAGAATCAAACTTAATGGAGATTTTGTGACTGAATTCGATTTGCAGCATGATTCTTATCACTGTTCCACAATTCTAGCCCATTAGGTACCATAGAGCCTGAGAAAACTGCTTCCAAAGTTCGAACCCAAGTCTGAAATGAAGGTCCATATAAATTATGATTTTTTTTAAAATCCAACTTTATGGAGATTTTGTGACTGAATTCGATTTGTACCACGATTTTTACCACGTTTCCAAAATTTTAGCCCATTTGGTACCATAGAGCCTGAGAAAACTGCTTCCAAAGTTCGAACACAACTCTGAAATTAGCGTTCATAAGAATCATGATTTTTCTAAGAATCAAACTTTATGGAGATTTTGTGACTGAATTCGATTTGCAGCATGATTCTTATCACTGTTCCACAATTCTAGCCCATAAGGTACCATAGAGCCTGAGTAAACTGCTTCCAAAGTTCGAACCCAAGTCTGAAATGAAGGTCCATATAAATTATGATTTTTTAAAAAATCCAACTTTATGGAGATTTTGTGACTGAATTCGATTTGTACCACGATTTTTACCACGTTTCCAAAATTTCAGCCCATTTGGTACCATAGAGCCTGAGAAAACTGCTTCAAAAGTTCGAACCCAAGTCTGAAATTTGCGTTCATAAGAATTATGATTTTTCTAAGAATCAAACTTTATGGAGATTTTGTGACTGAATTCGATTTGCAGCATGATTCTTATCACTGTTCCACAATTCTAGCCCATTAGGTACCATAGAGCCTGAGAAAAATGCTTCCAAAGTTCGAACACAAGTCTGAAATTAGCGTCTATAAAAATTATAATTTTTTTTTAAATCCAACTTTATATAGATTTTGTGACTGAGTTTGATTTGCAGCATGATTCTTATCACTGTTCCACAATTCTAGCCCATTAGGTAACATAGAGCCTGAGAAAACTGCTTCCAAAGTTCGAACCCAAGTCTGAAATTAGCGTTCATAAGAATCATGATTTTTCTAAGAATCAAACTTTATGGAGATTTTGTGACTGAATTCGATTTGCAGCATGATTCTTATCACTGTTCCACAATTCTAGCCCATTAGGTACCATAGAGCCTGAGAAAACTGCTTCCAAAGTTCGAACCCAAGTCTGAAATGAAGGTCCATATAAATTATGATTTTTTTAAAAATCCAACTTTATGGAGATTTTGTGACTGAATTCGATTTGTATCACGATTCTTACCAAGTTTCCAAAATTTCAGCCCATTTGGTACCATAGAGCCTGAGAAAACTGCTTCCAAAGTTCGAACCCAAGTCTGAAATGAAGGTCCATATAAATTATGATTTTTTAAAAAATCCAACTTTATGGAGATTTTGTGACTGAATTCGATTTGTACCACGATTTTTACCACGTTTCCAAAATTTCAGCCCATTTGGTACCATAGAGCCTGAGAAAACTGCTTCCAAAGTTCGAACCCAAGTCTGAAATTTGCGTTCATAAGAATCATGATTTTTCTAAGAATCAAACTTTATGGAGATTTTGTGACTGAATTCGATTTGCAGCATGATTCTTATCACTGTTCCACAATTCTTGCCCATTAGGTACCATAGAGCCTGAGAAAAATGCTTCCAAAGTTCGAACACAAGTCTGAAATTAGCGTCCATAAAAATTATAATTTTTTTTTAAATCCAACTTTATATAGATTTTGTGACTGAGTTTGATTTGCAGCATGATTCTTATCACTGTTCCACAATTCTAGCCCATTAGGTACCATAGAGCCTGAGAAAACTGCTTCCAAAGTTCGAACCCAAGTATGAAATTAGCGTTCATAAGAATCATGATTTTTCTAAGAATCAAACTTAATGGAGATTTTGTGACTGATTTCGATTTGCAGCATGATTCTTATCACTGTTTACAATTCTAGCACATTAGGTACCATAGAGCCTGAGAAAACTGCTTCCAAAGTTCGAACCCAAGTCTGAAATGAAGGTCCATATAAATTATGATTTTTTAAAAAATCCAACTTCATGGAGATTTTGTGACTGAATTCGATTTTTACCACGATTTTTACCACGTTTCCAAAATTTCAGCCCATTTGGTACAATAGAGCCTGAGAAAACTGCTTCCAAAGTTCGAACCCAAGTCTGAAATGAAGGTCCATAAAAATTATGATTTATTGTAAAAATCCAACTTTATGGAGATTTTGTGACTGAATTCAATTTGCAGCATGATTCTTATCACTGTTCCACAATTCTAGCACATTAGGTACCATAGAGCCTGAGAAAACTGCTTCCAAAGTTCGAACCCAAGTCTGAAATGAAGGTCCATATAAATTATGATTTTTTTAAAAATCCAACTTTATGGAGATTTTGTGACTGAATTCGATTTGTATCACGATTCTTACCAAGTTTCCAAAATTTCAGCCCATTTGGTACCATAGAGCCTGAGAAAACTGCTTCCAAAGTTCGAACCCAAGTCTGAAAGTAGCGTCCATAAAAATTACGATTTTTTTTTAAATCCAACTTTATATAGATTTTGTGACTGAATTAGATTTGTACTACGATTCTTACCACTTTTCCAAAGTTTCAGCCCATTTGGTACCATAGAGCCTGAGAAAACTGCTTCCAAATTTCGAACCCAACTCTGAAATTAGCGTTCATAAGAATCATGATTTTTCTAAGAATCAAACTTTATGGAGATTTTGTGACTGAATTCGATTTGCAGCATGATTCTTATCACTGTTCCACAATTCTAGCCCATTAGGTACCATAGAGCCTGAGAAAACTGCTTCCAAAGTTCGAACCCAAGTCTGAAATAAGCGTTCATAAGAATCATGATTTTTCTAAGAATCAAACTTTATGGAGATTTTGTGACTGAATTCGATTTGCAGCATGATTCTTATCACTGTTTACAATTCTAGCCCATTAGGTACCATAGAGCCTGAGAAAACTGCTTCCAAAGTTCGAACCCAAGTCTGAAATGAAGGTCCATATAAATTATGATTTTTTAAAAAATCCAACTTCATGGAGATTTTGTGACTGAATTCGATTTTTACCACGATTTTTACCACGTTTCCAAAATTTCAGCCCATTTGGTACAATAGAGCCTGAGAAAACTGCTTCCAAAGTTCGAACCCAAGTCTGAAATGAAGGTCCATAAAAATTATGATTTATTGTAAAAATCCAACTTTATGGAGATTTTGTGACTGAATTCGATTTGCAGCATGATTCTTATCACTGTTCCACAATTCTAGCCCATTAGGTACCATAGAGCCTGAGAAAACTGCTTCCAAAGTTCGAACCCAAGTCTGAAATGAAGGTCCATATAAATTATGATTTTTTTAAAAATCCAACTTTATGGAGATTTTAAGACTGAATTCGATTTGTATCACGATTCTTACCAAGTTTCCAAAATTTCAGCCCATTTGGTACCATAGAGCCTGAGAAAACTGCTTCCAAAGTTCGAACCCAAGTCTGAAAGTAGCGTCCATAAAAATTACGATTTTTTTTTAAATCCAACTTTATATAGATTTTGTGACTGAATTAGATTTGTACTACGATTCTTACCACTTTTCCAAAGTTTCAGCCCATTTGGTACCATAGAGCCTGAGAAAACTGCTTCCAAAGTTCGAACCCAACTCTGAAATTAGCGTTCATAAGAATCATGATTTTTCTAAGAATCAAACTTTATGGAGATTTTGTGACTGAATTCGATTTGCAGCATGATTCTTATCACTGTTCCACAATTCTAGCCCATTAGGTACCATAGAGCCTGAGAAAACTGCTTCCAAAGTTCGAACCCAAGTCTGAAATTAGCGTTCATAAGAATCATGATTTTTCTAAGAATCAAACTTTATGGAGATTTTGTGACTGAATTCGATTTGCAGCATGATTCTTATCACTGTTTACAATTCTAGCCCATTAGGTACCATAGAGCCTGAGAAAACTGCTTCCAAAGTTCGAACCCAAGTCTGAAATGAAGGTCCATATAAATTATGATTTTTTAAAAAATCCAACTTCATGGAGATTTTGTGACTGAATTCGATTTTTACCACGATTTTTACCACGTTTCCAAAATTTCAGCCCATTTGGTACAATAGAGCCTGAGAAAACTGCTTCCAAAGTTCGAACCCAAGTCTGAAATGAAGGTCCATAAAAATTATGATTTATTGTAAAAATCCAACTTTATGGAGATTTTGTGACTGAATTCGATTTGCAGCATGATTCTTATCACTGTTCCACAATTCTAGCCCATTAGGTACCATAGAGCCTGAGAAAACTGCTTCCAAAGTTCGAACCCAAGTCTGAAATGAAGGTCCATATAAATTATGATTTTTTTAAAAATCAAACTTTATGGAGATTTTGTGACTGAATTCGATTTGTATCACGATTCTTACCAAGTTTCCAAAATTTCAGCCCATTTGGTACCATAGAGCCTGAGAAAACTGCTTCCAAAGTTCGAACCCAAGTCTGAAATGAAGGTCCATAAAAATTATGATTTATTGTAAAAATCGAACTTTATGGAGATTTTGTGACTGAATTCGATTTGCAGCATGATTCTTATCACTCTTCCACAATTCTAGCCCATTAGGTACCATAGAGCCTGAGAAAACTGCTTCCAAAGTTCGAACCCAAGTCTGAAATTAAGGTCCATATAAATTATGATTTTTTTAAAAATCCAACTTTATGGAGATTTTGTGACTGAATTCGATTTGTACCACGATTTTTACCACGTTTCCAAAATTTCAGCCCATTTGGTACCATAGAGCCTGAGAAAACTGCTTCCAAAGTTCGAACCCAAGTCTGAAATTAGCGTTCATAAGAATCATGATTTTTCTAAGAATCAAACTTTATGGAGATTTTGTGACTGAATTCGATTTGCAGCATGATTCTTATCACTGTTCCACGATTCTAGCCCATTAGGTACCATAGAGCCTGAGAAAAATGCTTCCAAAGTTCGAACCCAAGTCTGAAATGAAGGTCCATAAAAATTATGATTTTTTTTAAAATCCAACTTTATATAGATTTTGTGACTGAATTCGATTTGCAGCATGATTCTTATCACTTTTAACAATTCTAGCCCATTAGGTACCATAGAGCCTGAGAAAACTGCTTCCAAAGTTCGAACCCAAGTCTGAAATGAAGGTCCATATAAATTATGATTTTTTAAAAAATCAAACTTTATGGAGATTTTGTGACTGAATTCGATTTTTACCACGATTTTTACCACGTTTCCAAAATTTCAGCCCATTTGGTACCATAGAGCCTGAGAAAACTGCTTCCAAAGTTCGAACCCAAGTCTGAAATTTGCGTTCATAAGAATCATGATTTTTCTAAGAATCAAACTTTATGGAGATTTTGTGACTGAATTCGACTTTATGGAGATTTTGTGACTGAATTCGATTTGCAGCATGATTCTTATCACTGTTCCACAATTCTAGCCCATTAGGTACCATAGAGCCTGAGAAAAATGCTTCCAAAGTTCGAACACAAGTCTGAAATTAGCGTCCATAAAAATTATGATTTTTTTTAAAATCCAACTTCATATAGATTTTGTGACTGAATTTGATTTGTACCACGATTCTTACCACGTTTCCAAAATTTCAGCCCATTTGGTACCATAGAGCCTGAGAAAACTGCTTCCAAAGTTCGAACCCAAGTCTGAAATTTGCGTTCATAAGAATCATGATTTTTCTAAGAATCAAACTTTATGGAGATTTTTCTTACCAAGTTTCCAAAATTTCAGCCCATTTGGTACCATAGAGCCTGAGAAAACTGCTTCCAAAGTTCGAACCCAAGTCTGAAATGAAGGTCCATATAAATTATGATTTTTTAAAAAATCCAACTTTATGGAGATTTTGTGACTGAATTCGATTTGTACCACGATTTTTACCACGTTTCCAAAATTTCAGCCCATTTGGTACCATAGAGCCTGAGAAAACTTCTTCCAAAGTTCGAACCCAAGTCTGAAATTAGCGTCCATAAAAATTATAATTTTTTTTTAAATCCAACTTTATATAGATTTTGTGACTGAATTCGATTTGTATCACGATTCTTACCAAGTTTCCAAAATTTCAGCCCATTTGGTACCATAGAGCCTGAGAAAACTGCTTCCAAAGTTCGAACCCAAGTCTGAAATGAAGGTCCATATAAATTATGATTTTTTAAAAAATCCAACTTTATGGAGATTTTGTGACTGAATTCGATTTGTACCACGATTTTTACCACGTTTCCAAAATTTCAGCCCATTTGGTACCATAGAGCCTGAGAAAACTTCTTCCAAAGTTCGAACCCAAGTCTGAAATTTGCGTTCATAAGAATTATGATTTTTCTAAGAATCAAACTTTATGGAGATTTTGTGACTGAATTCGATTTGCAGCATGATTCTTATCACTGTTCCACAATTCTAGCCCATTAGGTACCATAGAGCCTGAGAAAAATGCTTCCAAAGTTCGAACACAAGTCTGAAATTAGCGTCCATAAAAATTATAATTTTTTTTTAAATCCAACTTTATATAGATTTTGTGACTGAGTTTGATTTGCAGCATGATTCTTATCACTGTTCCACAATTCTAGCCCATTAGGTAACATAGAGCCTGAGAAAACTGCTTCCAAAGTTCGAACCCAAGTCTGAAATTAGCGTTCATAAGAATCATGATTTTTCTAAGAATCAAACTTTATGGAGATTTTGTGACTGAATTCGATTTGCAGCATGATTCTTATCACTGTTCCACAATTCTAGCCCATTAGGTACCATAGAGCCTGAGAAAACTGCTTCCAAAGTTCGAACCCAAGTCTGAAATGAAGGTCCATATAAATTATGATTTTTTTAAAAATCCAACTTTATGGAGATTTTGTGACTGAATTCGATTTGTATCACGATTCTTACCAAGTTTCCAAAATTTCAGCCCATTTGGTACCATAGAGCCTGAGAAAACTGCTTCCAAAGTTCGAACCCAAGTCTGAAATGAAGGTCCATATAAATTATGATTTTTTAAAAAATCCAACTTTATGGAGATTTTGTGACTGAATTCGATTTGTACCACGATTTTTACCACGTTTCCAAAATTTCAGCCCATTTGGTACCATAGAGCCTGAGAAAACTGCTTCCAAAGTTCGAACCCAAGTCTGAAATTTGCGTTCATAAGAATCATGATTTTTCTAAGAATCAAACTTTATGGAGATTTTGTGACTGAATTCGATTTGCAGCATGATTCTTATCACTGTTCCACAATTCTAGCCCATTAGGTACCATAGAGCCTGAGAAAAATGCTTCCAAAGTTCGAACACAAGTCTGAAATTAGCGTCCATAAAAATTATAATTTTTTTTTAAATCCAACTTTATATAGATTTTGTGACTGAGTTTGATTTGCAGCATGATTCTTATCACTGTTCCACAATTCTAGCCCATTAGGTACCATAGAGCCTGAGAAAACTGCTTCCAAAGTTCGAACCCAAGTCTGAAATGAAGGTCCAAATAAATTATGATTTTTTAAAAAATCCAACTTTATGGAGATTTTGTGACTGAATTCGATTTGTACCACGATTTTTACCACGTTTCCAAAATTTCAGCCCATTTGGTACCATAGAGCCTGAGAAAACTGCTTCCAAAGTTCGAACCCAAGTCTGAAATTAGCGTTCATAAGAATCATGATTTTTCTAAGAATCAAACTTTATGGAGATTTTGTGACTGAATTCGATTTGCAGCATGATTCTTATCACTGTTCCACAATTCTAGCCCATTAGGTACCATAGAGCCTGAGAAAACTGCTTCCAAAGTTCGAACCCAAGTCTGAAATGAAGGTCCATATAAATTATGATTTTTTTAAAAATCCAACTTTATGGAGATTTTGTGACTGAATTCGATTTGTATCACGAATCTTACCAAGTTTCCAAAATTTCAGCCCATTTGGTACCATAGAGCCTGAGAAAACTGCTTCCAAAGTTCGAACCCAAGTCTGAAAGTAGCGTCCATAAAAATTATGATTTTTTTTTTTAAATCCAACTTTATATAGATTTTGTGACTGAATTAGATTTGTACTACGATTCTTACCACTTTTCCAAAGTTTCAGCCCATTTGGTACCATAGAGCCTGAGAAAACTGCTTCCAAAGTTCGAACCCAACTCTGAAATTAGCGTCAATAAGAATCATGATTTTTCTAAGAATCAAACTTTATGGAGATTTTGTGACTGAATTCGATTTGCAGCATGATTCTTATCACTGTTCCACAATTCTAGCCCATTAGGTACCATAGAGCCTGAGAAAACTGCTTCCAAAGTTCGAACCCAAGTCTGAAATGAAGGTCCATATAAATTATAATTTTTTTAAAAATCCAACTTTATGGAGATTTTGTGACTGAATTCGATTTGTACCACGATTTTTACCACGTTTCCAAAATTTCAGCCCATTTAGTACCATAGAGCCTGAGAAAACTGCTTCCAAAGTTCGAACCCAAGTCTGAAATTAGCGTTCATAAGAATCATGATTTTTCTAAGAATCAAACTTTATGGAGATTTTGTGACTGAATTCGATTTGCAGCATGATTCTTATCACTGTTCCACAATTCTAGCCCATTAGGTACCATAGAGCCTGAGAAAACTGCTTCCAAAGTTCGAACCCAAGTATGAAATTAGCGTTCATAAGAATCATGATTTTTCTAAGAATCAAACTTAATGGAGATTTTGTGACTGAATTCGATTTGCAGCATGATTCTTATCACTGTTCCACAATTCTAGCCCATTAGGTACCATAGAGCCTGAGAAAACTGCTTCCAAAGTTCGAACCCAAGTCTGAAATGAAGGTCCATATAAATTATGATTTTTTTTAAAATCCAACTTTATGGAGATTTTGTGACTGAATTCGATTTGTACCACGATTTTTACCACGTTTCCAAAATTTTAGCCCATTTGGTACCATAGAGCCTGAGAAAACTGCTTCCAAAGTTCGAACACAACTCTGAAATTAGCGTTCATAAGAATCATGATTTTTCTAAGAATCAAACTTTATGGAGATTTTGTGACTGAATTCGATTTGCAGCATGATTCTTATCACTGTTCCACAATTCTAGCCCATAAGGTACCATAGAGCCTGAGTAAACTGCTTCCAAAGTTCGAACCCAAGTCTGAAATGAAGGTCCATATAAATTATGATTTTTTAAAAAATCCAACTTTATGGAGATTTTGTGACTGAATTCGATTTGTACCACGATTTTTACCACGTTTCCAAAATTTCAGCCCATTTGGTACCATAGAGCCTGAGAAAACTGCTTCAAAAGTTCGAACCCAAGTCTGAAATTTGCGTTCATAAGAATTATGATTTTTCTAAGAATCAAACTTTATGGAGATTTTGTGACTGAATTCGATTTGCAGCATGATTCTTATCACTGTTCCACAATTCTAGCCCATTAGGTACCATAGAGCCTGAGAAAAATGCTTCCAAAGTTCGAACACAAGTCTGAAATTAGCGTCTATAAAAATTATAATTTTTTTTTAAATCCAACTTTATATAGATTTTGTGACTGAGTTTGATTTGCAGCATGATTCTTATCACTGTTCCACAATTCTAGCCCATTAGGTAACATAGAGCCTGAGAAAACTGCTTCCAAAGTTCGAACCCAAGTCTGAAATTAGCGTTCATAAGAATCATGATTTTTCTAAGAATCAAACTTTATGGAGATTTTGTGACTGAATTCGATTTGCAGCATGATTCTTATCACTGTTCCACAATTCTAGCCCATTAGGTACCATAGAGCCTGAGAAAACTGCTTCCAAAGTTCGAACCCAAGTCTGAAATGAAGGTCCATATAAATTATGATTTTTTTAAAAATCCAACTTTATGGAGATTTTGTGACTGAATTCGATTTGTATCACGATTCTTACCAAGTTTCCAAAATTTCAGCCCATTTGGTACCATAGAGCCTGAGAAAACTGCTTCCAAAGTTCGAACCCAAGTCTGAAATGAAGGTCCATATAAATTATGATTTTTTAAAAAATCCAACTTTATGGAGATTTTGTGACTGAATTCGATTTGTACCACGATTTTTACCACGTTTCCAAAATTTCAGCCCATTTGGTACCATAGAGCCTGAGAAAACTGCTTCCAAAGTTCGAACCCAAGTCTGAAATTTGCGTTCATAAGAATCATGATTTTTCTAAGAATCAAACTTTATGGAGATTTTGTGACTGAATTCGATTTGCAGCATGATTCTTATCACTGTTCCACAATTCTTGCCCATTAGGTACCATAGAGCCTGAGAAAAATGCTTCCAAAGTTCGAACACAAGTCTGAAATTAGCGTCCATAAAAATTATAATTTTTTTTTAAATCCAACTTTATATAGATTTTGTGACTGAGTTTGATTTGCAGCATGATTCTTATCACTGTTCCACAATTCTAGCCCATTAGGTACCATAGAGCCTGAGAAAACTGCTTCCAAAGTTCGAACCCAAGTATGAAATTAGCGTTCATAAGAATCATGATTTTTCTAAGAATCAAACTTAATGGAGATTTTGTGACTGATTTCGATTTGCAGCATGATTCTTATCACTGTTTACAATTCTAGCACATTAGGTACCATAGAGCCTGAGAAAACTGCTTCCAAAGTTCGAACCCAAGTCTGAAATGAAGGTCCATATAAATTATGATTTTTTAAAAAATCCAACTTCATGGAGATTTTGTGACTGAATTCGATTTTTACCACGATTTTTACCACGTTTCCAAAATTTCAGCCCATTTGGTACAATAGAGCCTGAGAAAACTGCTTCCAAAGTTCGAACCCAAGTCTGAAATGAAGGTCCATAAAAATTATGATTTATTGTAAAAATCCAACTTTATGGAGATTTTGTGACTGAATTCAATTTGCAGCATGATTCTTATCACTGTTCCACAATTCTAGCACATTAGGTACCATAGAGCCTGAGAAAACTGCTTCCAAAGTTCGAACCCAAGTCTGAAATGAAGGTCCATATAAATTATGATTTTTTTAAAAATCCAACTTTATGGAGATTTTGTGACTGAATTCGATTTGTATCACGATTCTTACCAAGTTTCCAAAATTTCAGCCCATTTGGTACCATAGAGCCTGAGAAAACTGCTTCCAAAGTTCGAACCCAAGTCTGAAAGTAGCGTCCATAAAAATTACGATTTTTTTTTAAATCCAACTTTATATAGATTTTGTGACTGAATTAGATTTGTACTACGATTCTTACCACTTTTCCAAAGTTTCAGCCCATTTGGTACCATAGAGCCTGAGAAAACTGCTTCCAAATTTCGAACCCAACTCTGAAATTAGCGTTCATAAGAATCATGATTTTTCTAAGAATCAAACTTTATGGAGATTTTGTGACTGAATTCGATTTGCAGCATGATTCTTATCACTGTTCCACAATTCTAGCCCATTAGGTACCATAGAGCCTGAGAAAACTGCTTCCAAAGTTCGAACCCAAGTCTGAAATAAGCGTTCATAAGAATCATGATTTTTCTAAGAATCAAACTTTATGGAGATTTTGTGACTGAATTCGATTTGCAGCATGATTCTTATCACTGTTTACAATTCTAGCCCATTAGGTACCATAGAGCCTGAGAAAACTGCTTCCAAAGTTCGAACCCAAGTCTGAAATGAAGGTCCATATAAATTATGATTTTTTAAAAAATCCAACTTCATGGAGATTTTGTGACTGAATTCGATTTTTACCACGATTTTTACCACGTTTCCAAAATTTCAGCCCATTTGGTACAATAGAGCCTGAGAAAACTGCTTCCAAAGTTCGAACCCAAGTCTGAAATGAAGGTCCATAAAAATTATGATTTATTGTAAAAATCCAACTTTATGGAGATTTTGTGACTGAATTCGATTTGCAGCATGATTCTTATCACTGTTCCACAATTCTAGCCCATTAGGTACCATAGAGCCTGAGAAAACTGCTTCCAAAGTTCGAACCCAAGTCTGAAATGAAGGTCCATATAAATTATGATTTTTTTAAAAATCCAACTTTATGGAGATTTTAAGACTGAATTCGATTTGTATCACGATTCTTACCAAGTTTCCAAAATTTCAGCCCATTTGGTACCATAGAGCCTGAGAAAACTGCTTCCAAAGTTCGAACCCAAGTCTGAAAGTAGCGTCCATAAAAATTACGATTTTTTTTTAAATCCAACTTTATATAGATTTTGTGACTGAATTAGATTTGTACTACGATTCTTACCACTTTTCCAAAGTTTCAGCCCATTTGGTACCATAGAGCCTGAGAAAACTGCTTCCAAAGTTCGAACCCAACTCTGAAATTAGCGTTCATAAGAATCATGATTTTTCTAAGAATCAAACTTTATGGAGATTTTGTGACTGAATTCGATTTGCAGCATGATTCTTATCACTGTTCCACAATTCTAGCCCATTAGGTACCATAGAGCCTGAGAAAACTGCTTCCAAAGTTCGAACCCAAGTCTGAAATTAGCGTTCATAAGAATCATGATTTTTCTAAGAATCAAACTTTATGGAGATTTTGTGACTGAATTCGATTTGCAGCATGATTCTTATCACTGTTTACAATTCTAGCCCATTAGGTACCATAGAGCCTGAGAAAACTGCTTCCAAAGTTCGAACCCAAGTCTGAAATGAAGGTCCATATAAATTATGATTTTTTAAAAAATCCAACTTCATGGAGATTTTGTGACTGAATTCGATTTTTACCACGATTTTTACCACGTTTCCAAAATTTCAGCCCATTTGGTACAATAGAGCCTGAGAAAACTGCTTCCAAAGTTCGAACCCAAGTCTGAAATGAAGGTCCATAAAAATTATGATTTATTGTAAAAATCCAACTTTATGGAGATTTTGTGACTGAATTCGATTTGCAGCATGATTCTTATCACTGTTCCACAATTCTAGCCCATTAGGTACCATAGAGCCTGAGAAAACTGCTTCCAAAGTTCGAACCCAAGTCTGAAATGAAGGTCCATATAAATTATGATTTTTTTAAAAATCAAACTTTATGGAGATTTTGTGACTGAATTCGATTTGTATCACGATTCTTACCAAGTTTCCAAAATTTCAGCCCATTTGGTACCATAGAGCCTGAGAAAACTGCTTCCAAAGTTCGAACCCAAGTCTGAAATGAAGGTCCATAAAAATTATGATTTATTGTAAAAATCGAACTTTATGGAGATTTTGTGACTGAATTCGATTTGCAGCATGATTCTTATCACTCTTCCACAATTCTAGCCCATTAGGTACCATAGAGCCTGAGAAAACTGCTTCCAAAGTTCGAACCCAAGTCTGAAATTAAGGTCCATATAAATTATGATTTTTTTAAAAATCCAACTTTATGGAGATTTTGTGACTGAATTCGATTTGTACCACGATTTTTACCACGTTTCCAAAATTTCAGCCCATTTGGTACCATAGAGCCTGAGAAAACTGCTTCCAAAGTTCGAACCCAAGTCTGAAATTAGCGTTCATAAGAATCATGATTTTTCTAAGAATCAAACTTTATGGAGATTTTGTGACTGAATTCGATTTGCAGCATGATTCTTATCACTGTTCCACGATTCTAGCCCATTAGGTACCATAGAGCCTGAGAAAAATGCTTCCAAAGTTCGAACCCAAGTCTGAAATGAAGGTCCATAAAAATTATGATTTTTTTTAAAATCCAACTTTATATAGATTTTGTGACTGAATTCGATTTGCAGCATGATTCTTATCACTTTTAACAATTCTAGCCCATTAGGTACCATAGAGCCTGAGAAAACTGCTTCCAAAGTTCGAACCCAAGTCTGAAATGAAGGTCCATATAAATTATGATTTTTTAAAAAATCAAACTTTATGGAGATTTTGTGACTGAATTCGATTTTTACCACGATTTTTACCACGTTTCCAAAATTTCAGCCCATTTGGTACCATAGAGCCTGAGAAAACTGCTTCCAAAGTTCGAACCCAAGTCTGAAATTTGCGTTCATAAGAATCATGATTTTTCTAAGAATCAAACTTTATGGAGATTTTGTGACTGAATTCGACTTTATGGAGATTTTGTGACTGAATTCGATTTGCAGCATGATTCTTATCACTGTTCCACAATTCTAGCCCATTAGGTACCATAGAGCCTGAGAAAAATGCTTCCAAAGTTCGAACACAAGTCTGAAATTAGCGTCCATAAAAATTATGATTTTTTTTAAAATCCAACTTCATATAGATTTTGTGACTGAATTTGATTTGTACCACGATTCTTACCACGTTTCCAAAATTTCAGCCCATTTGGTACCATAGAGCCTGAGAAAACTGCTTCCAAAGTTCGAACCCAAGTCTGAAATTTGCGTTCATAAGAATCATGATTTTTCTAAGAATCAAACTTTATGGAGATTTTGTGACTGAATTCGACTTTATGGAGATTTTGTGACTGAATTCGATTTGCAGCATGATTCTTATCACTGTTCCACAATTCTAGCCCATTAGGTACCATAGAGCCTGAGAAAAATGCTTCCAAAGTTCGAACACAAGTCTGAAATTAGCGTCCATAAAAATTATGATTTTTTTTAAAATCCAACTTTATATAGATTTTGTGACTGAATTTGATTTGTACCACGATTCTTACCACGTTTCCAAAATTTCAGCCCATTTGGTACCATAGAGCCTGAGAAAACTGCTTCCAAAGTTCGAACCCAACTCTGAAATTAGCTTTCATAAGAATCATGATTTTTCTAAGAATCAAACTTTATGGAGATTTTGTGACTGAATTCGATTTGCAGCATGATTCTTATCACTGTTCCACAATTCTAGCCCATTAGGTACCATAGAGCCTGAGAAAACTGCTTCCAAAGTTCGAACCCAAGTCTGAAATGAAGGTCCATATAAATTATGATTTTTTAAAAAATCCAACTTTATGGAGATTTTGTGACTGAATTCGATTTGTACCACGATTTTTACCACGTTTCCAAAATTTCAGCCCATTTGGTACCATAGAGCCTGAGAAAACTGCTTCCAAAGTTCGAACCCAAGTCTGAAATTAGCGTTCATAAGAATCATGATTTTTCTAAGAATCAAACTTTATGGAGATTTTGTGACTGAATTCGATTTGCAGCATGATTCTTATCACTGTTCCACAATTCTAGCCCATTAGGTACCATAGAGCCTGAGAAAACTGCTTCCAAAGTTCGAACCCAAGTCTGAAATGAAGGTCCATATAAATTATGATTTTTTTTAAAATCCAACTTTATGGAGATTTTGTGACTGAATTCGATTTGTACCACGATTTTTACCACGTTTCCAAAATTTCAGCCCATTTGGTACCATAGAGCCTGAGAAAACTGCTTCCAAAGTTCGAACCCAAGTCTGAAATGAAGGTCCATAAAAATTATGATTTATTGTAAAAATCCAACTTTATGGGGATTTTGTGACTGAATTCGATTTGCAGCATGATTCTTATCACTGTTCCACAATTCTAGCCCATTAGGTACCATAGAGCCTGAGAAAACTGCTTCCAAAGTTCGAACCCAAGTCTGAAATGAAGGTCCATATAAATTATGATTTTTTTAAAAATCAAACTTTATGGAGATTTTGTGACTGAATTCGATTTGTATCACGATTCTTACCAAGTTTCCAAAATTTCAGCCCATTTGGTACCATAGAGCCTGAGAAAACTGCTTCCAAAGTTCGAACCCAAGTCTGAAATGAAGGTCCATAAAAATTATGATTTATTGTAAAAATCGAACTTTATGGAGATTTTGTGACTGAATTCGATTTGCAGCATGATTCTTATCACTCTTCCACAATTCTAGCCCATTAGGTACCATAGAGCCTGAGAAAACTGCTTCCAAAGTTCGAACCCAAGTCTGAAATTAAGGTCCATATAAATTATGATTTTTTTAAAAATCCAACTTTATGGAGATTTTGTGACTGAATTCGATTTGTACCACGATTTTTACCACGTTTCCAAAATTTCAGCCCATTTGGTACCATAGAGCCTGAGAAAACTGCTTCCAAAGTTCGAACCCAAGTCTGAAATTAGCGTTCATAAGAATCATGATTTTTCTAAGAATCAAACTTTATGGAGATTTTGTGACTGAATTCGATTTGCAGCATGATTCTTATCACTGTTCCACGATTCTAGCCCATTAGGTACCATAGAGCCTGAGAAAAATGCTTCCAAAGTTCGAACCCAAGTCTGAAATGAAGGTCCATAAAAATTATGATTTTTTTTAAAATCCAACTTTATATAGATTTTGTGACTGAATTCGATTTGCAGCATGATTCTTATCACTTTTAACAATTCTAGCCCATTAGGTACCATAGAGCCTGAGAAAACTGCTTCCAAAGTTCGAACCCAAGTCTGAAATGAAGGTCCATATAAATTATGATTTTTTAAAAAATCAAACTTTATGGAGATTTTGTGACTGAATTCGATTTTTACCACGATTTTTACCACGTTTCCAAAATTTCAGCCCATTTGGTACCATAGAGCCTGAGAAAACTGCTTCCAAAGTTCGAACCCAAGTCTGAAATTTGCGTTCATAAGATTCATGATTTTTCTAAGAATCAAACTTTATGGAGATTTTGTGACTGAATTCGACTTTATGGAGATTTTGTGACTGAATTCGATTTGCAGCATGATTCTTATCACTGTTCCACAATTCTAGCCCATTAGGTACCATAGAGCCTGAGAAAAATGCTTCCAAAGTTCGAACACAAGTCTGAAATTAGCGTCCATAAAAATTATGATTTTTTTTAAAATCCAACTTTATATAGATTTTGTGACTGAATTTGATTTGTACCACGATTCTTACCACGTTTCCAAAATTTCAGCCCATTTGGTACCATAGAGCCTGAGAAAACTGCTTCCAAAGTTCGAACCCAAGTCTGAAATGAAGGTCCATATAAATTATGATTTTTTAAAAAATCCAACTTTATGGAGATTTTGTGACTGAATTCGATTTGTACCACGATTTTTACCACGTTTCCAAAATTTCAGCCCATTTGGTACCATAGAGCCTGAGAAAACTGCTTCCAAAGTTCGAACCCAAGTCTGAAATTAGCGTTCATAAGAATCATGATTTTTCTAAGAATCAAACTTTATGGAGATTTTGTGACTGAATTCGATTTGCAGCATGATTCTTATCACTGTTCCACAATTCTAGCCCATTAGGTACCATAGAGCCTGAGAAAACTGCTTCCAAAGTTCGAACCCAAGTCTGAAATGAAGGTCGATATAAATTATGATTTTTTTAAAAATCCAACTTTATGGAGATTTTGTGACTGAATTCGATTTGTATCACGATTCTTACCAAGTTTCCAAAATTTCAGCCCATTTGGTACCATAGAGCCTGAGAAAACTGCTTCCAAAGTTCGAACCCAAGTCTGAAATGAAGGTCCATATAAATTATGATTTTTTAAAAAATCCAACTTTATGGAGATTTTGTGACTGAATTCGATTTGTACCACGATTTTTACCACGTTTCCAAAATTTCAGCCCATTTGGTACCATAGAGCCTGAGAAAACTTCTTCCAAAGTTCGAACCCAAGTCTGAAATTTGCGTTCATAAGAATTATGATTTTTCTAAGAATCAAACTTTATGGAGATTTTGTGACTGAATTCGATTTGCAGCATGATTCTTATCACTGTTCCACAATTCTAGCCCATTAGGTACCATAGAGCCTGAGAAAAATGCTTCCAAAGTTCGAACACAAGTCTGAAATTAGCGTCCATAAAAATTATAATTTTTTTTTAAATCCAACTTTATATAGATTTTGTGACTGAGTTTGATTTGCAGCATGATTCTTATCACTGTTCCACAATTCTAGCCCATTAGGTAACATAGAGCCTGAGAAAACTGCTTCCAAAGTTCGAACCCAAGTCTGAAATTAGCGTTCATAAGAATCATGATTTTTCTAAGAATCAAACTTTATGGAGATTTTGTGACTGAATTCGATTTGCAGCATGATTCTTATCACTGTTCCACAATTCTAGCCCATTAGGTACCATAGAGCCTGAGAAAACTGCTTCCAAAGTTCGAACCCAAGTCTGAAATGAAGGTCCATATAAATTATGATTTTTTTAAAAATCCAACTTTATGGAGATTTTGTGACTGAATTCGATTTGTATCACGATTCTTACCAAGTTTCCAAAATTTCAGCCCATTTGGTACCATAGAGCCTGAGAAAACTGCTTCCAAAGTTCGAACCCAAGTCTGAAATGAAGGTCCATATAAATTATGATTTTTTAAAAAATCCAACTTTATGGAGATTTTGTGACTGAATTCGATTTGTACCACGATTTTTACCACGTTTCCAAAATTTCAGCCCATTTGGTACCATAGAGCCTGAGAAAACTGCTTCCAAAGTTCGAACCCAAGTCTGAAATTTGCGTTCATAAGAATCATGATTTTTCTAAGAATCAAACTTTATGGAGATTTTGTGACTGAATTCGATTTGCAGCATGATTCTTATCACTGTTCCACAATTCTAGCCCATTAGGTACCATAGAGCCTGAGAAAAATGCTTCCAAAGTTCGAACACAAGTCTGAAATTAGCGTCCATAAAAATTATAATTTTTTTTTAAATCCAACTTTATATAGATTTTGTGACTGAGTTTGATTTGCAGCATGATTCTTATCACTGTTCCACAATTCTAGCCCATTAGGTACCATAGAGCCTGAGAAAACTGCTTCCAAAGTTCGAACCCAAGTCTGAAATGAAGGTCCAAATAAATTATGATTTTTTAAAAAATCCAACTTTATGGAGATTTTGTGACTGAATTCGATTTGTACCACGATTTTTACCACGTTTCCAAAATTTCAGCCCATTTGGTACCATAGAGCCTGAGAAAACTGCTTCCAAAGTTCGAACCCAAGTCTGAAATTAGCGTTCATAAGAATCATGATTTTTCTAAGAATCAAACTTTATGGAGATTTTGTGACTGAATTCGATTTGCAGCATGATTCTTATCACTGTTCCACAATTCTAGCCCATTAGGTACCATAGAGCCTGAGAAAACTGCTTCCAAAGTTCGAACCCAAGTCTGAAATGAAGGTCCATATAAATTATGATTTTTTTAAAAATCCAACTTTATGGAGATTTTGTGACTGAATTCGATTTGTATCACGAATCTTACCAAGTTTCCAAAATTTCAGCCCATTTGGTACCATAGAGCCTGAGAAAACTGCTTCCAAAGTTCGAACCCAACTCTGAAATTAGCGTCAATAAGAATCATGATTTTTCTAAGAATCAAACTTTATGGAGATTTTGTGACTGAATTCGATTTGCAGCATGATTCTTATCACTGTTCCACAATTCTAGCCCATTAGGTACCATAGAGCCTGAGAAAACTGCTTCCAAAGTTCGAACCCAAGTCTGAAATTAGCGTTCATAAGAATCATGATTTTTCTAAGAATCAAACTTTATGGAGATTTTGTGACTGAATTCGATTTGCAGCATGATTCTTATCACTGTTCCACAATTCTAGCCCATTAGGTACCATAGAGCCTGAGAAAACTGCTTCCAAAGTTCGAACCCAAGTCTGAAATGAAGGTCCATATAAATTATGATTTTTTTTAAAATCCAACTTTATGGAGATTTTGTGACTGAATTCGATTTGTACCACGATTTTTACCACGTTTCCAAAATTTCAGCCCATTTGGTACCATAGAGCCTGAGAAAACTGCTTCCAAAGTTCGAACCCAAGTCTGAAATGAAGGTCCATAAAAATTATGATTTATTGTAAAAATCCAACTTTATGGGGATTTTGTGACTGAATTCGATTTGCAGCATGATTCTTATCACTGTTCCACAATTCTAGCCCATTAGGTACCATAGAGCCTGAGAAAACTGCTTCCAAAGTTCGAACCCAAGTCTGAAATGAAGGTCCATATAAATTATGATTTTTTTAAAAATCAAACTTTATGGAGATTTTGTGACTGAATTCGATTTGTATCACGATTCTTACCAAGTTTCCAAAATTTCAGCCCATTTGGTACCATAGAGCCTGAGAAAACTGCTTCCAAAGTTCGAACCCAAGTCTGAAATGAAGGTCCATAAAAATTATGATTTATTGTAAAAATCGAACTTTATGGAGATTTTGTGACTGAATTCGATTTGCAGCATGATTCTTATCACTCTTCCACAATTCTAGCCCATTAGGTACCATAGAGCCTGAGAAAACTGCTTCCAAAGTTCGAACCCAAGTCTGAAATTAAGGTCCATATAAATTATGATTTTTTTAAAAATCCAACTTTATGGAGATTTTGTGACTGAATTCGATTTGTACCACGATTTTTACCACGTTTCCAAAATTTCAGCCCATTTGGTACCATAGAGCCTGAGAAAACTGCTTCCAAAGTTCGAACCCAAGTCTGAAATTAGCGTTCATAAGAATCATGATTTTTCTAAGAATCAAACTTTATGGAGATTTTGTGACTGAATTCGATTTGCAGCATGATTCTTATCACTGTTCCACGATTCTAGCCCATTAGGTACCATAGAGCCTGAGAAAAATGCTTCCAAAGTTCGAACCCAAGTCTGAAATGAAGGTCCATAAAAATTATGATTTTTTTTAAAATCCAACTTTATATAGATTTTGTGACTGAATTCGATTTGCAGCATGATTCTTATCACTTTTAACAATTCTAGCCCATTAGGTACCATAGAGCCTGAGAAAACTGCTTCCAAAGTTCGAACCCAAGTCTGAAATGAAGGTCCATATAAATTATGATTTTTTAAAAAATCAAACTTTATGGAGATTTTGTGACTGAATTCGATTTTTACCACGATTTTTACCACGTTTCCAAAATTTCAGCCCATTTGGTACCATAGAGCCTGAGAAAACTGCTTCCAAAGTTCGAACCCAAGTCTGAAATTTGCGTTCATAAGATTCATGATTTTTCTAAGAATCAAACTTTATGGAGATTTTGTGACTGAATTCGACTTTATGGAGATTTTGTGACTGAATTCGATTTGCAGCATGATTCTTATCACTGTTCCACAATTCTAGCCCATTAGGTACCATAGAGCCTGAGAAAAATGCTTCCAAAGTTCGAACACAAGTCTGAAATTAGCGTCCATAAAAATTATGATTTTTTTTAAAATCCAACTTTATATAGATTTTGTGACTGAATTTGATTTGTACCACGATTCTTACCACGTTTCCAAAATTTCAGCCCATTTGGTACCATAGAGCCTGAGAAAACTGCTTCCAAAGTTCGAACCCAACTCTGAAATTAGCTTTCATAAGAATCATGATTTTTCTAAGAATCAAACTTTATGGAGATTTTGTGACTGAATTCGATTTGCAGCATGATTCTTATCACTGTTCCACAATTCTAGCCCATTAGGTACCATAGAGCCTGAGAAAACTGCTTCCAAAGTTCGAACCCAAGTCTGAAATGAAGGTCCATATAAATTATGATTTTTTAAAAAATCCAACTTTATGGAGATTTTGTGACTGAATTCGATTTGTACCACGATTTTTACCACGTTTCCAAAATTTCAGCCCATTTGGTACCATAGAGCCTGAGAAAACTGCTTCCAAAGTTCGAACCCAAGTCTGAAATTAGCGTTCATAAGAATCATGATTTTTCTAAGAATCAAACTTTATGGAGATTTTGTGACTGAATTCGATTTGCAGCATGATTCTTATCACTGTTCCACAATTCTAGCCCATTAGGTACCATAGAGCCTGAGAAAACTGCTTCCAAAGTTCGAACCCAAGTCTGAAATGAAGGTCGATATAAATTATGATTTTTTTAAAAATCCAACTTTATGGAGATTTTGTGACTGAATTCGATTTGTATCACGATTCTTACCAAGTTTCCAAAATTTCAGCCCATTTGGTACCATAGAGCCTGAGAAAACTGCTTCCAAAGTTCGAACCCAAGTCTGAAATGAAGGTCCATATAAATTATGATTTTTTAAAAAATCCAACTTTATGGAGATTTTGTGACTGAATTCGATTTGTACCACGATTTTTACCACGTTTCCAAAATTTCAGCCCATTTGGTACCATAGAGCCTGAGAAAACTTCTTCCAAAGTTCGAACCCAAGTCTGAAATTTGCGTTCATAAGAATTATGATTTTTCTAAGAATCAAACTTTATGGAGATTTTGTGACTGAATTCGATTTGCAGCATGATTCTTATCACTGTTCCACAATTCTAGCCCATTAGGTACCATAGAGCCTGAGAAAAATGCTTCCAAAGTTCGAACACAAGTCTGAAATTAGCGTCCATAAAAATTATAATTTTTTTTTAAATCCAACTTTATATAGATTTTGTGACTGAGTTTGATTTGCAGCATGATTCTTATCACTGTTCCACAATTCTAGCCCATTAGGTAACATAGAGCCTGAGAAAACTGCTTCCAAAGTTCGAACCCAAGTCTGAAATTAGCGTTCATAAGAATCATGATTTTTCTAAGAATCAAACTTTATGGAGATTTTGTGACTGAATTCGATTTGCAGCATGATTCTTATCACTGTTCCACAATTCTAGCCCATTAGGTACCATAGAGCCTGAGAAAACTGCTTCCAAAGTTCGAACCCAAGTCTGAAATGAAGGTCCATATAAATTATGATTTTTTTAAAAATCCAACTTTATGGAGATTTTGTGACTGAATTCGATTTGTATCACGATTCTTACCAAGTTTCCAAAATTTCAGCCCATTTGGTACCATAGAGCCTGAGAAAACTGCTTCCAAAGTTCGAACCCAAGTCTGAAATGAAGGTCCATATAAATTATGATTTTTTAAAAAATCCAACTTTATGGAGATTTTGTGACTGAATTCGATTTGTACCACGATTTTTACCACGTTTCCAAAATTTCAGCCCATTTGGTACCATAGAGCCTGAGAAAACTGCTTCCAAAGTTCGAACCCAAGTCTGAAATTTGCGTTCATAAGAATCATGATTTTTCTAAGAATCAAACTTTATGGAGATTTTGTGACTGAATTCGATTTGCAGCATGATTCTTATCACTGTTCCACAATTCTAGCCCATTAGGTACCATAGAGCCTGAGAAAAATGCTTCCAAAGTTCGAACACAAGTCTGAAATTAGCGTCCATAAAAATTATAATTTTTTTTTAAATCCAACTTTATATAGATTTTGTGACTGAGTTTGATTTGCAGCATGATTCTTATCACTGTTCCACAATTCTAGCCCATTAGGTACCATAGAGCCTGAGAAAACTGCTTCCAAAGTTCGAACCCAAGTCTGAAATGAAGGTCCAAATAAATTATGATTTTTTAAAAAATCCAACTTTATGGAGATTTTGTGACTGAATTCGATTTGTACCACGATTTTTACCACGTTTCCAAAATTTCAGCCCATTTGGTACCATAGAGCCTGAGAAAACTGCTTCCAAAGTTCGAACCCAAGTCTGAAATTAGCGTTCATAAGAATCATGATTTTTCTAAGAATCAAACTTTATGGAGATTTTGTGACTGAATTCGATTTGCAGCATGATTCTTATCACTGTTCCACAATTCTAGCCCATTAGGTACCATAGAGCCTGAGAAAACTGCTTCCAAAGTTCGAACCCAAGTCTGAAATGAAGGTCCATATAAATTATGATTTTTTTAAAAATCCAACTTTATGGAGATTTTGTGACTGAATTCGATTTGTATCACGAATCTTACCAAGTTTCCAAAATTTCAGCCCATTTGGTACCATAGAGCCTGAGAAAACTGCTTCCAAAGTTCGAACCCAACTCTGAAATTAGCGTCAATAAGAATCATGATTTTTCTAAGAATCAAACTTTATGGAGATTTTGTGACTGAATTCGATTTGCAGCATGATTCTTATCACTGTTCCACAATTCTAGCCCATTAGGTACCATAGAGCCTGAGAAAACTGCTTCCAAAGTTCGAACCCAAGTCTGAAAGTAGCGTCCATAAAAATTATGATTTTTTTTTTTAAATCCAACTTTATATAGATTTTGTGACTGAATTAGATTTGTACTACGATTCTTACCACTTTTCCAAAGTTTCAGCCCATTTGGTACCATAGAGCCTGAGAAAACTGCTTCCAAAGTTCGAACCCAACTCTGAAATTAGCGTCAATAAGAATCATGATTTTTCTAAGAATCAAACTTTATGGAGATTTTGTGACTGAATTCGATTTGCAGCATGATTCTTATCACTGTTCCACAATTCTAGCCCATTAGGTACCATAGAGCCTGAGAAAACTGCTTCCAAAGTTCGAACCCAAGTCTGAAATGAAGGTCCATATAAATTATAATTTTTTTAAAAATCCAACTTTATGGAGATTTTGTGACTGAATTCGATTTGTACCACGATTTTTACCACGTTTCCAAAATTTCAGCCCATTTAGTACCATAGAGCCTGAGAAAACTGCTTCCAAAGTTCGAACCCAAGTCTGAAATTAGCGTTCATAAGAATCATGATTTTTCTAAGAATCAAACTTTATGGAGATTTTGTGACTGAATTCGATTTGCAGCATGATTCTTATCACTGTTCCACAATTCTAGCCCATTAGGTACCATAGAGCCTGAGAAAAATGCTTCCAAAGTTCGAACACAAGTCTGAAATTAGCGTCCATAAAAATTATGATTTTTTTAAAATCCAACTTTATATAGATTTTGTGACTGAATTCGATTTGCAGCATGATTCTTATCAATGTTTACAATTCTAGCCCATTAGGTACCATAGAGCCTGAGAAAACTGCTTCCAAAGTTCGAACCCAAGTCTGAAATGAAGGTCCATATAAATTATGATTTTTTAAAAAATCCAACTTTATGGAGATTTTGTGACTGAATTCGATTTTTACCACGATTTTTACCACGTTTCCAAAATTTCAGCCCATTTGGTACCATAGAGCCTGAGAAAACTGCTTCCAAAGTTCGAACCCAACTCTGAAATTAGTTCATAAGAATTAGTTCATAAGAATCACGATTTTTCTAAGAATCAAACTTTATGGAGATTTTGTGACTGAATTCGATTTGCAGCATGATTCTTATCACTGTTCCAAAATTCTAGCCCTTTAGGTACCATAGAGCCTGAGAAAACTGCTTCCAAAGTTCGAACCCAAGTCTGAAATGAAGGTCCATATAAATTATGATTTTTTTTAAAATCCAACTTTATGGAGATTTTGTGACTGAATTCGATTTGTACCACGATTTTTACCACGTTTCCAAAATTTTAGCCCATTTGGTACCATAGAGCCTGAGAAAACTGCTTCCAAAATTCGAACACAACTCTGAAATTAGCGTTCATAAGAATCATGATTTTTCTAAGAATCAAACTTTATGGAGATTTTGTGACTGAATTCGATTTGCAGCATGATTCTTATCACTGTTCCACAATTCTAGCCCATAAGGTACCATAGAGCCTGAGTAAACTGCTTCCAAAGTTCGAACCCAAGTCTGAAATGAAGGTCCATATAAATTATGATTTTTTAAAAAATCCAACTTTATGGAGATTTTGTGACTGAATTCGATTTGTACCACGATTTTTACCACGTTTCCAAAATTTCAGCCCATTTGGTACCATAGAGCCTGAGAAAACTGCTTCAAAAGTTCGAACCCAAGTCTGAAATTAGCGTTCATAAGAATCATGATTTTTCTAAGAATCAAACTTTATGGAGATTTTGTGACTGAATTCGATTTGCAGCATGATTCTTATCACTGTTCCACAATTCTAGCCCATTAGGTACCATAGAGCCTGAGTAAACTGCTTCCAAAGTTCGAACCCAAGTCTGAAATGAAGGTCCATATAAATTATGATTTTTTAAAAAAATCCAACTTTATGGAGATTTTGTGACTGAATTCGATTTGTACCACGATTTTTACCACGTTTCCAAAATTTCAGCCCATTTGGTACCATAGAGCCTGAGAAAACTGCTTCCAAAGTTCGAACCCAAGTCTGAAATTAGCGTTCATAAGAATCATGATTTTTCTAAGAATCAAACTTTATGGAGATTTTGTGACTGAATTCGATTTGCAGCATGATTCTTATCACTGTTCCACAATTCTAGCCCATTAGGTACCATAGAGCCTGAGAAAACTGCTTCCAAAGTTCGAACCCAAGTCTGAAATGAAGGTCCATATAAATTATGATTTTTTTAAAAATCCAACTTTATGGAGATTTTGTGACTGAATTCGATTTGTATCACGATTCTTACCAAGTTTCCAAAATTCCAGCCCATTTGGTACCATAGAGCCTGAGAAAACTGCTTCCAAAGTTCGAACCCAAGTCTGAAATGAAGGTCCATATAAATTATGATTTTTTAAAAAATCCAACTTTATGGAGATTTTGTGACTGAATTCGATTTGTACCACGATTTTTACCACGTTTCCAAAATTTCAGCCCATTTGGTACCATAGAGCCTGAGAAAACTGCTTCCAAAGTTCGAACCCAAGTCTGAAATTTGCGTTCATAAGAATCATGATTTTTCTAAGAATCAAACTTTATGGAGATTTTGTGACTGAATTCGATTTGCAGCATGATTCTTATCACTGTTCCACAATTCTTGCCCATTAGGTACCATAGAGCCTGAGAAAAATGCTTCCAAAGTTCGAACACAAGTCTGAAATTAGCGTCCATAAAAATTATAATTTTTTTTTAAATCCAACTTTATATAGATTTTGTGACTGAGTTTGATTTGCAGCATGATTCTTATCACTGTTCCACAATTCTAGCCCATTAGGTACCATAGAGCCTGAGAAAACTGCTTCCAAAGTTCGAACCCAAGTCTGAAATGAAGGTCCATATAAATTATGATTTTTTAAAAAATCCAACTTTATGGAGATTTTGTGACTGAATTCGATTTGTACCACGATTTTTACCACGTTTCCAAAATTTCAGCCCATTTGGTACCATAGAGCCTGAGAAAACTGCTTCCAAAGTTCGAACCCAAGTCTGAAATTAGCGTTCATAAGAATCATGATTTTTCTAAGAATCAAACTTTATGGAGATTTTGTGACTGAATTCGATTTGCAGCATGATTCTTATCACTGGTCCAAAATTCTAGCCCTTTAGGTACCATAGAGCCTGAGAAAACTGCTTCCAAAGTTCGAACACAACTCTGAAATTAGCGTTCATAAGAATCATGATTTTTCTAAGAATCAAACTTTATGGAGATTTTGTGACTGAATTCGATTTGCAGCATGATTCTTATCACTGTTCCACAATTCTAGCCCATAAGGTACCATAGAGCCTGAGTAAACTGCTTCCAAAGTTCGAACCCAAGTCTGAAATGAAGGTCCATATAAATTATGATTTTTTAAAAAATCCAACTTTATGGAGATTTTGTGACTGAATTCGATTTGTACCACGATTTTTACCACGTTTCCAAAATTTCAGCCCATTTGGTACCATAGAGCCTGAGAAAACTGCTTCAAAAGTTCGAACCCAAGTCTGAAATTAGCGTTCATAAGAATCATGATTTTTCTAAGAATCAAACTTTATGGAGATTTTGTGACTGAATTCGATTTGCAGCATGATTCTTATCACTGTTCCACAATTCTAGCCCATTAGGTACCATAGAGCCTGAGTAAACTGCTTCCAAAGTTCGAACCCAAGTCTGAAATGAAGGTCCATATAAATTATGATTTTTTAAAAAAATCCAACTTTATGGAGATTTTGTGACTGAATTCGATTTGTACCACGATTTTTACCACGTTTCCAAAATTTCAGCCCATTTGGTACCATAGAGCCTGAGAAAACTGCTTCCAAAGTTCGAACCCAAGTCTGAAATTAGCGTTCATAAGAATCATGATTTTTCTAAGAATCAAACTTTATGGAGATTTTGTGACTGAATTCGATTTGCAGCATGATTCTTATCACTGTTCCACAATTCTAGCCCATTAGGTACCATAGAGCCTGAGAAAACTGCTTCCAAAGTTCGAACCCAAGTCTGAAATGAAGGTCCATATAAATTATGATTTTTTTAAAAATCCAACTTTATGGAGATTTTGTGACTGAATTCGATTTGTATCACGATTCTTACCAAGTTTCCAAAATTCCAGCCCATTTGGTACCATAGAGCCTGAGAAAACTGCTTCCAAAGTTCGAACCCAAGTCTGAAATGAAGGTCCATATAAATTATGATTTTTTAAAAAATCCAACTTTATGGAGATTTTGTGACTGAATTCGATTTGTACCACGATTTTTACCACGTTTCCAAAATTTCAGCCCATTTGGTACCATAGAGCCTGAGAAAACTGCTTCCAAAGTTCGAACCCAAGTCTGAAATTTGCGTTCATAAGAATCATGATTTTTCTAAGAATCAAACTTTATGGAGATTTTGTGACTGAATTCGATTTGCAGCATGATTCTTATCACTGTTCCACAATTCTTGCCCATTAGGTACCATAGAGCCTGAGAAAAATGCTTCCAAAGTTCGAACACAAGTCTGAAATTAGCGTCCATAAAAATTATAATTTTTTTTTAAATCCAACTTTATATAGATTTTGTGACTGAGTTTGATTTGCAGCATGATTCTTATCACTGTTCCACAATTCTAGCCCATTAGGTACCATAGAGCCTGAGAAAACTGCTTCCAAAGTTCGAACCCAAGTCTGAAATGAAGGTCCATATAAATTATGATTTTTTAAAAAATCCAACTTTATGGAGATTTTGTGACTGAATTCGATTTGTACCACGATTTTTACCACGTTTCCAAAATTTCAGCCCATTTGGTACCATAGAGCCTGAGAAAACTGCTTCCAAAGTTCGAACCCAAGTCTGAAATTAGCGTTCATAAGAATCATGATTTTTCTAAGAATCAAACTTTATGGAGATTTTGTGACTGAATTCGATTTGCAGCATGATTCTTATCACTGGTCCAAAATTCTAGCCCTTTAGGTACCATAGAGCCTGAGAAAACTGCTTCCAAAGTTCGAACCCAAGTCTGAAATGAAGGTCCATATAAATTATGATTTTTTAAAAAATCCAACTTCATGGAGATTTTGTGACTGAATTCGATTTTTACCACGATTTTTACCACGTTTCCAAAATTTCAGCCCATTTGGTACCATAGAGCCTGAGAAAACTGCTTCCAAAGTTCGAACCCAACTCTGAAATTAGCGTTCATAAGAATCATGATTTTTCTAAGAATCAAACTTTATGGAGATTTTGTGACTGAATTCGATTTGCAGCATGATTCTTATCACTGTTCCAAAATTCTAGCCCTTTAGGTACCATAGAGCCTGAGAAAACTGCTTCCAAAGTTCGAACCCAAGTCTGAAATTAGCGTTCATAAGAATCATGATTTTTCTAAGAATCAAACTTTATGGAGATTTTGTGAAAGAATTCGATTTGCAGCATGATTCTTATCACTGTTCCACAATTCTAGCCCATTAGGTACCATAGAGCCTGAGAAAACTGCTTCCAAAGTTCGAACCCAAGTCTGAAATGAAGGTCCATATAAATTATGATTTTTTAAAAAATCCAACTTTATGGAGATTTTGTGACTGAATTCGATTTTTACCACGACTTTTACCACGTTTCCAAAATTCCAGCCCATTTGGTACCATAGAGCCTGAGAAAACTGCTTCCAAAGTTCGAACCCAACTCTGAAATTAGCGTTCATAAGAATCATGATTTTTCTAAGAATCAAACTTTATGGAGATTTTGTGACTGAATTCGATTTGCAGCATGATTCTTATCACTGTTCCAAAATTCTAGCCCTTTAGGTACCATAGAGCCTGAGAAAACTGCTTCCAAAGTTCGAACCCAAGTCTGAAATGAAGGTCCATATAAATTATGATTTTTTAAAAAATCCAACTTCATGGAGATTTTGTGACTGAATTCGATTTTTACCACGATTTTTACCACGTTTCCAAAATTTCAGCCCATTTGGTACAATAGAGCCTGAGAAAACTGCTTCCAAAGTTCGAACCCAACTCTGAAATTAGCGTTCATAAGAATCATGATTTTTCTAAGAATCAAACTTTATGGAGATTTTGTGACTGAATTCGATTTGCAGCATGATTCTTATCACTGTTCCACAATTCTAGCCCATTAGGTACCATAGAGCCTGAGAAAACTGCTTCCAAAGTTCGAACCCAAGTCTGAAATTAGCGTTCATAAGAATCATGATTTTTCTAAGAATCAAACTTTATGGAGATTTTGTGACTGAATTCGATTTGCAGCATGATTCTTATCACTGTTCCACAATTCTAGCCCATTAGGTACCATAGAGCCTGAGAAAACTGCTTCCAAAGTTCGAACCCAAGTCTGAAATTAGCGTTCATAAGAATCATGATTTTTCTAAGAATCAAACTTTATGGAGATTTTGTGACTGAATTCGATTTGCAGCATGATTCTTATCACTGTTCCACAATTCTAGCCCATTAGGTACCATAGAGCCTGAGAAAACTGCTTACAAAGTTCGAACCCAAAACTGAAATGAAGGTCCATATAAATTATGATTTTTAAAAAAATCCAACTTTATGGAGATTTTGTGACTGAATTCGATTTGTACCACGATTTTTACCACGTTTCCAAAATTTCAGCCCATTTGGTACAATAGAGCCTGAGAAAACTGCTTCCAAAGTTCGAACCCAACTCTGAAATTAGCGTTCATAAGAATCATGATTTTTCTAAGAATCAAACTTTATGGAGATTTTGTGACTGAATTCGATTTGCAGCATGATTCTTATCACTGTTCCACAATTCTAGCCCATTAGGTACCATAGAGCCTGAGAAAACTGCTTCCAAAGTTCGAACCCAAGTCTGAAATGAAGGTCCATATAAATTATGATTTTTTAAAAATCCAACTTTATGGAGATTTTGTGACTGAATTCGATTTGTACCACGATTTTTACCACGTTTCCAAAATTTCAGCCCATTTGGTACCATAGAGCCTGAGAAAACTGCTTCCAAAGTTCGAACCCAAGTCTGAAATTAGCGTTCATAAGAATCATGATTTTTCTAAGAATCAAACTTTATGGAGATTTTGTGAAAGAATTCGATTTGCAGCATGATTCTTATCACTGTTCCACAATTCTAGCCCATTAGGTACCATAGAGCCTGAGAAAACTGCTTCCAAAGTTCGAACCCAAGTCTGAAATGAAGGTCCATATAAATTATGATTTTTAAAAAAATCCAACTTTATGGAGATTTTGTGACTGAATTCGATTTGTACCACGATTTTTACCACGTTTCCAAAATTTCAGCCCATTTGGTACAATAGAGCCTGAGAAAACTGCTTCCAAAGTTCGAACCCAACTCTGAAATTAGCGTTCATAAGAATCATGATTTTTCTAAGAATCAAACTTTATGGAGATTTTGTGACTGAATTCGATTTGCAGCATGATTCTTATCACTGTTCCACAATTCTAGCCCATTAGGTACCATAGAGCCTGAGAAAACTGCTTCCAAAGTTCGAACCCAAGTCTGAAATGAAGGTCCATATAAATTATGATTTTTTAAAAATCCAACTTTATGGAGATTTTGTGACTGAATTCGATTTGTACCACGATTTTTACCACGTTTCCAAAATTTCAGCCCATTTGGTACCATAGAGCCTGAGAAAACTGCTTCCAAAGTTCGAACCCAAGTCTGAAATTAGCGTTCATAAGAATCATGATTTTTCTAAGAATCAAACTTTATGGAGATTTTGTGAAAGAATTCGATTTGCAGCATGATTCTTATCACTGTTCCACAATTCTAGCCCATTAGGTACCATAGAGCCTGAGAAAACTGCTTCCAAAGTTCGAACCCAAGTCTGAAATGAAGGTCCATATAAATTATGATTTTTAAAAAATCCAACTTTATGGAGATTTTGTGACTGAATTCGATTTTTACCACGATTTTTACAACGTTTCCAAAATTTCAGCCCATTTGGTACCATAGAGCCTGAGAAAACTGCTTCCAAAGTTCGAACCCAACTCTGAAATTAGCGTTCATAAGAATCATGATTTTTCTAAGAATCAAACTTTATGGAGATTTTGTGACTGAATTCGATTTGCAGCATGATTCTTATCACTGTTCCAAAATTCTAGCCCCTTAGGTACCAAAGAGCCTGAGAAAACTGCTTACAAAGTTCAAACCCAAGTCTGAAATTAGCGTCCATAAAAATTATGATTTTTTTAAAAATCCAACTTTATGGAGATTTTGTGACTGAATTCGATTTGTACCACGATTTTTACCACGTTTCCAAAATTTCAGCCCATTTGGTACCATAGAGGCTGAGAAAACTGCTTCCAAAGTTCGAACCCAACTCTGAAATTAGCGTTCATAAGAATCATGATTTTTCTAAGAATCAAACTTTATGGAGATTTTGTGACTGAATTCGATTTGCAGCATGATTCTTATCACTGTTTACAATTCTAGCCCATTAGGTACCATAGAGCCTGAGAAAACTGCTTCCAAAGTTCGAACCCAAGTCTGAAATGAAGGTCCATATAAATTATGATTTTTAAAAAAATCCAACTTTATGGAGATTTTGTGACTGAATTCGATTTTTACCACGATTTTTACCACGATTTTTACCACGTTTCCAAAATTTCAGCCCATTTGGTACCATAGAGCCTGAGAAAACTGCTTCCAAAGTTCGAACCCAACTCTGAAATTAGCGTTCATAAGAATCGTGATTTTTCTAAGAATCAAACTTTATGGAGATTTTGTGACTGAATTCGATTTGCAGCATGATTCTTATCACTGTTCCAAAATTCTAGCCCTTTAGGTACCATAGAGCCTGAGAAAACTGCTTCCAAAGTTCAAACCCAAGTCTGAAATTAGCGTCCATAAAAATTATGATTTTTTTAAAAATCCAACTTTATGGAGATTTTGTGACTGAATTCGATTTGTACCACGATTTTTACCACGTTTCCAAAATTTCAGCCCATTTGGTACCATAGAGCCTGAGAAAACTGCTTCCAAAGTTCGAACCCAACTCTGAAATTAGCGTTCATAAGAATCATGATTTTTCTAAGAATCAAACTTTATGGAGATTTTGTGACTGAATTCGATTTGCAGCATGATTCTTATCACTGTTTACAATTCTAGCCCATTAGGTACCATAGAGCCTGAGAAAACTGCTTCCAAAGTTCGAACCCAAGTCTGAAATGAAGGTCCATATAAATTATGATTTTTTAAAAAATCCAACTTCATGGAGATTTTGTGACTGAATTCGATTTTTACCACGATTTTTACCACGTTTCCGAAATTTCAGCCCATTTGGTACAAAAGAGCCTGAGAAAACTGCTTCCAAAGTTCGAACCCAACTCTGAAATTAGCGTTCATAAGAATCATGATTTTTCTAAGAATCAAACTTTATGGAGATTTTGTGACTGAATTCGATTTGCAGCATGATTCTTATCACTGTTCCACAATTCTAGCCCATTAGGTACCATAGAGCCTGAGAAAACTGCTTCCAAAGTTCGAACCCAAGTCTGAAATGAAGGTCCATATAAATTATGATTTTTTAAAAATCCAACTTTATGGAGATTTTGTGACTGAATTCGATTTGTACCACGATTTTTACCACGTTTCCAAAATTTCAGCCCATTTGGTACCATAGAGCCTGAGAAAACTGCTTCCAAAGTTCGAACCCAAGTCTGAAATTAGCGTTCATAAGAATCATGATTTTTCTAAGAATCAAACTTTATGGAGATTTTGTGAAAGAATTCGATTTGCAGCATGATTCTTATCACTGTTTACAATTCTAGCCCATTTGGTACCATAGAGCCTGAGAAAACTGCTTCCAAAGTTCGAACCCAAGTCTGAAATTAGCGTTCATAAGAATCATGATTTTTCTAAGAATCAAACTTTATGGAGATTTTGTGAAAGAATTCGATTTGCAGCATGATTCTTATCACTGTTCCACAATTCTAGCCCATAAGGTACCATAGAGCCTGAGAAAACTGCTTCCAAAGTTCGAACCCAAGTCTGAAATGAAGGTCCATATAAATTATGATTTTTTAAAAAATCCAACTTTATGGAGATTTTGTGACTGAATTCGATTTTTACCACGATTTTTACCACGTTTCCAAAATTTCAGCCCATTTGGTACCATAGAGCCTGAGAAAACTGCTTCCAAAGTTCGAACCCAACTCTGAAATTAGCGTTCATAAGAATCATGATTTTTCTAAGAATCAAACTTTATGGAGATTTTGTGACTGAATTCGATTTGCAGCATGATTCTTATCACTGTTTACAATTCTAGCCCATTAGGTACCATAGAGCCTGAGAAAACTGCTTCCAAAGTTCGAACCCAAGTCTGAAATGAAGGTCCATATAAATTATGATTTTTTAAAAAATCCAACTTCATGGAGATTTTGTGACTGAATTCGATTTTTACCACGATTTTTACCACGTTTCCGAAATTTCAGCCCATTTGGTACAAAAGAGCCTGAGAAAACTGCTTCCAAAGTTCGAACCCAACTCTGAAATTAGCGTTCATAAGAATCATGATTTTTCTAAGAATCAAACTTTATGGAGATTTTGTGACTGAATTCGATTTGCAGCATGATTCTTATCACTGTTCCACAATTCTAGCCCATTAGGTACCATAGAGCCTGAGAAAACTGCTTCCAAAGTTCGAACCCAAGTCTGAAATGAAGGTCCATATAAATTATGATTTTTTAAAAATCCAACTTTATGGAGATTTTGTGACTGAATTCGATTTGTACCACGATTTTTACCACGTTTCCAAAATTTCAGCCCATTTGGTACCATAGAGCCTGAGAAAACTGCTTCCAAAGTTCGAACCCAAGTCTGAAATTAGCGTTCATAAGAATCATGATTTTTCTAAGAATCAAACTTTATGGAGATTTTGTGAAAGAATTCGATTTGCAGCATGATTCTTATCACTGTTTACAATTCTAGCCCATTTGGTACCATAGAGCCTGAGAAAACTGCTTCCAAAGTTCGAACCCAAGTCTGAAATTAGCGTTCATAAGAATCATGATTTTTCTAAGAATCAAACTTTATGGAGATTTTGTGAAAGAATTCGATTTGCAGCATGATTCTTATCACTGTTCCACAATTCTAGCCCATAAGGTACCATAGAGCCTGAGAAAACTGCTTCCAAAGTTCGAACCCAAGTCTGAAATGAAGGTCCATATAAATTATGATTTTTTAAAAAATCCAACTTTATGGAGATTTTGTGACTGAATTCGATTTTTACCACGATTTTTACCACGTTTCCAAAATTTCAGCCCATTTGGTACCATAGAGCCTGAGAAAACTGCTTCCAAAGTTCGAACCCAACTCTGAAATTAGCGTTCATAAGAATCATGATTTTTCTAAGAATCAAACTTTATGGAGATTTTGTGACTGAATTCGATTTGCAGCATGATTCTTATCACTGTTCCACAATTCTAGCCCATTAGGTACCATAGAGCCTGAGAAAACTGCTTCCAAAGTTCGAACCCAAGTCTGAAATGAAGGTCCATATAAATTATGATTTTTTAAAAAATCCAACTTTATGGAGATTTTGTGACTGAATTCGATTTTTACCACGACTTTTACCACGTTTCCAAAATTTCAGCCCATTTGGTACCATAGAGCCTGAGAAAACTGCTTCCAAAGTTCGAACCCAACTCTGAAATTAGCGTTCATAAGAATCATGATTTTTCTAAGAATCAAACTTTATTTAGATTTTGTGACTGAATTCGATTTGCAGCATGATTCTTATCACTGTTCCAAAATTCTAGCCCTTTAGGTACCATAGAGCCTGAGAAAACTGCTTCCAAAGATCGAACCCAAGTCTGAAATGAAGGTCCATATAAATTATGATTTTTTAAAAAATCCAACTTCATGGAGATTTTGTGACTGAATTCGATTTTTACCACGATTTTTACCACGTTTCCAAAATTTCAGCCCATTTGGTACAATAGAGCCTGAGAAAACTGCTTCCAAAGTTCGAACCCAACTCTGAAATTAGCGTTCATAAGAATCATGATTTTTCTAAGAATCAAACTTTATGGAGATTTTGTGACTGAATTCGATTTGCAGCATGATTCTTATCACTGTTCCACAATTCTAGCCCATTAGGTACCATAGAGCCTGAGAAAACTGCTTCCAAAGTTCGAACCCAAGTCTGAAATGAAAGTCCATATAAATTATGATTTTTTAAAAATCCAACTTTATGGAGATTTTGTGACTGAATTCGATTTGTACCACGATTTTTACCACGTTTCCAAAATTTCAGCCCATTTGGTACCATAGAGCCTGAGAAAACTGCTTCCAAAGTTCGAACCCAAGTCTGAAATTAGCGTTCATAAGAATCATGATTTTTCTAAGAATCAAACTTTATGGAGATTTTGTGAAAGAATTCGATTTGCAGCATGATTCTTATCACTGTTCCACAATTCTAGCCCATTAGGTACCATAGAGCCTGAGAAAACTGCTTCCAAAGTTCGAACCCAAGTCTGAAATGAAGGTCCATATAAATTATGATTTTTTAAAAAATCCAACTTTATGGAGATTTTGTGACTGAATTCGATTTTTACCACGATTTTTACCACGTTTCCAAAATTTCAGCCCATTTGGTACCATAGAGCCTGAGAAAACTGCTTCCAAAGTTCGAACCCAACTCTGAAATTAGCGTTCATAAGAATCATGATTTTTCTAAGAATCAAACTTTATGGAGATTTTCTGACTGAATTCGATTTGCAGCATGATTCTTATCACTGTTCCAAAATTCTAGCCCTTTAGGTACCAAAGAGCCTGAGAAAACTGCTTCCAAAGTTCAAACCCAAGTCTGAAATTAGCGTCCATAAAAATTATGATTTTTTTAAAAATCCAACTTTATGGAGATTTTGTGACTGAATTCGATTTGTACCACGATTTTTACCACGTTTCCAAAATTTCAGCCCATTTGGTACCATAGAGCCTGAGAAAACTGCTTCCAAAGTTCGAACCCAACTCTGAAATTAGCGTTCATAAGAATCATGATTTTTCTAAGAATCAAACTTTATGGAGATTTTGTGACTGAATTCGATTTGCAGCATGATTCTTATCACTGTTTACAATTCTAGCCCATTAGGTACCATAGAGCCTGAGAAAACTGCTTCCAAAGTTCGAACCCAAGTCTGAAATGAAGGTCCATATAAATTATGATTTTTTAAAAAATCCAACTTCATGCAGATTTTGTGACTGAATTCGATTTTTACCACGATTTTTACCACGTTTCCAAAATTTCAGCCCATTTGGTACAATAGAGCCTGAGAAAACTGCTTCCAAAGTTCGAACCCAACTCTGAAATTAGCGTTCATAAGAATCATGATTTTTCTAAGAATCAAACTTTATGGAGATTTTGTGACTGAATTCGATTTGCAGCATGGTTCTTATCACTGTTCCACAATTCTAGCCCATTAGGTACCATAGAGCCTGAGAAAACTGCTTCCAAAGTTCGAACCCAAGTCTGAAATGAAGGTCCATATAAATTATGATTTTTTAAAAATCCAACTTTATGGAGATTTTGTGACTGAATTCGATTTGTACCACGATTTTTACCACTTTTCCAAAATTTCAGCCCATTTGGTACCATAGAGCCTGAGAAAACTGCTTCCAAAGTTCGAACCCAAGTCTGAAATTAGCGTTCATAAGAATCATGATTTTTCTAAGAATCAAACTTTATGGAGATTTTGTGAAAGAATTCGATTTGCAGCATGATTCTTATCACTGTTCCACAATTCTAGCCCATTAGGTACCATAGAGCCTGAGAAAACTGCTTCCAAAGTTCGAACCCAAGTCTGAAATGAAGGTCCATATAAATTATGATTTTTTTAAAAAATCCAACTTTATGGAGATTTTGTGACTGAATTCGATTTGTACCACGATTTTTACCACGTTTCCAAAATTTCAGCCCATTTGGTACCATAGAGCCTGAGAAAACTGCTTCCAAAGTTCGAACCCAAGTCTGAAATTAGCGTTCATAAGAATCATGATTTTTCTAAGAATGAAACTTTATGGAGATTTTGTGACTGAATTCGATTTGTACCACGATTTTTACCACTTTTCCAAAATTTCAGCCCATTTGGTACCATAGAGCCTGAGAAAACTGCTTCCAAAGTTCGAACCCAAGTCTGAAATTAGCGTTCATAAGAATCATGATTTTTCTAAGAATCAAACTTTATGGAGATTTTGTGACTGAATTCGATTTGCAGCATGATTCTTATCACTTTTCCAAAATTCTAGCCCTTTAGGTACCATAGAGCCTGAGAAAACTGCTTCCAAAGTTCAAACCCAAGTCTGAAATTAGCGTCCATAAAAATTATGATTTTTTTAAAAATCCAACTTTATGGAGATTTTGTGACTGAATTCGATTTGTACCACGATTTTTACCACGTTTCCAAAATTTCAGCCCATTTGGTACCATAGAGCCTGAGAAAACTGCTTCCAAAGTTCGAACCCAACTCTGAAATTAGCGTTCATAAGAATCATGATTTTTCTAAGAATCAAACTTTATGGAGATTTTGTGACTGAATTCGATTTGCAGCATGATTCTTCCACTGTTCCAAAATTCTAGCCCTTTAGGTACCATAGAGCCTGAGAAAACTGCTTCCAAAGTTCAAACCCAAGTCTGAAATTAGCGTCCATAAAAATTATGATTTTTTTAAAAATCCAACTTTATATAGATTTTGTGACTGAATTAGATTTGGACCACGATTCTTACCACTTTTCCAAAGTTTCAGCCCATTTGGTACCATAGAGCCTGAGAAAACTGCTTCCAAAGTTCGAACCCAAGTCTGAAATTAGCGTTCATAAGAATCATGATTTTTCTAAGAATCAAACTTTATGGAGATTTTGTGACTGAATTCGATTTGCAGCATGATTCTTATCACTGTTCCACAATTCTAGCCCATTAGGTACCATAGAGCCTGAGAAAACTGCTTCCAAAGTTCGAACCCAAGTCTGAAATGAAGGTCCATATAAATTATGATTTTTTAAAAAATCCAACTTTATGGAGATTTTGTGACTGAATTCGATTTGCAGCATGATTCTTATCACTTTTCCAAAATTCTAGCCCTTTAGGTACCATAGAGCCTGAGAAAACTGCTTCCAAAGTTCAAACCCAACTCTGAAATTAGCGTCCATAAAAATTATGATTTTTTTAAAAATCCAACTTTATATAGATTTTGTGACTGAATTAGATTTGGACCACGATTCTTACCACTTTTCCAAAGTTTCAGCCCATTTGGTACCATAGAGCCTGAGAAAACTGCTTCCAAAGTTCGAACCCAAGTCTGAAATTAGCGTTCATAAGAATCATGATTTTTCTAAGAATCAAACTTTATGGAGATTTTGTGACTGAATTCGATTTGTACCATGATTTTTACCACGTTTCCAAAATTTCAGCCCATTTGGTACCATAGAGCCTGAGAAAACTGCTTCCAAAGTTCGAACCCAAGTCTGAAATGAAGGTCCATAAAAATTATGATTTATTGTAAAAATCCAACTTTATGGAGATTTTGTGACTGAATTCGATTTGCAGCATGATTCTTATCACTGTTCCACAATTCTAGCCCATTAGGTACCATAGTGCCTGAGAAAACTGCTTCCAAAGTTCGAACCCAAGTCTGAAATTAGCGTTCATAAGAATCATGATTTTTCTAAGAATCAAACTTTATGGAGATTTTGTGACTGAATTCGATTTGCAGCATGATTCTTATCACTGTTCCACAATTCTAGCCCATTAGGTACCATAGAGCCTGAGAAAACTGCTTCCAAAGTTCGAACCCAAGTCTGAAATTAGCGTTCATAAGAATCATGATTTTTCTAAGAATCAAACTTTATGGAGATTTTGTGACTGAATTCGATTTGCAGCATGATTCTTATCACTGTTCCACAATTCTAGCCCATTAGGTACCATAGAGCCTGAGAAAACTGCTTCCAAAGTTCGAACCCAAGTCTGAAATGAAGGTCCATATAAATTATGATTTTTTAAAAAATCCAACTTTATGGAGATTTTGTGACTGAATTCGATTTTTACCACGATTTTTACCACGTTTCCAAAATTTCAGCCCATTTGGTACCATAGAGCCTGAGAAAACTGCTTCCAAAGTTCGAACCCAACTCTGAAATTAGCGTTCATAAGAATCATGATTTTTCTAAGAATCAAACTTTATGGAGATTTTCTGACTGAATTCGATTTGCAGCATGATTCTTATCACTGTTCAAAAATTCTAGCCCTTTAGGTACCAAAGAGCCTGAGAAAACTGCTTCCAAAGTTCAAACCCAAGTCTGAAATTAGCGTCCATAAAAATTATGATTTTTTTAAAAATCCAACTTTATGGAGATTTTGTGACTGAATTCGATTTGTACCACGATTTTTACCACGTTTCCAAAATTTCAGCCCATTTGGTACCATAGAGCCTGAGAAAACTGCTTCCAAAGTTCGAACCCAACTCTGAAATTAGCGTTCATAAGAATCATGATTTTTCTAAGAATCAAACTTTATGGAGATTTTGTGACTGAATTCGATTTGCAGCATGATTCTTATCACTGTTTACAATTCTAGCCCATTAGGTACCATAGAGCCTGAGAAAACTGCTTCCAAAGTTCGAACCCAAGTCTGAAATGAAGGTCCATATAAATTATGATTTTTTAAAAAATCCAACTTCATGGAGATTTTGTGACTGAATTCGATTTTTACCACGATTTTTACCACGTTTCCAAAATTTCAGCCCATTTGGTACAATAGAGCCTGAGAAAACTGCTTCCAAAGTTCGAACCCAACTCTGAAATTAGCGTTCATAAGAATCATGATTTTTCTAAGAATCAAAGTTTATGGAGATTTTGTGACTGAATTCGATTTGCAGCATGATTCTTATCACTGTTCCACAATTCTAGCCCATTAGGTACCATAGAGCCTGAGAAAACTGCTTCCAAAGTTCGAACCCAAGTCTGAAATGAAGGTCCATATAAATTATGATTTTTTAAAAATCCAACTTTATGGAGATTTTGTGACTGAATTCGATTTGTACCACGATTTTTACCACTTTTCCAAAATTTCAGCCCATTTGGTACCATAGAGCCTGAGAAAACTGCTTCCAAAGTTCGAACCGAAGTCTGAAATTAGCGTTCATAAGAATCATGATTTTTCTAAGAATCAAACTTTATGGAGATTTTGTGAAAGAATTCGATTTGCAGCATGATTCTTATCACTGTTCCACAATTCTAGCCCATTAGGTACCATAGAGCCTGAGAAAACTGCTTCCAAAGTTCGAACCCAAGTCTGAAATGAAGGTCCATATAAATTATGATTTTTTAAAAAATCAAACTTTATGGAGATTTTGTGACTGAATTCGATTTTTACCACGATTTTTACCACGTTTCCAAAATTTCAGCCCATTTGGTACCATAGAGCCTGAGAAAACTGCTTCCAAAGTTCGAACCCAACTCTGAAATTAGCGTTCATAAGAATCATGATTTTTCTAAGAATCAAACTTTATGGAGATTTTGTGACTGAATTCGATTTGCAGCATGATTCTTATCACTGTTCCAAAATTCTAGCCCTTTAGGTACCATAGAGCCTGAGAAAACTGCTTCCAAAGTTCAAACCCAAGTCTGAAATGAAGGTCCATATAAATTATGATTTTTTAAAAAATCCAACTTCATGGAGATTTTGTGACTGAATTCGATTTTTACCACGATTTTTACCACGTTTCCAAAATTTCAGCCCATTTGGTACAATAGAGCCTGAGAAAACTGCTTCCAAAGTTCGAACCCAACTCTGAAATTAGCGTTCATAAGAATCATGATTTTTCTAAGAATCAAAGTTTATGGAGATTTTGTGACTGAATTCGATTTGCAGCATGATTCTTATCACTGTTCCACAATTCTAGCCCATTAGGTACCATAGAGCCTGAGAAAACTGCTTCCAAAGTTCGAACCCAAGTCTGAAATGAAGGTCCATATAAATTATGATTTTTTAAAAATCCAACTTTATGGAGATTTTGTGACTGAATTCGATTTGTACCACGATTTTTACCACTTTTCCAAAATTTCAGCCCATTTGGTACCATAGAGCCTGAGAAAACTGCTTCCAAAGTTCGAACCGAAGTCTGAAATTAGCGTTCATAAGAATCATGATTTTTCTAAGAATCAAACTTTATGGAGATTTTGTGAAAGAATTCGATTTGCAGCATGATTCTTATCACTGTTCCACAATTCTAGCCCATTAGGTACCATAGAGCCTGAGAAAACTGCTTCCAAAGTTCGAACCCAAGTCTGAAATGAAGGTCCATATAAATTATGATTTTTTAAAAAATCCAACTTTATGGAGATTTTGTGACTGAATTCGATTTTTACCACGATTTTTACCACGTTTCCAAAATTTCAGCCCATTTGGTACCATAGAGCCTGAGAAAACTGCTTCCAAAGTTCGAACCCAACTCTGAAATTAGCGTTCATAAGAATCATGATTTTTCTAAGAATCAAACTTTATGGAGATTTTGTGACTGAATTCAATTTGCAGCATGATTCTTATCACTGTTCCAAAATTCTAGCTATATCGGACGCTTGTTCATTATAATTTAAGAATGACTTTATATTGTTTTTGTTTATATCTTTCGCTACTATTTACTACTATAAGAAATAAATAAATATTGTTTGCGTATAATGTTAATCCGTGGATGTGACATTAATAAACTATTTTGAAATTGTCCACATTCACGGAACTCTGCATTGTGTACCTAGCTTTAAGATTGTCAAATTCCTTGACATGTAAAAAATGTAACTTGTAAAAAAAATAAACAATAAACAATTGGCCGGCGACTTTTGACTTTTGAAATATTGGCATATAGAGCTCCGGGCCAAAAAGGCCCCTTTCTCTTTCATCATGATTTTAAAATTGGTTGTAGGATAAATTTTAATTTAATTTTGGTTGTGTTTTTAAAATATTTTTGCAAGGAAACATGGCTGCAATATGGGGGATTTAAGGTTTACGGAGGATTTGTTTGGGTTTTTTAAAGGTAGTTATTTCATTTACATCGTACTGTGCGAGACAGTTGATGGACGCGTTTTCATGGGTGGGGAGGCCCGCATAAAATGTTTCCGCGAGACTTAAGATATGGTCTTTAAGGAGGGGAACTTCAGAGTCCCGATGTAGTTGAGCAACCCTCATCCATCTAGGAGCTCCCAGGGCAATGCGTATGGCTTTGTTTTGAAATGTTTGTAGTCTTTTTAGCTGGGGCTCTGAAGCGTGTGCCCAGATAGGGCTAGCGTAAGTGAGTTTAGGTCTTATAGTGGATTTATATATTAGTAGTTTGTTCCTTGGAGATAATTTTTTGTTATTTTTAGATATCATGGGATAAAGGGCTGCAAGAGTTTTATTTGCTGAATTTAGAGTTTCTGTTAAATGCTTTTTCCAAGTTAGTCTGCTGTCTAGAGTTACTCCGAGGTATTTAATGTTTTTTTTCCAAGGTACGTTTTCGCCGAACAAGTGGATGTTAGGGGGTCGTTTAGGGCGTCTACGGGAGAAAACACAAGCGGCGCTTTTTGAGGGATTGATGCTAATTCGCCATTGTTTAAAAAATGATTCTAGTTTCGACGCGTGGTCTTGGACGCGTCGTGTAGCGGTCATTTCGCTTACTGAAGTCGACATGACTTCAGTGTCGTCTGCAAATTTGCCTATTTTGGTTTTTTTGGTGCGAAAGTTATGAATGCTAGGGCGGGGGATATCGCTTAGGTATATATTGAAAAGAGCTGGCGAGAGAATAGAGCCTTGAGGGACACCTGCTCTTAGCAATCTCACTGTGGAAAAAATTCCATCTAATTTGATTCTAAATTTACGGTCTTTAATAAAATTAGCTATGAGTTGAAGCATTGAAAGGGGGATACCGAGGAGGTACATTTTATAAATGAGACCTCTGTGCCAGACTTTATCGAATGCTTTGCAGACGTCTAGGGAGAGGACTACAGTGTGTTGGCGAGAGTTGAATCCGTTTGTAATTTGTTCGACCACCCGCAGAAGTTGGTGGAGAGTTGAGTGGCCCGATCGAAAGCCGTGTTGAAAGTCGGGGATGATTTTTAAATCGTCGACTATTTTTTTCAATCTAGCGAGGATAAGCTTTTCAAGAATTTTACCTGCACAGGGAAGCAGGCTAATCGGTCGGTGGTTTATGGCTTGGAGGGGGTCTTTACCAGGTTTAGGGATAAGGATAACGTCTGCAGTTTTGTAGTCTTTTGGGAATAAACGAAGTCTAAAGGATGCGTTGCTGATGGCTGTGAAAGAGCAAATAGCTTTGGAGGGGAGGCATTTTAAAATTTTATTTGATATTAAGTCGGGACCGGGAGATTTTTTTGTTTTCAAAGATTTTATAATTTTGGAAATTTCTTGAGGGGTTGTGAACGGGATTGGATTGTCTGTGGGGGTTTCTGTCAGGATGGATGAGACTGTTGATTCTACTGTTGAAACGAATTGAGGGTCATCGTAGGTCGTGGTCGGGGAAAATTGTTCTTCGAGACTGTCGGCAAAAGTCTCGGCTTTGTCTCTAGAGGAATACACTGTGCCTTTTGGGCCCGTAAGGGGACTTATTCTGGTCGGGGGTTTTCTAAGGGTTTTGGAGAGTTTCCAAAAGGCTGTTCTGTCGTCGTCGAGAGTGGAGATGAAGTCGTGCCACTGTTCGTCTCTGTATTTTTGGAGTTCGACTTTTACTTGGTGAGAGAGACGATTCATACGAATGCGATCGATCGGGTTTGAGAATCTTTGCCATTCCTTTCGGGCGAAGTTTTTTTCTCTTATAAGTTCTTTCAGTTCTGCGGGAAGGTCGGGTCTGTGTTTATCATTCGCGACTTCGACGGTGGCAAGGTCTACGGCTGATTTTATATCGTTAGTGAAATTTTTAGTGGCTAAATTGAGGCTTTCTTCGTCGGTAATTGATGTTTGAACTTTGACTGATTCTAATAGTTTGGGGAGTTTTTGCCATTGAATTTTTTTACGTGTAGATCTATGAGAAGGTACTGAAGGTAGGGAGCCGTCAGATAAAAACAAGAGTATAGGATCGTGGTCAGAAGATAATTTTTTAACAGTTTGAAGGGTGTAGAGTAAGGGGCAATTTTTCATTATTATTATATCTAAGACGTCTGGGTCGTGATTTGCGTTTTTGGGGAAAAATGTGGGAATATCGGGGGCAGATACTATAAGTGATTTGTCGGCTACGTAATTAAAAAGAATTCTGCCCTTAGTGTTAGTGGTTCGGGAATGCCAAGAGCCGTGTTTTGAATTTAAATCGCCTGCAATTATTGTGGGTAAGGAATTATCAAAGAGTTTGTCGAGGTCCGGGGCAGTGAATTTTCTTTTGGGGGGGCTATACGCGGAAATGAGTTTAATTGGACCATTATTTAGAGTATTTATGACTATAGCGGTAGTTTCGATATTTTCTGAAGAGGGACAGTTTATGATACAGTGGTCGATTGAATATTTAACAATGATTGCGGTGCCACCGCCTGAAGAGTGGGTTCGGTCGGTGCGGTAAGTTATGTAATTCGGAAATTTAATTGTTTTGCTGGGTTTTAGCCAGGTTTCGTTAATTAGGAGAACATCGAGGTTAAAATCCATCAGAAATTGAAGGATTTCTCCTCGGAAATCTTTTACTTTACCGTCTGCATTCCAGTATGCAGCTTGAAGATTTGATGGTTTTCTACATTGTCTGGACATTTTAAAAGATTTTAATGGTTGTTGGAGATTTTAATTATTATTTATAATGAATTTAAATAAAAATGAATAATACAAAAAGAGATTTTATTTTAATGATATTACTGGATAGAGTTGAGAAGTATTTGAACGTTGGAGAGCAGCCTAGAGTTCATCTCCATGGCAGTTTTGAGTTGGGCGGCAGCGTTTTGGAGGGCTTTAATAAGATTAGCTGGGAGGTTTTGGGGTGGGGGTGGTGGGGCGTTGGGTGAGGTTTGGGGCAGGGTAGTGGGTTCGGGTAGAGGCGGGTAGGTGACGGTGGTCACGGGCGGGGGGTTAGGTGCTGAGGTAGATGCGACGGGGGGGTTAACTTGAGATAGAGGTTCGATGTTTTGGGTTGTTGGGGGTCTTTCTAGTCGGTATTGTTGGGAGGCTTGGGGGATCCTAGGAGTGTTAAAATTTGTGAAGGAGGGACGAGGCCAGGAATTTGGGTTCCGTACTGGGTATTGCATGAGGGGGCGGATATTTTGAGGGTTTACGTATTGGAACCGGTTGGAAAAACGGGGAGCAGGGCGTTGGGGGCAACCTTTGTAATTGGCCGGATGAGGCCCTGCGCAAAGAGCGCATTTAGCGGGAGTCGTGGGGGGCTTTGTGCATGCGCTCGTTGGGTGGTTTTCGCCACATTTAACGCAACGCGGAGTCGCGTTGCAGCATGAAGACGAGTGTCCGTGAAACTGACATCTGTGACATTGTCCAACGGACAGTCTCTTTCTCTGGGGCTCTACTACGATTTTAAGGTGGAGGATTTGGGTTAGATCGGTAAAAATTTTTTTGGATATTTCATTTTTAGTGAGGTTTACTAGCATGAGAGGAATCTCACGGCGGTTAGGGCCTGTCCGCATACGGTGAACCGAGAGAACAGGGTATGTTAAGCCAAGTACGTCGCTGACCTCTTGGCTTGTTATTTCTTCAGGGATGCCCCTGAGCACGACCCTGAGAGGTTTGGCCTCGTTGAGTTTGAACGAGTGGAAGTCTATATTTTTTTCCGTTAGAGTTTTAGTGATAGAGATTTAGAGATTTAGGTGATCACGAGGGGTTTTCGGGTGAATGTTGAGGGTTTTTGATAGATTCTTGGCGTAAAAATCTATACCCTTGTCGGAGAGGGACTTCTCCAGGGCTGCCCAACCGGTTTTTGAGTGGAGCACCACTGGAGGGATTCTAGAGTTTGTGACTACTACTTGAGGGGTAGATTGAGGAATGGGAGAGCTCGGGGGAGGGGTGGCGGGTGGGGGGGGTGGTGAAATGGTAGTCGGCTGGATGGAAGGCATGTCTTGGACGGCCTCAACGGTGATTGGTAAGAGCTGTTGTTTTTTTTTTGATGGGGAGGACGGCTCGATGTTGGTGGGGGAGGTTGTGGGAGATTTCCTATCTCTGTTTCTTTTACGGGAGAGTTTGACCGTCTCCCATGGCATGTCCTCGGTACCAAAGGATGAGTCCGATTCCGAATACTCTGATGCCGATTCGTCAGCATCAGAGCATTCGCTGGCATTAGAAGAGAATGAGGTGGGGCGCTTGCGGTTGCTAACATTTGGGGATGCTGGATAGTGGCCGGAGGAGAATTGGCCGGCGGGTAGCAAATTAGAAAGTGTGGGGTCCAAGGCTGGCTGGTACGCTCCAACGGCTATAGAAATCCGACCAATGAGAAGCCATAAACGGTCCGCTGGACCTTGGCTGACCTTTTTTTTTATGTGCCGTTGCCGAGTCGCAACTTTGACAAAAAGCAGCATTTTTAAATTCTAAATCCTCTTTCTCCATTGGATCACCCTCGCCTCGGACCTCCGCATCTACGAGCTACCTGCCGCTGCCCCTTTCTGCCAAGTTCTGAGAATTTTATTGGCCTTTCTCCTTCAACTGAAGAATCCTGCATCGACAAGATTCCGGCGGGCACCACGTGGCTTAAGAAGCTGACATACTTAACTGCCTTTTTAAAGGCAATCTTTCATTTATTTGCATTTGCACAAAGTCGTCTATATACCAGAAACGTCCTTTTCAGGACGAGGTTCAATTGATTTGCATTTTGCACAAAGTCGTGTATATTCCAGAAACGTCCTTTTCAGGACGAAAGTCAATTGATTGGCATTTACAAAGTCGTTTGAGTCGTGTAACTAACCCCTATTTTTTCAGTCTGTATGCACACGACATTTAGTCGGGTACATAATTGGTCCTTCGTAACCGGGTTCAACACGACTTCACGTAACCGGATTCAACACGCCTACACGCCTTCAGGTCATCAGGTCTACACGCCTACACGCCTTCAGGTCATCAGGTCTGCACGCCTACACGCCTTCAGGCCTTCAGGTCCACACGCCTACACGCCTTCAGGTCATCAGGTCCACACGCCTACACGCCTTCAGGTCATCAGGTCCACACGCCTACACGCCTTCAGGCCTTCAGGTCCACACGCCTACACGCCTTCAGGTCATCAGGTCCACACGCCTACACGCCTACACGCCTTCAGGCCTTCAGGTCCACACGCCTACACGCCTTCAGGTCATCAGGTCTACACGCCTACACGCCTTCAGGTCATCAGGTCCACACGCCTACACGCCTACACGCCTTCAGGTCATCAGGTCCACACGCCTACACGCCTTCAGGCCTTCAGGTCCACACGCCTACACGCCTTCAGGTCATCAGGTCCACACGCCTACACGCCTTCAGGTCATCAGGTCCACACGCCTACACGCCTACACGCCTTCAGGCCTTCAGGTCCACACGCCTACACGCCTTCAGGTCATCAGGTCCACACGCCTACACGCCTTCAGTTCATCACGCCTTCACGCCTTCTTGAAGGATGTCACCTACTCTACGCAGCGGGCGCGGCGTTTCGAGCTCCTCAGAGACATCCCAGCCCGCCCCCGCTGTCCCCGCTGCTCCAGATGGGCCTTCGCCACCTCTAGACTTGGGCCCACTTACCTCGGGCTCTTCTGAGCATGCTGTCGCCAACCGAGGTCTCGATGTTGCCGCGCCCGCGGTCCCGGCCCTCCTTGCCACGGGCCCCGCTGTCCCGGCCCCCCTTGCCACGGGCCCCGCTATCCCGGCCCCCCTAGCCCCGAGCCACGCATCTATCTGCTCCGATGATGTCGCTTCGCCTGGGCTTACGTCAACCGATGACACCGTCCAGAAGTTACGTCGAGAAATGCGTGCCATGCAACAACAGCACGCCCAGCAGATCGCAGACCTGCTGGCGGCCCTGAGGCCTGTGCAACCAACCACCGCGCCGGTGATCGTCCCGGCCACGGTGTCCTACGGAGTAACCACGCCGGTGATCGTCCCGGCTGCGGCGTCTCATGAAATAACTACGCCGGTGAACATCCCGGCCCCTACCCCGGCATTCGTCGGAATGCAGCCGGTAGCTTGTGTCGGCCACACGGTATCGAAGCCTACCGTAGTCGAGCGACCCGTGTCTCACGGGGGTACAATGCCAGCCTACAACTCGGCCCCAATCATTACGCCCGTTTACGGCTATACCGACGGCATGCAACCGGCACCTGAAGTCGGCCACACGGTATTGCAGCCTGCCATAGTTGAACGACCTGTATCTCACATCGGTCACCCACAGCATGCGCCTCCACTATTTGCGCCGGGCCCTGATCTACAGACACACCTTGCCGCATCGTACAGTGAGCCGCGGCCTGTCAACCTGCACAATGGGCAGCCTGCCAGTCTGCCCCATGCGGATATACCTACTCAGCCAGGGTATAATGTGCACCTCAATCGGCAGCTCCATCCTGGTTACCAGCATCAAACCTCCTCCAGCCAGGAGTTCTCACCAATCTTTCCACCACCACCTACTGCCGATGAGACTTCTAGACACACAAGTGAGTGGGCACACCAAGGCGCGGACTCCGTGGCGCAACTTGCTTCTGCAATTACAAATGCAATTCGCGCCTCGCGATCCGAGGATAGCCCCCGTCCCTCCGTAGAGGATGACATAAGAATGGCTGCCCTAATAGCCAGGCAATCTACCGCCAAGGACCTACCTTCCTTCTCGGGGGACCCGCTCGAGTGGCCTACGTGGATGGCCCAATATTCACAATCCACGGCCACCTGCAAGATGACTTCGAGCGAGAATCTCATTCGGTTGCAGCGTGCACTGAAGGGCAAAGCCCGAGAGGCCGTCGGCCCCCTGCTGATGGATCCAACGCAAGTCCCCGAGATAATTGCCGTCCTTGAGCAGCGATATGGCGGCTCGGGTTCAATTGCTGCCTTGATGCTGGAGAAGGTGAAAAAACTGCCGCATCTCACCGCCGAAGCATCACTTGAAGACCTGGCAGATTTTTCTGGAACAATCCAGAACCTCGTGGCGTCGTTGCGAATCTTGCGGACCGACGGGTACCTCACTAATCCTGCCTTGCTGTCTGACGTCACATCTAAAATGCCGTGCACGTTGCGACTAGCCTGGTTGGCGGAAGTGCGCGGACAAACAGTTCCCGCCACCATAACTCAGTTCGCGGCATTTTTGAAAAGTTTTGCAAACGCGATCCCCTTAAGCGGAATGGTTGACCCCGCACGGTCTGCACGTGCCCCGCGCCGCGAACAAGTTCATGCAAATGTGCCCGCTAACTCAAGAGTGAACAATAAAAACAAAAACAATAGTGAAAACATTAATTGTGCGCAGTGTGGCGGGAACCATAAAACTCGTGAGTGCCCGGCATTCTTTGCGAAATCAGTTGATCTCCGCTGGGAAACAGTGCGCGCGAGTTCTTTGTGTCGCAAGTGCCTAGAAAAACACTATACCCGCGAGTGCACCTCTAAAGTGTGGTGTGGAGTAGGAGGCTGCCGCGCCCCCCACCACAGGCTGCTACACAACCCCGCGCCCGCTTCCGCGCCAGTGAATACCGTCGTGAGTGGTGCCGTCAATCTATGACGCCAGAGTACGGATTGCCGTGTACTACTGAAGATCGTGCCAGTAGTACTGAGCACTTCGTATGAAAATGAAGCTTCAGTGTTCGCGCTTCTTGACGAAGGCTCCACGGTAACCCTCATTGATGCTGACACTGCGGCACAAATTGGCGCGAGCGGCCCAGTCCAGGGGCTAAAAATTCATGGAGCAAAGGGAATGTGCACATCTGACTTGCACTCCCGCCGGGTGAAAATAACCATAAGAGGTGCAGGTAGCAGTGATGAGTATCATATTACGGCTCACACAGTGACTGACCTCAGTCTACCGGAGCAGCGTGTCCCAGGAAGACGCGTCACCCCTCGGATACTGATCGGGCAAGACAATGCTCATTTGATAGTATCAAGAGACGTGCGGGAAGATTTCGGCACCACGCGAATAGTGTCGCGGACCGCACTAGGGTGGATTGCCCACGGTGGTACCGATCCTGGCAGCGACGGCCCAGCTACCACCCTGGCCCTGCAGATGGAGACAGCCGCAGACATCCGCCTGAGAGAGTTGGTGAAATCCAACTTTGCCGTCGACTCTCTCGGCGTAACATCTGCGGCCAGAGTCAATGCGAGTGAACTCAAAGCCACAGCCCTGATGGAAAAGACCACCCGTCCTCTACCAAACGGCAGGTGGGAAACCGGGCTATTATGGCGAAACCCGGAAGTCACGTTGCCCGACAATTACCACTGTGCCCTGAAACGTTTACAGTCCCTCGAGAGAAAGCTGGCAGCAGATGCAAGCCTAGCAGCGGCCTATACTGACAAAATGGGTCAGCTGGTAGCTAAAGGTTACGCCAGGAAACTGTCTGATCGCGAGATATCAACACCTGCCCCTCGGAAGTGGTATCTCCCACATTTTGCGGTGCTCAATCCAAACAAACCCGGAAAGATTAGAATAGTCTTTGATGCTGCCAGTCGATGCCGAGGGACTTCGCTAAATGACCAGCTGCTCACCGGTCCTGACCTGCTGTCTTCTCTTCTTGGGAACATCCTTCGCTTTAGAGAAGGGACTATTGCCATAGCAGCCGATATTCAGGAGATGTTTCTGCGCATCAAGATAAGGAGGGATGATCTGCAGTCACAACTGTACCTGTGGAAGTCACCAACATGTCGCGAACCTGACACATACCAGTTGACATCAATGATGTTCGGGGCCACATGCTCGCCGAGTAGCGCCCAGTACGTACGAGACAGGGTTGCCGGGGAATACGAACACGAGTACCCGGCCGCCGCGGCAGCCGTTCGTTCCAAATTTTATATGGACGACTATTTGGATGCGGTAGATACTGCTAGCGAGGCTGCCGCACTAGTACAAAGCGTGAGTGCCCTTCTTGCAAAGGGAGGGTTCCACTTGACGAACTGGGCCTCTAACAGTCCGGAAGCCATAGTTGACATTCCTTCCGGAGACCGGGCGAGCTCCACAGTTCACATCAGCAGCGGGGACAAAGAGATGGAGCGAGTACTAGGGCTAGTGTGGGACCCATCCACTGACTGCTTCCTTTACTCTTTTCAAAATGCAGTCAGCCCCGAAGAATCTGTACGGCCCACCAAGAGGCAGCTTCTCTCCATCGTAATGAAGATCTTCGACCCGGTTGGATTCGTCGCGTGCCTCACAATACGGTCAAAGATCTTGCTACAAGCTGTGTGGCGGTCGAGTGTTGGATGGGACGACTTGATCACCCTTGAGCACGCCGAGAGATGGAGAGATTGGCTAAGCTTGCTTCACGAGAGCAGCGTTTCGGTGCCGAGGCGCTCCCTCCGGCACAAGCAGAGCAGCGTCACCTTACACCTATTCTGCGATGCGTCCGAACAAGCTTGCTGCACCGTCGCATACTACACAGAAGACGTGCAGGGAGTTTTACACGCGACATTCCTAGCCAGCAAGTGTAAAGTGGCTCCACTCAAACCCCTCTCCATTCCCCGTCTTGAGTTGCAAGCCGCACTCATGGCGGCTAGATTAGCCAAGACCATCTTAAAAGAAAGCCAGGCTTTAATAAACCGGACTATCTTCTGGACAGACTCTTCAACCGTTCTGTGCTGGTTACGTACTGATCCACGCGCCTACTCTGCATTCGTGGCAAACAGATTGGGTGAAATAGATGAGATGACCAGCATACCTAACTGGAGGTGGGTGCCGACGAAGTTGAACCCCGCCGACATCGGAACACGTGACTCTGAAGTGCCTGATCTATCACCAAAAGGAAGATGGTTTTGCGGCCCTGCATTTCTTACTGCACCTGAAAGCGAGTGGCCAAAGGAGCGATCTCCCACCAAGAAACCCGACAACGACGTATTGGAGGTCAGGCCCCATTATGTAGGCCTAATAACCACTACAGGAGAGGCGTTCCCCTTAATCGAACGGTTCTCATCTTGGAACCGGCTAATTCGATCTACAGCATGGATACTCCGTTTTGTCAGGCGGTGCCGATTGGGGTCTCACAAACCCGCCGAGGGCACATTACGAGCAGAGGAACTGAAAGAAGCAGAGATCAGATGGGTCAGGAAATCCCAGGAAGACGCCTTCGCAGCTGATCTGCATACCATACGACATGGAAAGGCGCTACCTGCTGGCAGTCGTCTTAATTCCTTGACCCCCTTCCTCGGCCCAGATGATGTCTTGCGGATGAGTTCCCGATTACGAGCCCTGACAAAGACCACGAGCGTGGTCAAGACCCCCATCATATTGGATGGCAACGACCCGTACGCTCGGCTGCTGGTACGCCACTACCATGAGAAGGGAGACCACCCTAGCACCGAGAAGACAGTGGCGGAGATGCGCTGCAGTTTTTTCATTCTACGGCTCCGCACTATCAGCCGGAAAATAACACACGACTGCCCCACTTGCCGCATACGAAGAAGCAAGCCCTCTCCACCATTAATGGGGGCGCTACCATCTTACCGCCTGTTACATCATGTGCGTCCCTTTACTCACTGTGGGCTGGACTACTTCGGGCCAATGGAGGTCACAGTTGGCAGACACCGGGAGAAGCGCTATGGGGCAATTTTTACCTGCCTTTCCACCCGCGCTATTCACCTGGAACTTGCTGTTACGTTGACTGCCGACTCTGCCATTATGGCCTTGCAAAGAATGACCGCCCGAAGAGGTCAGCCCGAAGTTCTGTACTCGGACAACGGAACGAATTTCCATGGAGCAGACGCTGAGATCAGGGAAGCCTTGGATTCACTAAAACAAGATTCTAGAATTATGGACGCCATGGCTACCAAAGGCATTGAGTGGCGTTTCATACCGCCACTCAGTCCCCACATGGGGGGAGCCTGGGAAAGACTAGTACGGTCGGTGAAACGGGCCTTGAAAGCTACCTTAAAGGAAAGGGCGCCGAGGGAAGAGACCCTGCGCACAGCACTGGCAGAAGCTGAGTTTGTTGTCAACAACCGACCACTGACTCACGTCTCTGTTGACCCACGAGATGAAGAGCCCTTGACACCAAACCACTTCCTTTTGGGGTCAGCCGGAAAGCGCCCCCATTTGTCCCTGTATGACAAAAAAGAAGAAGAGGTATGTCTCCGCCGCCAATGGCGTATCGGGCAACAACTTGCAGATATGTTCTGGAGGCGCTGGCTCCGAGAGTACATCCCCACTATGGGCGCCCGACAGAAGTGGCACCACCCGGCCGAGCCCATCAAAAAGGATGACCTTGTGGTGATCATGGATCCTGCGCTACCCCGGAACAGTTGGCCGCGCGGCCGAGTCATCGATGCAAAACCCGCCGCTGATGGTCAAGTGAGGACCGCCCGCATTCAAACAGCTTCCGGGATATATGTGCGGCCAGCCGTTAAGATTGCCGTACTGCTGCCAGCCCCAAAATCCACCACTCCAGAACCATCTACAACACGGCCCGTCCAACAGCGAACCAGGGGTACCGGTTGTCCAGATCGTCGAAACACTTCACGTCCTCCCAAATAGCTTGGCGCAGAGGGCTGCACCGGGGGGAGTATATCGGACGCTTGTTCATTATAATTTAAGAATGACTTTATATTGTTTTTGTTTATATCTTTCGCTACTATTTACTACTATAAGAAATAAATAAATATTGTTTGCGTATAATGTTAATCCGTGGATGTGACATTAATAAACTATTTTGAAATTGTCCACATTCAAGGAACTCTGCATTGTGTACCTAGCTTTAAGATTGTCAAATTCCTTGACATGTAAAAAATGTAACTTGTAAAAAAAATAAACAATAAACAATTGGCCGGCGGGTAGCAAATTAGAAAGTGTGGGGTCCAAGGCTGGCTGGTACGCTCCAACGGCTATAGAAATCCGACCAATGAGAAGCCATAAACGGTCCGCTGGACCTTGGCTGACCTTTTTTTTATGTGCCGTTGCCGAGTCGCAACTTTGACAAAAAGCAGCATTTTTAAATTCTAAATCCTCTTTCTCCATTGGATCACCCTCGCCTCGGACCTCCGCATCTACGAGCTACCTGCCGCTGCCCCTTTCTGCCAAGTTCTGAGAATTTTATTGGCCTTTCTCCTTCAACTGAAGAATCCTGCATCGACAAGATTCCGGCGGGCACCACGTGGCTTAAGAAGCTGACATACTTAACTGCCTTTTTAAAGGCAATCTTTCATTTATTTGCATTTGCACAAAGTCGTCTATATACCAGAAACGTCCTTTTCAGGACGAGGTTCAATTGATTTGCATTTTGCACAAAGTCGTGTATATTCCAGAAACGTCCTTTTCAGGACGAAAGTCAATTGATTGGCATTTACAAAGTCGTTTGAGTCGTGTAACTAACCCCTATTTTTTCAGTCTGTATGCACACGACATTTAGTCGGGTACACTAGCCCTTTAGGTACCATAGAGCCTGAGAAAACTGCTTCCAAAGTTCAAACCCAAGTCTGAAATGAAGGTCCATATAAATTATGATTTTTTAAAAAATCCAACTTTATGGAGATTTTGTGACTGAATTCGATTTGTACCATGATTTTTACCACGTTTCCAAAATTTCAGCCCATTTGGTACCATAGAGCCTGAGAAAACTGCTTCCAAAGTTCGAACCCAACTCTGAAATTAGCGTTCATAAGAATCATGATTTTTCTAAGAATCAAACTTTATGGAGATTTTGTGACTGAATTCGATTTGCAGCATGATTCTTCCACTGTTCCAAAATTCTAGCCCTTTAGGTACCATAGAGCCTGAGAAAACTGCTTCCAAAGTTCAAACCCAAGTCTGAAATTAGCGTCCATAAAAATTATGATTTTTTTAAAAATCCAACTTTATATAGATTTTGTGACTGAATTAGATTTGGACCACGATTCTTACCACTTTTCCAAAGTTTCAGCCCATTTGGTACCATAGAGCCTGAGAAAACTGCTTCCAAATTTCGAACCCAAGTCTGAAATTAGCGTTCATAAGAATCATGATTTTTCTAAGAATCAAACTTTATGGAGATTTTGTGACTGAATTCGATTTGCAGCATGATTCTTATCACTGTTCCACAATTCTAGCCCATTAGGTACCATAGAGCCTGAGTAAACTGCTTCCAAAGTTCGAACCCAAGTCTGAAATGAAGGTCCATATAAATTATGATTTTTTAAAAAAATCCAACTTTATGGAGATTTTGTGACTGAATTCGATTTGTACCACGATTTTTACCACGTTTCCAAAATTTCAGCCCATTTGGTACCATAGAGCCTGAGAAAACTGCTTCCAAAGTTCGAACCCAAGTCTGAAATTAGCGTTCATAAGAATCATGATTTTTCTAAGAATCAAACTTTATGGAGATTTTGTGACTGAATTCGATTTGCAGCATGATTCTTATCACTGTTCCACAATTCTAGCCCATTAGGTACCATAGAGCCTGAGAAAACTGCTTCCAAAGTTCGAACCCAAGTCTGAAATGAAGGTCCATATAAATTATGATTTTTTTAAAAATCCAACTTTATGGAGATTTTGTGACTGAATTCGATTTGTATCACGATTCTTACCAAGTTTCCAAAATTCCAGCCCATTTGGTACCATAGAGCCTGAGAAAACTGCTTCCAAAGTTCGAACCCAAGTCTGAAATGAAGGTCCATATAAATTATGATTTTTTAAAAAATCCAACTTTATGGAGATTTTGTGACTGAATTCGATTTGTACCACGATTTTTACCACGTTTCCAAAATTTCAGCCCATTTGGTACCATAGAGCCTGAGAAAACTGCTTCCAAAGTTCGAACCCAAGTCTGAAATTTGCGTTCATAAGAATCATGATTTTTCTAAGAATCAAACTTTATGGAGATTTTGTGACTGAATTCGATTTGCAGCATGATTCTTATCACTGTTCCACAATTCTTGCCCATTAGGTACCATAGAGCCTGAGAAAAATGCTTCCAAAGTTCGAACACAAGTCTGAAATTAGCGTCCATAAAAATTATAATTTTTTTTTAAATCCAACTTTATATAGATTTTGTGACTGAGTTTGATTTGCAGCATGATTCTTATCACTGTTCCACAATTCTAGCCCATTAGGTACCATAGAGCCTGAGAAAACTGCTTCCAAAGTTCGAACCCAAGTCTGAAATGAAGGTCCATATAAATTATGATTTTTTAAAAAATCCAACTTTATGGAGATTTTGTGACTGAATTCGATTTGTACCACGATTTTTACCACGTTTCCAAAATTTCAGCCCATTTGGTACCATAGAGCCTGAGAAAACTGCTTCCAAAGTTCGAACCCAAGTCTGAAATTAGCGTTCATAAGAATCATGATTTTTCTAAGAATCAAACTTTATGGAGATTTTGTGACTGAATTCGATTTGCAGCATGATTCTTATCACTGGTCCAAAATTCTAGCCCTTTAGGTACCATAGAGCCTGAGAAAACTGCTTCCAAAGTTCGAACACAACTCTGAAATTAGCGTTCATAAGAATCATGATTTTTCTAAGAATCAAACTTTATGGAGATTTTGTGACTGAATTCGATTTGCAGCATGATTCTTATCACTGTTCCACAATTCTAGCCCATAAGGTACCATAGAGCCTGAGTAAACTGCTTCCAAAGTTCGAACCCAAGTCTGAAATGAAGGTCCATATAAATTATGATTTTTTAAAAAATCCAACTTTATGGAGATTTTGTGACTGAATTCGATTTGTACCACGATTTTTACCACGTTTCCAAAATTTCAGCCCATTTGGTACCATAGAGCCTGAGAAAACTGCTTCAAAAGTTCGAACCCAAGTCTGAAATTAGCGTTCATAAGAATCATGATTTTTCTAAGAATCAAACTTTATGGAGATTTTGTGACTGAATTCGATTTGCAGCATGATTCTTATCACTGTTCCACAATTCTAGCCCATTAGGTACCATAGAGCCTGAGTAAACTGCTTCCAAAGTTCGAACCCAAGTCTGAAATGAAGGTCCATATAAATTATGATTTTTTAAAAAAATCCAACTTTATGGAGATTTTGTGACTGAATTCGATTTGTACCACGATTTTTACCACGTTTCCAAAATTTCAGCCCATTTGGTACCATAGAGCCTGAGAAAACTGCTTCCAAAGTTCGAACCCAAGTCTGAAATTAGCGTTCATAAGAATCATGATTTTTCTAAGAATCAAACTTTATGGAGATTTTGTGACTGAATTCGATTTGCAGCATGATTCTTATCACTGTTCCACAATTCTAGCCCATTAGGTACCATAGAGCCTGAGAAAACTGCTTCCAAAGTTCGAACCCAAGTCTGAAATGAAGGTCCATATAAATTATGATTTTTTTAAAAATCCAACTTTATGGAGATTTTGTGACTGAATTCGATTTGTATCACGATTCTTACCAAGTTTCCAAAATTCCAGCCCATTTGGTACCATAGAGCCTGAGAAAACTGCTTCCAAAGTTCGAACCCAAGTCTGAAATTTGCGTTCATAAGAATCATGATTTTTCTAAGAATCAAACTTTATGGAGATTTTGTGACTGAATTCGATTTGCAGCATGATTCTTATCACTGTTCCACAATTCTTGCCCATTAGGTACCATAGAGCCTGAGAAAAATGCTTCCAAAGTTCGAACACAAGTCTGAAATTAGCGTCCATAAAAATTATAATTTTTTTTTAAATCCAACTTTATATAGATTTTGTGACTGAGTTTGATTTGCAGCATGATTCTTATCACTGTTCCACAATTCTAGCCCATTAGGTACCATAGAGCCTGAGAAAACTGCTTCCAAAGTTCGAACCCAAGTCTGAAATGAAGGTCCATATAAATTATGATTTTTTAAAAAATCCAACTTTATGGAGATTTTGTGACTGAATTCGATTTGTACCACGATTTTTACCACGTTTCCAAAATTTCAGCCCATTTGGTACCATAGAGCCTGAGAAAACTGCTTCCAAAGTTCGAACCCAAGTCTGAAATTAGCGTTCATAAGAATCATGATTTTTCTAAGAATCAAACTTTATGGAGATTTTGTGACTGAATTCGATTTGCAGCATGATTCTTATCACTGGTCCAAAATTCTAGCCCTTTAGGTACCATAGAGCCTGAGAAAACTGCTTCCAAAGTTCGAACCCAAGTCTGAAATGAAGGTCCATATAAATTATGATTTTTTAAAAAATCCAACTTCATGGAGATTTTGTGACTGAATTCGATTTTTACCACGATTTTTACCACGTTTCCAAAATTTCAGCCCATTTGGTACCATAGAGCCTGAGAAAACTGCTTCCAAAGTTCGAACCCAACTCTGAAATTAGCGTTCATAAGAATCATGATTTTTCTAAGAATCAAACTTTATGGAGATTTTGTGACTGAATTCGATTTGCAGCATGATTCTTATCACTGTTCCAAAATTCTAGCCCTTTAGGTACCATAGAGCCTGAGAAAACTGCTTCCAAAGTTCGAACCCAAGTCTGAAATTAGCGTTCATAAGAATCATGATTTTTCTAAGAATCAAACTTTATGGAGATTTTGTGAAAGAATTCGATTTGCAGCATGATTCTTATCACTGTTCCACAATTCTAGCCCATTAGGTACCATAGAGCCTGAGAAAACTGCTTCCAAAGTTCGAACCCAAGTCTGAAATGAAGGTCCATATAAATTATGATTTTTTAAAAAATCCAACTTTATGGAGATTTTGTGACTGAATTCGATTTTTACCACGACTTTTACCACGTTTCCAAAATTCCAGCCCATTTGGTACCATAGAGCCTGAGAAAACTGCTTCCAAAGTTCGAACCCAACTCTGAAATTAGCGTTCATAAGAATCATGATTTTTCTAAGAATCAAACTTTATGGAGATTTTGTGACTGAATTCGATTTGCAGCATGATTCTTATCACTGTTCCAAAATTCTAGCCCTTTAGGTACCATAGAGCCTGAGAAAACTGCTTCCAAAGTTCGAACCCAAGTCTGAAATGAAGGTCCATATAAATTATGATTTTTTAAAAAATCCAACTTCATGGAGATTTTGTGACTGAATTCGATTTTTACCACGATTTTTACCACGTTTCCAAAATTTCAGCCCATTTGGTACAATAGAGCCTGAGAAAACTGCTTCCAAAGTTCGAACCCAACTCTGAAATTAGCGTTCATAAGAATCATGATTTTTCTAAGAATCAAACTTTATGGAGATTTTGTGACTGAATTCGATTTGCAGCATGATTCTTATCACTGTTCCACAATTCTAGCCCATTAGGTACCATAGAGCCTGAGAAAACTGCTTCCAAAGTTCGAACCCAAGTCTGAAATTAGCGTTCATAAGAATCATGATTTTTCTAAGAATCAAACTTTATGGAGATTTTGTGACTGAATTCGATTTGCAGCATGATTCTTATCACTGTTCCACAATTCTAGCCCATTAGGTACCATAGAGCCTGAGAAAACTGCTTCCAAAGTTCGAACCCAAGTCTGAAATTAGCGTTCATAAGAATCATGATTTTTCTAAGAATCAAACTTTATGGAGATTTTGTGACTGAATTCGATTTGCAGCATGATTCTTATCACTGTTCCACAATTCTAGCCCATTAGGTACCATAGAGCCTGAGAAAACTGCTTACAAAGTTCGAACCCAAAACTGAAATGAAGGTCCATATAAATTATGATTTTTAAAAAAATCCAACTTTATGGAGATTTTGTGACTGAATTCGATTTGTACCACGATTTTTACCACGTTTCCAAAATTTCAGCCCATTTGGTACAATAGAGCCTGAGAAAACTGCTTCCAAAGTTCGAACCCAATTCTGAAATTAGCGTTCATAAGAATCATGATTTTTCTAAGAATCAAACTTTATGGAGATTTTGTGACTGAATTCGATTTGCAGCATGATTCTTATCACTGTTCCACAATTCTAGCCCATTAGGTACCATAGAGCCTGAGAAAACTGCTTCCAAAGTTCGAACCCAAGTCTGAAATGAAGGTCCATATAAATTATGATTTTTTAAAAATCCAACTTTATGGAGATTTTGTGACTGAATTCGATTTGTACCACGATTTTTACCACGTTTCCAAAATTTCAGCCCATTTGGTACCATAGAGCCTGAGAAAACTGCTTCCAAAGTTCGAACCCAAGTCTGAAATTAGCGTTCATAAGAATCATGATTTTTCTAAGAATCAAACTTTATGGAGATTTTGTGAAAGAATTCGATTTGCAGCATGATTCTTATCACTGTTCCACAATTCTAGCCCATTAGGTACCATAGAGCCTGAGAAAACTGCTTCCAAAGTTCGAACCCAAGTCTGAAATGAAGGTCCATATAAATTATGATTTTTTAAAAAATCCAACTTTATGGAGATTTTGTGACTGAATTCGATTTTTACCACGATTTTTACCACGTTTCCAAAATTTCAGCCCATTTGGTACCATAGAGCCTGAGAAAACTGCTTCCAAAGTTCGAACCCAACTCTGAAATTAGCGTTCATAAGAATCATGATTTTTCTAAGAATCAAACTTTATGGAGATTTTGTGACTGAATTCGATTTGCAGCATGATTCTTATCACTGTTCCAAAATTCTAGCCCCTTAGGTACCAAAGAGCCTGAGAAAACTGCTTACAAAGTTCAAACCCAAGTCTGAAATTAGCGTCCATAAAAATTATGATTTTTTTAAAAATCCAACTTTATGGAGATTTTGTGACTGAATTCGATTTGTACCACGATTTTTACCACGTTTCCAAAATTTCAGCCCATTTGGTACCATAGAGGCTGAGAAAACTGCTTCCAAAGTTCGAACCCAACTCTGAAATTAGCGTTCATAAGAATCATGATTTTTCTAAGAATCAAACTTTATGGAGATTTTGTGACTGAATTCGATTTGCAGCATGATTCTTATCACTGTTTACAATTCTAGCCCATTAGGTACCATAGAGCCTGAGAAAACTGCTTCCAAAGTTCGAACCCAAGTCTGAAATGAAGGTCCATATAAATTATGATTTTTAAAAAAATCCAACTTTATGGAGATTTTGTGACTGAATTCGATTTTTACCACGATTTTTACCACGATTTTTACCACGTTTCCAAAATTTCAGCCCATTTGGTACCATAGAGCCTGAGAAAACTGCTTCCAAAGTTCGAACCCAACTCTGAAATTAGCGTTCATAAGAATCGTGATTTTTCTAAGAATCAAACTTTATGGAGATTTTGTGACTGAATTCGATTTGCAGCATGATTCTTATCACTGTTCCAAAATTCTAGCCCTTTAGGTACCATAGAGCCTGAGAAAACTGCTTCCAAAGTTCAAACCCAAGTCTGAAATTAGCGTCCATAAAAATTATGATTTTTTTAAAAATCCAACTTTATGGAGATTTTGTGACTGAATTCGATTTGTACCACGATTTTTACCACGTTTCCAAAATTTCAGCCCATTTGGTACCATAGAGCCTGAGAAAACTGCTTCCAAAGTTCGAACCCAACTCTGAAATTAGCGTTCATAAGAATCATGATTTTTCTAAGAATCAAACTTTATGGAGATTTTGTGACTGAATTCGATTTGCAGCATGATTCTTATCACTGTTTACAATTCTAGCCCATTAGGTACCATAGAGCCTGAGAAAACTGCTTCCAAAGTTCGAACCCAAGTCTGAAATGAAGGTCCATATAAATTATGATTTTTTAAAAAATCCAACTTCATGGAGATTTTGTGACTGAATTCGATTTTTACCACGATTTTTACCACGTTTCCGAAATTTCAGCCCATTTGGTACAAAAGAGCCTGAGAAAACTGCTTCCAAAGTTCGAACCCAACTCTGAAATTAGCGTTCATAAGAATCATGATTTTTCTAAGAATCAAACTTTATGGAGATTTTGTGACTGAATTCGATTTGCAGCATGATTCTTATCACTGTTCCACAATTCTAGCCCATTAGGTACCATAGAGCCTGAGAAAACTGCTTCCAAAGTTCGAACCCAAGTCTGAAATGAAGGTCCATATAAATTATGATTTTTTAAAAATCCAACTTTATGGAGATTTTGTGACTGAATTCGATTTGTACCACGATTTTTACCACGTTTCCAAAATTTCAGCCCATTTGGTACCATAGAGCCTGAGAAAACTGCTTCCAAAGTTCGAACCCAAGTCTGAAATTAGCGTTCATAAGAATCATGATTTTTCTAAGAATCAAACTTTATGGAGATTTTGTGAAAGAATTCGATTTGCAGCATGATTCTTATCACTGTTTACAATTCTAGCCCATTTGGTACCATAGAGCCTGAGAAAACTGCTTCCAAAGTTCGAACCCAAGTCTGAAATTAGCGTTCATAAGAATCATGATTTTTCTAAGAATCAAACTTTATGGAGATTTTGTGAAAGAATTCGATTTGCAGCATGATTCTTATCACTGTTCCACAATTCTAGCCCATAAGGTACCATAGAGCCTGAGAAAACTGCTTCCAAAGTTCGAACCCAAGTCTGAAATGAAGGTCCATATAAATTATGATTTTTTAAAAAATCCAACTTTATGGAGATTTTGTGACTGAATTCGATTTTTACCACGATTTTTACCACGTTTCCAAAATTTCAGCCCATTTGGTACCATAGAGCCTGAGAAAACTGCTTCCAAAGTTCGAACCCAACTCTGAAATTAGCGTTCATAAGAATCATGATTTTTCTAAGAATCAAACTTTATGGAGATTTTGTGACTGAATTCGATTTGCAGCATGATTCTTATCACTGTTCCACAATTCTAGCCCATTAGGTACCATAGAGCCTGAGAAAACTGCTTCCAAAGTTCGAACCCAAGTCTGAAATGAAGGTCCATATAAATTATGATTTTTTAAAAAATCCAACTTTATGGAGATTTTGTGACTGAATTCGATTTTTACCACGACTTTTACCACGTTTCCAAAATTTCAGCCCATTTGGTACCATAGAGCCTGAGAAAACTGCTTCCAAAGTTCGAACCCAACTCTGAAATTAGCGTTCATAAGAATCATGATTTTTCTAAGAATCAAACTTTATTTAGATTTTGTGACTGAATTCGATTTGCAGCATGATTCTTATCACTGTTCCAAAATTCTAGCCCTTTAGGTACCATAGAGCCTGAGAAAACTGCTTCCAAAGATCGAACCCAAGTCTGAAATGAAGGTCCATATAAATTATGATTTTTTAAAAAATCCAACTTCATGGAGATTTTGTGACTGAATTCGATTTTTACCACGATTTTTACCACGTTTCCAAAATTTCAGCCCATTTGGTACAATAGAGCCTGAGAAAACTGCTTCCAAAGTTCGAACCCAACTCTGAAATTAGCGTTCATAAGAATCATGATTTTTCTAAGAATCAAACTTTATGGAGATTTTGTGACTGAATTCGATTTGCAGCATGATTCTTATCACTGTTCCACAATTCTAGCCCATTAGGTACCATAGAGCCTGAGAAAACTGCTTCCAAAGTTCGAACCCAAGTCTGAAATGAAAGTCCATATAAATTATGATTTTTTAAAAATCCAACTTTATGGAGATTTTGTGACTGAATTCGATTTGTACCACGATTTTTACCACGTTTCCAAAATTTCAGCCCATTTGGTACCATAGAGCCTGAGAAAACTGCTTCCAAAGTTCGAACCCAAGTCTGAAATTAGCGTTCATAAGAATCATGATTTTTCTAAGAATCAAACTTTATGGAGATTTTGTGAAAGAATTCGATTTGCAGCATGATTCTTATCACTGTTCCACAATTCTAGCCCATTAGGTACCATAGAGCCTGAGAAAACTGCTTCCAAAGTTCGAACCCAAGTCTGAAATGAAGGTCCATATAAATTATGATTTTTTAAAAAATCCAACTTTATGGAGATTTTGTGACTGAATTCGATTTTTACCACGATTTTTACCACGTTTCCAAAATTTCAGCCCATTTGGTACCATAGAGCCTGAGAAAACTGCTTCCAAAGTTCGAACCCAACTCTGAAATTAGCGTTCATAAGAATCATGATTTTTCTAAGAATCAAACTTTATGGAGATTTTCTGACTGAATTCGATTTGCAGCATGATTCTTATCACTGTTCCAAAATTCTAGCCCTTTAGGTACCAAAGAGCCTGAGAAAACTGCTTCCAAAGTTCAAACCCAAGTCTGAAATTAGCGTCCATAAAAATTATGATTTTTTTAAAAATCCAACTTTATGGAGATTTTGTGACTGAATTCGATTTGTACCACGATTTTTACCACGTTTCCAAAATTTCAGCCCATTTGGTACCATAGAGCCTGAGAAAACTGCTTCCAAAGTTCGAACCCAACTCTGAAATTAGCGTTCATAAGAATCATGATTTTTCTAAGAATCAAACTTTATGGAGATTTTGTGACTGAATTCGATTTGCAGCACGATTCTTATCACTGTTTACAATTCTAGCCCATTAGGTACCATAGAGCCTGAGAAAACTGCTTCCAAAGTTCGAACCCAAGTCTGAAATGAAGGTCCATATAAATTATGATTTTTTAAAAAATCCAACTTCATGCAGATTTTGTGACTGAATTCGATTTTTACCACGATTTTTACCACGTTTCCAAAATTTCAGCCCATTTGGTACAATAGAGCCTGAGAAAACTGCTTCCAAAGTTCGAACCCAACTCTGAAATTAGCGTTCATAAGAATCATGATTTTTCTAAGAATCAAACTTTATGGAGATTTTGTGACTGAATTCGATTTGCAGCATGGTTCTTATCACTGTTCCACAATTCTAGCCCATTAGGTACCATAGAGCCTGAGAAAACTGCTTCCAAAGTTCGAACCCAAGTCTGAAATGAAGGTCCATATAAATTATGATTTTTTAAAAATCCAACTTTATGGAGATTTTGTGACTGAATTCGATTTGTACCACGATTTTTACCACTTTTCCAAAATTTCAGCCCATTTGGTACCATAGAGCCTGAGAAAACTGCTTCCAAAGTTCGAACCCAAGTCTGAAATTAGCGTTCATAAGAATCATGATTTTTCTAAGAATCAAACTTTATGGAGATTTTGTGAAAGAATTCGATTTGCAGCATGATTCTTATCACTGTTCCACAATTCTAGCCCATTAGGTACCATAGAGCCTGAGAAAACTGCTTCCAAAGTTCGAACCCAAGTCTGAAATGAAGGTCCATATAAATTATGATTTTTTTAAAAAATCCAACTTTATGGAGATTTTGTGACTGAATTCGATTTGTACCACGATTTTTACCACGTTTCCAAAATTTCAGCCCATTTGGTACCATAGAGCCTGAGAAAACTGCTTCCAAAGTTCGAACCCAAGTCTGAAATTAGCGTTCATAAGAATCATGATTTTTCTAAGAATGAAACTTTATGGAGATTTTGTGACTGAATTCGATTTGTACCACGATTTTTACCACTTTTCCAAAATTTCAGCCCATTTGGTACCATAGAGCCTGAGAAAACTGCTTCCAAAGTTCGAACCCAAGTCTGAAATTAGCGTTCATAAGAATCATGATTTTTCTAAGAATCAAACTTTATGGAGATTTTGTGACTGAATTCGATTTGCAGCATGATTCTTATCACTTTTCCAAAATTCTAGCCCTTTAGGTACCATAGAGCCTGAGAAAACTGCTTCCAAAGTTCAAACCCAAGTCTGAAATTAGCGTCCATAAAAATTATGATTTTTTTAAAAATCCAACTTTATGGAGATTTTGTGACTGAATTCGATTTGTACCACGATTTTTACCACGTTTCCAAAATTTCAGCCCATTTGGTACCATAGAGCCTGAGAAAACTGCTTCCAAAGTTCGAACCCAACTCTGAAATTAGCGTTCATAAGAATCATGATTTTTCTAAGAATCAAACTTTATGGAGATTTTGTGACTGAATTCGATTTGCAGCATGATTCTTCCACTGTTCCAAAATTCTAGCCCTTTAGGTACCATAGAGCCTGAGAAAACTGCTTCCAAAGTTCAAACCCAAGTCTGAAATTAGCGTCCATAAAAATTATGATTTTTTTAAAAATCCAACTTTATATAGATTTTGTGACTGAATTAGATTTGGACCACGATTCTTACCACTTTTCCAAAGTTTCAGCCCATTTGGTACCATAGAGCCTGAGAAAACTGCTTCCAAAGTTCGAACCCAAGTCTGAAATTAGCGTTCATAAGAATCATGATTTTTCTAAGAATCAAACTTTATGGAGATTTTGTGACTGAATTCGATTTGCAGCATGATTCTTATCACTGTTCCACAATTCTAGCCCATTAGGTACCATAGAGCCTGAGAAAACTGCTTCCAAAGTTCGAACCCAAGTCTGAAATGAAGGTCCATATAAATTATGATTTTTTAAAAAATCCAACTTTATGGAGATTTTGTGACTGAATTCGATTTGCAGCATGATTCTTATCACTTTTCCAAAATTCTAGCCCTTTAGGTACCATAGAGCCTGAGAAAACTGCTTCCAAAGTTCAAACCCAACTCTGAAATTAGCGTCCATAAAAATTATGATTTTTTTAAAAATCCAACTTTATATAGATTTTGTGACTGAATTAGATTTGGACCACGATTCTTACCACTTTTCCAAAGTTTCAGCCCATTTGGTACCATAGAGCCTGAGAAAACTGCTTCCAAAGTTCGAACCCAAGTCTGAAATTAGCGTTCATAAGAATCATGATTTTTCTAAGAATCAAACTTTATGGAGATTTTGTGACTGAATTCGATTTGTACCATGATTTTTACCACGTTTCCAAAATTTCAGCCCATTTGGTACCATAGAGCCTGAGAAAACTGCTTCCAAAGTTCGAACCCAAGTCTGAAATGAAGGTCCATAAAAATTATGATTTATTGTAAAAATCCAACTTTATGGAGATTTTGTGACTGAATTCGATTTGCAGCATGATTCTTATCACTGTTCCACAATTCTAGCCCATTAGGTACCATAGTGCCTGAGAAAACTGCTTCCAAAGTTCGAACCCAAGTCTGAAATTAGCGTTCATAAGAATCATGATTTTTCTAAGAATCAAACTTTATGGAGATTTTGTGACTGAATTCGATTTGCAGCATGATTCTTATCACTGTTCCACAATTCTAGCCCATTAGGTACCATAGAGCCTGAGAAAACTGCTTCCAAAGTTCGAACCCAAGTCTGAAATTAGCGTTCATAAGAATCATGATTTTTCTAAGAATCAAACTTTATGGAGATTTTGTGACTGAATTCGATTTGCAGCATGATTCTTATCACTGTTCCACAATTCTAGCCCATTAGGTACCATAGAGCCTGAGAAAACTGCTTCCAAAGTTCGAACCCAAGTCTGAAATGAAGGTCCATATAAATTATGATTTTTTAAAAAATCCAACTTTATGGAGATTTTGTGACTGAATTCGATTTTTACCACGATTTTTACCACGTTTCCAAAATTTCAGCCCATTTGGTACCATAGAGCCTGAGAAAACTGCTTCCAAAGTTCGAACCCAACTCTGAAATTAGCGTTCATAAGAATCATGATTTTTCTAAGAATCAAACTTTATGGAGATTTTCTGACTGAATTCGATTTGCAGCATGATTCTTATCACTGTTCAAAAATTCTAGCCCTTTAGGTACCAAAGAGCCTGAGAAAACTGCTTCCAAAGTTCAAACCCAAGTCTGAAATTAGCGTCCATAAAAATTATGATTTTTTTAAAAATCCAACTTTATGGAGATTTTGTGACTGAATTCGATTTGTACCACGATTTTTACCACGTTTCCAAAATTTCAGCCCATTTGGTACCATAGAGCCTGAGAAAACTGCTTCCAAAGTTCGAACCCAACTCTGAAATTAGCGTTCATAAGAATCATGATTTTTCTAAGAATCAAACTTTATGGAGATTTTGTGACTGAATTCGATTTGCAGCATGATTCTTATCACTGTTTACAATTCTAGCCCATTAGGTACCATAGAGCCTGAGAAAACTGCTTCCAAAGTTCGAACCCAAGTCTGAAATGAAGGTCCATATAAATTATGATTTTTTAAAAAATCCAACTTCATGGAGATTTTGTGACTGAATTCGATTTTTACCACGATTTTTACCACGTTTCCAAAATTTCAGCCCATTTGGTACAATAGAGCCTGAGAAAACTGCTTCCAAAGTTCGAACCCAACTCTGAAATTAGCGTTCATAAGAATCATGATTTTTCTAAGAATCAAAGTTTATGGAGATTTTGTGACTGAATTCGATTTGCAGCATGATTCTTATCACTGTTCCACAATTCTAGCCCATTAGGTACCATAGAGCCTGAGAAAACTGCTTCCAAAGTTCGAACCCAAGTCTGAAATGAAGGTCCATATAAATTATGATTTTTTAAAAATCCAACTTTATGGAGATTTTGTGACTGAATTCGATTTGTACCACGATTTTTACCACTTTTCCAAAATTTCAGCCCATTTGGTACCATAGAGCCTGAGAAAACTGCTTCCAAAGTTCGAACCGAAGTCTGAAATTAGCGTTCATAAGAATCATGATTTTTCTAAGAATCAAACTTTATGGAGATTTTGTGAAAGAATTCGATTTGCAGCATGATTCTTATCACTGTTCCACAATTCTAGCCCATTAGGTACCATAGAGCCTGAGAAAACTGCTTCCAAAGTTCGAACCCAAGTCTGAAATGAAGGTCCATATAAATTATGATTTTTTAAAAAATCAAACTTTATGGAGATTTTGTGACTGAATTCGATTTTTACCACGATTTTTACCACGTTTCCAAAATTTCAGCCCATTTGGTACCATAGAGCCTGAGAAAACTGCTTCCAAAGTTCGAACCCAACTCTGAAATTAGCGTTCATAAGAATCATGATTTTTCTAAGAATCAAACTTTATGGAGATTTTGTGACTGAATTCGATTTGCAGCATGATTCTTATCACTGTTCCAAAATTCTAGCCCTTTAGGTACCATAGAGCCTGAGAAAACTGCTTCCAAAGTTCAAACCCAAGTCTGAAATGAAGGTCCATATAAATTATGATTTTTTAAAAAATCCAACTTCATGGAGATTTTGTGACTGAATTCGATTTTTACCACGATTTTTACCACGTTTCCAAAATTTCAGCCCATTTGGTACAATAGAGCCTGAGAAAACTGCTTCCAAAGTTCGAACCCAACTCTGAAATTAGCGTTCATAAGAATCATGATTTTTCTAAGAATCAAAGTTTATGGAGATTTTGTGACTGAATTCGATTTGCAGCATGATTCTTATCACTGTTCCACAATTCTAGCCCATTAGGTACCATAGAGCCTGAGAAAACTGCTTCCAAAGTTCGAACCCAAGTCTGAAATGAAGGTCCATATAAATTATGATTTTTTAAAAATCCAACTTTATGGAGATTTTGTGACTGAATTCGATTTGTACCACGATTTTTACCACTTTTCCAAAATTTCAGCCCATTTGGTACCATAGAGCCTGAGAAAACTGCTTCCAAAGTTCGAACCGAAGTCTGAAATTAGCGTTCATAAGAATCATGATTTTTCTAAGAATCAAACTTTATGGAGATTTTGTGAAAGAATTCGATTTGCAGCATGATTCTTATCACTGTTCCACAATTCTAGCCCATTAGGTACCATAGAGCCTGAGAAAACTGCTTCCAAAGTTCGAACCCAAGTCTGAAATGAAGGTCCATATAAATTATGATTTTTTAAAAAATCCAACTTTATGGAGATTTTGTGACTGAATTCGATTTTTACCACGATTTTTACCACGTTTCCAAAATTTCAGCCCATTTGGTACCATAGAGCCTGAGAAAACTGCTTCCAAAGTTCGAACCCAACTCTGAAATTAGCGTTCATAAGAATCATGATTTTTCTAAGAATCAAACTTTATGGAGATTTTGTGACTGAATTCAATTTGCAGCATGATTCTTATCACTGTTCCAAAATTCTAGCTATATCGGACGCTTGTTCATTATAATTTAAGAATGACTTTATATTGTTTTTGTTTATATCTTTCGCTACTATTTACTACTATAAGAAATAAATAAATATTGTTTGCGTATAATGTTAATCCGTGGATGTGACATTAATAAACTATTTTGAAATTGTCCACATTCACGGAACTCTGCATTGTGTACCTAGCTTTAAGATTGTCAAATTCCTTGACATGTAAAAAATGTAACTTGTAAAAAAAATAAACAATAAACAATTGGCCGGCGACTTTTGACTTTTGAAATATTGGCATATAGAGCTCCGGGCCAAAAAGGCCCCTTTCTCTTTCATCATGATTTTAAAATTGGTTGTAGGATAAATTTTAATTTAATTTTGGTTGTGTTTTTAAAATATTTTTGCAAGGAAACATGGCTGCAATATGGGGGATTTAAGGTTTACGGAGGATTTGTTTGGGTTTTTTAAAGGTAGTTATTTCATTTACATCGTACTGTGCGAGACAGTTGATGGACGCGTTTTCATGGGTGGGGAGGCCCGCATAAAATGTTTCCGCGAGACTTAAGATATGGTCTTTAAGGAGGGGAACTTCAGAGTCCCGATGTAGTTGAGCAACCCTCATCCATCTAGGAGCTCCCAGGGCAATGCGTATGGCTTTGTTTTGAAATGTTTGTAGTCTTTTTAGCTGGGGCTCTGAAGCGTGTGCCCAGATAGGGCTAGCGTAAGTGAGTTTAGGTCTTATAGTGGATTTATATATTAGTAGTTTGTTCCTTGGAGATAATTTTTTGTTATTTTTAGATATCATGGGATAAAGGGCTGCAAGAGTTTTATTTGCTGAATTTAGAGTTTCTGTTAAATGCTTTTTCCAAGTTAGTCTGCTGTCTAGAGTTACTCCGAGGTATTTAATGTTTTTTTTCCAAGGTACGTTTTCGCCGAACAAGTGGATGTTAGGGGGTCGTTTAGGGCGTCTACGGGAGAAAACACAAGCGGCGCTTTTTGAGGGATTGATGCTAATTCGCCATTGTTTAAAAAATGATTCTAGTTTCGACGCGTGGTCTTGGACGCGTCGTGTAGCGGTCATTTCGCTTACTGAAGTCGACATGACTTCAGTGTCGTCTGCAAATTTGCCTATTTTGGTTTTTTTGGTGCGAAAGTTATGAATGCTAGGGCGGGGGATATCGCTTAGGTATATATTGAAAAGAGCTGGCGAGAGAATAGAGCCTTGAGGGACACCTGCTCTTAGCAATCTCACTGTGGAAAAAATTCCATCTAATTTGATTCTAAATTTACGGTCTTTAATAAAATTAGCTATGAGTTGAAGCATTGAAAGGGGGATACCGAGGAGGTACATTTTATAAATGAGACCTCTGTGCCAGACTTTATCGAATGCTTTGCAGACGTCTAGGGAGAGGACTACAGTGTGTTGGCGAGAGTTGAATCCGTTTGTAATTTGTTCGACCACCCGCAGAAGTTGGTGGAGAGTTGAGTGGCCCGATCGAAAGCCGTGTTGAAAGTCGGGGATGATTTTTAAATCGTCGACTATTTTTTTCAATCTAGCGAGGATAAGCTTTTCAAGAATTTTACCTGCACAGGGAAGCAGGCTAATCGGTCGGTGGTTTATGGCTTGGAGGGGGTCTTTACCAGGTTTAGGGATAAGGATAACGTCTGCAGTTTTGTAGTCTTTTGGGAATAAACGAAGTCTAAAGGATGCGTTGCTGATGGCTGTGAAAGAGCAAATAGCTTTGGAGGGGAGGCATTTTAAAATTTTATTTGATATTAAGTCGGGACCGGGAGATTTTTTTGTTTTCAAAGATTTTATAATTTTGGAAATTTCTTGAGGGGTTGTGAACGGGATTGGATTGTCTGTGGGGGTTTCTGTCAGGATGGATGAGACTGTTGATTCTACTGTTGAAACGAATTGAGGGTCATCGTAGGTCGTGGTCGGGGAAAATTGTTCTTCGAGACTGTCGGCAAAAGTCTCGGCTTTGTCTCTAGAGGAATACACTGTGCCTTTTGGGCCCGTAAGGGGACTTATTCTGGTCGGGGGTTTTCTAAGGGTTTTGGAGAGTTTCCAAAAGGCTGTTCTGTCGTCGTCGAGAGTGGAGATGAAGTCGTGCCACTGTTCGTCTCTGTATTTTTGGAGTTCGACTTTTACTTGGTGAGAGAGACGATTCATACGAATGCGATCGATCGGGTTTGAGAATCTTTGCCATTCCTTTCGGGCGAAGTTTTTTTCTCTTATAAGTTCTTTCAGTTCTGCGGGAAGGTCGGGTCTGTGTTTATCATTCGCGACTTCGACGGTGGCAAGGTCTACGGCTGATTTTATATCGTTAGTGAAATTTTTAGTGGCTAAATTGAGGCTTTCTTCGTCGGTAATTGATGTTTGAACTTTGACTGATTCTAATAGTTTGGGGAGTTTTTGCCATTGAATTTTTTTACGTGTAGATCTATGAGAAGGTACTGAAGGTAGGGAGCCGTCAGATAAAAACAAGAGTATAGGATCGTGGTCAGAAGATAATTTTTTAACAGTTTGAAGGGTGTAGAGTAAGGGGCAATTTTTCATTATTATTATATCTAAGACGTCTGGGTCGTGATTTGCGTTTTTGGGGAAAAATGTGGGAATATCGGGGGCAGATACTATAAGTGATTTGTCGGCTACGTAATTAAAAAGAATTCTGCCCTTAGTGTTAGTGGTTCGGGAATGCCAAGAGCCGTGTTTTGAATTTAAATCGCCTGCAATTATTGTGGGTAAGGAATTATCAAAGAGTTTGTCGAGGTCCGGGGCAGTGAATTTTCTTTTGGGGGGGCTATACGCGGAAATGAGTTTAATTGGACCATTATTTAGAGTATTTATGACTATAGCGGTAGTTTCGATATTTTCTGAAGAGGGACAGTTTATGATACAGTGGTCGATTGAATATTTAACAATGATTGCGGTGCCACCGCCTGAAGAGTGGGTTCGGTCGGTGCGGTAAGTTATGTAATTCGGAAATTTAATTGTTTTGCTGGGTTTTAGCCAGGTTTCGTTAATTAGGAGAACATCGAGGTTAAAATCCATCAGAAATTGAAGGATTTCTCCTCGGAAATCTTTTACTTTACCGTCTGCATTCCAGTATGCAGCTTGAAGATTTGATGGTTTTCTACATTGTCTGGACATTTTAAAAGATTTTAATGGTTGTTGGAGATTTTAATTATTATTTATAATGAATTTAAATAAAAATGAATAATACAAAAAGAGATTTTATTTTAATGATATTACTGGATAGAGTTGAGAAGTATTTGAACGTTGGAGAGCAGCCTAGAGTTCATCTCCATGGCAGTTTTGAGTTGGGCGGCAGCGTTTTGGAGGGCTTTAATAAGATTAGCTGGGAGGTTTTGGGGTGGGGGTGGTGGGGCGTTGGGTGAGGTTTGGGGCAGGGTAGTGGGTTCGGGTAGAGGCGGGTAGGTGACGGTGGTCACGGGCGGGGGGTTAGGTGCTGAGGTAGATGCGACGGGGGGGTTAACTTGAGATAGAGGTTCGATGTTTTGGGTTGTTGGGGGTCTTTCTAGTCGGTATTGTTGGGAGGCTTGGGGGATCCTAGGAGTGTTAAAATTTGTGAAGGAGGGACGAGGCCAGGAATTTGGGTTCCGTACTGGGTATTGCATGAGGGGGCGGATATTTTGAGGGTTTACGTATTGGAACCGGTTGGAAAAACGGGGAGCAGGGCGTTGGGGGCAACCTTTGTAATTGGCCGGATGAGGCCCTGCGCAAAGAGCGCATTTAGCGGGAGTCGTGGGGGGCTTTGTGCATGCGCTCGTTGGGTGGTTTTCGCCACATTTAACGCAACGCGGAGTCGCGTTGCAGCATGAAGACGAGTGTCCGTGAAACTGACATCTGTGACATTGTCCAACGGACAGTCTCTTTCTCTGGGGCTCTACTACGATTTTAAGGTGGAGGATTTGGGTTAGATCGGTAAAAATTTTTTTGGATATTTCATTTTTAGTGAGGTTTACTAGCATGAGAGGAATCTCACGGCGGTTAGGGCCTGTCCGCATACGGTGAACCGAGAGAACAGGGTATGTTAAGCCAAGTAGGTCGCTGACCTCTTGGCTTGTTATTTCTTCAGGGATGCCCCTGAGCACGACCCTGAGAGGTTTGGCCTCGTTGAGTTTGAACGAGTGGAAGTCTATATTTTTTTCCGTTAGAGTTTTAGTGATACGGTGGTGATCACGAGGGGTTTTCGGGTGAATGTTGAGGGTTTTTGATAGATTCTTGGCGTAAAAATCTATACCCTTGTCGGAGAGGGACTTCTCCAGGGCTGCCCAACCGGTTTTTGAGTGGAGCACCACTGGAGGGATTCTAGAGTTTGTGACTACTACTTGAGGGGTAGATTGAGGAATGGGAGAGCTCGGGGGAGGGGTGGCGGGTGGGGGGGGTGGTGAAATGGTAGTCGGCTGGATGGAAGGCATGTCTTGGACGGCCTCAACGGTGATTGGTAAGAGCTGTTGTTTTTTTTTTGATGGGGAGGACGGCTCGATGTTGGTGGGGGAGGTTGTGGGAGATTTCCTATCTCTGTTTCTTTTACGGGAGAGTTTGACCGTCTCCCATGGCATGTCCTCGGTACCAAAGGATGAGTCCGATTCCGAATACTCTGATGCCGATTCGTCAGCATCAGAGCATTCGCTGGCATTAGAAGAGAATGAGGTGGGGCGCTTGCGGTTGCTAACATTTGGGGATGCTGGATAGTGGCCGGAGGAGAATTGGCCGGCGGGTAGCAAATTAGAAAGTGTGGGGTCCAAGGCTGGCTGGTACGCTCCAACGGCTATAGAAATCCGACCAATGAGAAGCCATAAACGGTCCGCTGGACCTTGGCTGACCTTTTTTTTTATGTGCCGTTGCCGAGTCGCAACTTTGACAAAAAGCAGCATTTTTAAATTCTAAATCCTCTTTCTCCATTGGATCACCCTCGCCTCGGACCTCCGCATCTACGAGCTACCTGCCGCTGCCCCTTTCTGCCAAGTTCTGAGAATTTTATTGGCCTTTCTCCTTCAACTGAAGAATCCTGCATCGACAAGATTCCGGCGGGCACCACGTGGCTTAAGAAGCTGACATACTTAACTGCCTTTTTAAAGGCAATCTTTCATTTATTTGCATTTGCACAAAGTCGTCTATATACCAGAAACGTCCTTTTCAGGACGAGGTTCAATTGATTTGCATTTTGCACAAAGTCGTGTATATTCCAGAAACGTCCTTTTCAGGACGAAAGTCAATTGATTGGCATTTACAAAGTCGTTTGAGTCGTGTAACTAACCCCTATTTTTTCAGTCTGTATGCACACGACATTTAGTCGGGTACATAATTGGTCCTTCGTAACCGGGTTCAACACGACTTCACGTAACCGGATTCAACACGCCTACACGCCTTCAGGTCATCAGGTCTACACGCCTACACGCCTTCAGGTCATCAGGTCTGCACGCCTACACGCCTTCAGGCCTTCAGGTCCACACGCCTACACGCCTTCAGGTCATCAGGTCCACACGCCTACACGCCTTCAGGTCATCAGGTCCACACGCCTACACGCCTTCAGGCCTTCAGGTCCACACGCCTACACGCCTTCAGGTCATCAGGTCCACACGCCTACACGCCTACACGCCTTCAGGCCTTCAGGTCCACACGCCTACACGCCTTCAGGTCATCAGGTCTACACGCCTACACGCCTTCAGGTCATCAGGTCCACACGCCTACACGCCTACACGCCTTCAGGTCATCAGGTCCACACGCCTACACGCCTTCAGGCCTTCAGGTCCACACGCCTACACGCCTTCAGGTCATCAGGTCCACACGCCTACACGCCTTCAGGTCATCAGGTCCACACGCCTACACGCCTACACGCCTTCAGGCCTTCAGGTCCACACGCCTACACGCCTTCAGGTCATCAGGTCCACACGCCTACACGCCTTCAGTTCATCACGCCTTCACGCCTTCTTGAAGGATGTCACCTACTCTACGCAGCGGGCGCGGCGTTTCGAGCTCCTCAGAGACATCCCAGCCCGCCCCCGCTGTCCCCGCTGCTCCAGATGGGCCTTCGCCACCTCTAGACTTGGGCCCACTTACCTCGGGCTCTTCTGAGCATGCTGTCGCCAACCGAGGTCTCGATGTTGCCGCGCCCGCGGTCCCGGCCCTCCTTGCCACGGGCCCCGCTGTCCCGGCCCCCCTTGCCACGGGCCCCGCTATCCCGGCCCCCCTAGCCCCGAGCCACGCATCTATCTGCTCCGATGATGTCGCTTCGCCTGGGCTTACGTCAACCGATGACACCGTCCAGAAGTTACGTCGAGAAATGCGTGCCATGCAACAACAGCACGCCCAGCAGATCGCAGACCTGCTGGCGGCCCTGAGGCCTGTGCAACCAACCACCGCGCCGGTGATCGTCCCGGCCACGGTGTCCTACGGAGTAACCACGCCGGTGATCGTCCCGGCTGCGGCGTCTCATGAAATAACTACGCCGGTGAACATCCCGGCCCCTACCCCGGCATTCGTCGGAATGCAGCCGGTAGCTTGTGTCGGCCACACGGTATCGAAGCCTACCGTAGTCGAGCGACCCGTGTCTCACGGGGGTACAATGCCAGCCTACAACTCGGCCCCAATCATTACGCCCGTTTACGGCTATACCGACGGCATGCAACCGGCACCTGAAGTCGGCCACACGGTATTGCAGCCTGCCATAGTTGAACGACCTGTATCTCACATCGGTCACCCACAGCATGCGCCTCCACTATTTGCGCCGGGCCCTGATCTACAGACACACCTTGCCGCATCGTACAGTGAGCCGCGGCCTGTCAACCTGCACAATGGGCAGCCTGCCAGTCTGCCCCATGCGGATATACCTACTCAGCCAGGGTATAATGTGCACCTCAATCGGCAGCTCCATCCTGGTTACCAGCATCAAACCTCCTCCAGCCAGGAGTTCTCACCAATCTTTCCACCACCACCTACTGCCGATGAGACTTCTAGACACACAAGTGAGTGGGCACACCAAGGCGCGGACTCCGTGGCGCAACTTGCTTCTGCAATTACAAATGCAATTCGCGCCTCGCGATCCGAGGATAGCCCCCGTCCCTCCGTAGAGGATGACATAAGAATGGCTGCCCTAATAGCCAGGCAATCTACCGCCAAGGACCTACCTTCCTTCTCGGGGGACCCGCTCGAGTGGCCTACGTGGATGGCCCAATATTCACAATCCACGGCCACCTGCAAGATGACTTCGAGCGAGAATCTCATTCGGTTGCAGCGTGCACTGAAGGGCAAAGCCCGAGAGGCCGTCGGCCCCCTGCTGATGGATCCAACGCAAGTCCCCGAGATAATTGCCGTCCTTGAGCAGCGATATGGCGGCTCGGGTTCAATTGCTGCCTTGATGCTGGAGAAGGTGAAAAAACTGCCGCATCTCACCGCCGAAGCATCACTTGAAGACCTGGCAGATTTTTCTGGAACAATCCAGAACCTCGTGGCGTCGTTGCGAATCTTGCGGACCGACGGGTACCTCACTAATCCTGCCTTGCTGTCTGACGTCACATCTAAAATGCCGTGCACGTTGCGACTAGCCTGGTTGGCGGAAGTGCGCGGACAAACAGTTCCCGCCACCATAACTCAGTTCGCGGCATTTTTGAAAAGTTTTGCAAACGCGATCCCCTTAAGCGGAATGGTTGACCCCGCACGGTCTGCACGTGCCCCGCGCCGCGAACAAGTTCATGCAAATGTGCCCGCTAACTCAAGAGTGAACAATAAAAACAAAAACAATAGTGAAAACATTAATTGTGCGCAGTGTGGCGGGAACCATAAAACTCGTGAGTGCCCGGCATTCTTTGCGAAATCAGTTGATCTCCGCTGGGAAACAGTGCGCGCGAGTTCTTTGTGTCGCAAGTGCCTAGAAAAACACTATACCCGCGAGTGCACCTCTAAAGTGTGGTGTGGAGTAGGAGGCTGCCGCGCCCCCCACCACAGGCTGCTACACAACCCCGCGCCCGCTTCCGCGCCAGTGAATACCGTCGTGAGTGGTGCCGTCAATCTATGACGCCAGAGTACGGATTGCCGTGTACTACTGAAGATCGTGCCAGTAGTACTGAGCACTTCGTATGAAAATGAAGCTTCAGTGTTCGCGCTTCTTGACGAAGGCTCCACGGTAACCCTCATTGATGCTGACACTGCGGCACAAATTGGCGCGAGCGGCCCAGTCCAGGGGCTAAAAATTCATGGAGCAAAGGGAATGTGCACATCTGACTTGCACTCCCGCCGGGTGAAAATAACCATAAGAGGTGCAGGTAGCAGTGATGAGTATCATATTACGGCTCACACAGTGACTGACCTCAGTCTACCGGAGCAGCGTGTCCCAGGAAGACGCGTCACCCCTCGGATACTGATCGGGCAAGACAATGCTCATTTGATAGTATCAAGAGACGTGCGGGAAGATTTCGGCACCACGCGAATAGTGTCGCGGACCGCACTAGGGTGGATTGCCCACGGTGGTACCGATCCTGGCAGCGACGGCCCAGCTACCACCCTGGCCCTGCAGATGGAGACAGCCGCAGACATCCGCCTGAGAGAGTTGGTGAAATCCAACTTTGCCGTCGACTCTCTCGGCGTAACATCTGCGGCCAGAGTCAATGCGAGTGAACTCAAAGCCACAGCCCTGATGGAAAAGACCACCCGTCCTCTACCAAACGGCAGGTGGGAAACCGGGCTATTATGGCGAAACCCGGAAGTCACGTTGCCCGACAATTACCACTGTGCCCTGAAACGTTTACAGTCCCTCGAGAGAAAGCTGGCAGCAGATGCAAGCCTAGCAGCGGCCTATACTGACAAAATGGGTCAGCTGGTAGCTAAAGGTTACGCCAGGAAACTGTCTGATCGCGAGATATCAACACCTGCCCCTCGGAAGTGGTATCTCCCACATTTTGCGGTGCTCAATCCAAACAAACCCGGAAAGATTAGAATAGTCTTTGATGCTGCCAGTCGATGCCGAGGGACTTCGCTAAATGACCAGCTGCTCACCGGTCCTGACCTGCTGTCTTCTCTTCTTGGGAACATCCTTCGCTTTAGAGAAGGGACTATTGCCATAGCAGCCGATATTCAGGAGATGTTTCTGCGCATCAAGATAAGGAGGGATGATCTGCAGTCACAACTGTACCTGTGGAAGTCACCAACATGTCGCGAACCTGACACATACCAGTTGACATCAATGATGTTCGGGGCCACATGCTCGCCGAGTAGCGCCCAGTACGTACGAGACAGGGTTGCCGGGGAATACGAACACGAGTACCCGGCCGCCGCGGCAGCCGTTCGTTCCAAATTTTATATGGACGACTATTTGGATGCGGTAGATACTGCTAGCGAGGCTGCCGCACTAGTACAAAGCGTGAGTGCCCTTCTTGCAAAGGGAGGGTTCCACTTGACGAACTGGGCCTCTAACAGTCCGGAAGCCATAGTTGACATTCCTTCCGGAGACCGGGCGAGCTCCACAGTTCACATCAGCAGCGGGGACAAAGAGATGGAGCGAGTACTAGGGCTAGTGTGGGACCCATCCACTGACTGCTTCCTTTACTCTTTTCAAAATGCAGTCAGCCCCGAAGAATCTGTACGGCCCACCAAGAGGCAGCTTCTCTCCATCGTAATGAAGATCTTCGACCCGGTTGGATTCGTCGCGTGCCTCACAATACGGTCAAAGATCTTGCTACAAGCTGTGTGGCGGTCGAGTGTTGGATGGGACGACTTGATCACCCTTGAGCACGCCGAGAGATGGAGAGATTGGCTAAGCTTGCTTCACGAGAGCAGCGTTTCGGTGCCGAGGCGCTCCCTCCGGCACAAGCAGAGCAGCGTCACCTTACACCTATTCTGCGATGCGTCCGAACAAGCTTGCTGCACCGTCGCATACTACACAGAAGACGTGCAGGGAGTTTTACACGCGACATTCCTAGCCAGCAAGTGTAAAGTGGCTCCACTCAAACCCCTCTCCATTCCCCGTCTTGAGTTGCAAGCCGCACTCATGGCGGCTAGATTAGCCAAGACCATCTTAAAAGAAAGCCAGGCTTTAATAAACCGGACTATCTTCTGGACAGACTCTTCAACCGTTCTGTGCTGGTTACGTACTGATCCACGCGCCTACTCTGCATTCGTGGCAAACAGATTGGGTGAAATAGATGAGATGACCAGCATACCTAACTGGAGGTGGGTGCCGACGAAGTTGAACCCCGCCGACATCGGAACACGTGACTCTGAAGTGCCTGATCTATCACCAAAAGGAAGATGGTTTTGCGGCCCTGCATTTCTTACTGCACCTGAAAGCGAGTGGCCAAAGGAGCGATCTCCCACCAAGAAACCCGACAACGACGTATTGGAGGTCAGGCCCCATTATGTAGGCCTAATAACCACTACAGGAGAGGCGTTCCCCTTAATCGAACGGTTCTCATCTTGGAACCGGCTAATTCGATCTACAGCATGGATACTCCGTTTTGTCAGGCGGTGCCGATTGGGGTCTCACAAACCCGCCGAGGGCACATTACGAGCAGAGGAACTGAAAGAAGCAGAGATCAGATGGGTCAGGAAATCCCAGGAAGACGCCTTCGCAGCTGATCTGCATACCATACGACATGGAAAGGCGCTACCTGCTGGCAGTCGTCTTAATTCCTTGACCCCCTTCCTCGGCCCAGATGATGTCTTGCGGATGAGTTCCCGATTACGAGCCCTGACAAAGACCACGAGCGTGGTCAAGACCCCCATCATATTGGATGGCAACGACCCGTACGCTCGGCTGCTGGTACGCCACTACCATGAGAAGGGAGACCACCCTAGCACCGAGAAGACAGTGGCGGAGATGCGCTGCAGTTTTTTCATTCTACGGCTCCGCACTATCAGCCGGAAAATAACACACGACTGCCCCACTTGCCGCATACGAAGAAGCAAGCCCTCTCCACCATTAATGGGGGCGCTACCATCTTACCGCCTGTTACATCATGTGCGTCCCTTTACTCACTGTGGGCTGGACTACTTCGGGCCAATGGAGGTCACAGTTGGCAGACACCGGGAGAAGCGCTATGGGGCAATTTTTACCTGCCTTTCCACCCGCGCTATTCACCTGGAACTTGCTGTTACGTTGACTGCCGACTCTGCCATTATGGCCTTGCAAAGAATGACCGCCCGAAGAGGTCAGCCCGAAGTTCTGTACTCGGACAACGGAACGAATTTCCATGGAGCAGACGCTGAGATCAGGGAAGCCTTGGATTCACTAAAACAAGATTCTAGAATTATGGACGCCATGGCTACCAAAGGCATTGAGTGGCGTTTCATACCGCCACTCAGTCCCCACATGGGGGGAGCCTGGGAAAGACTAGTACGGTCGGTGAAACGGGCCTTGAAAGCTACCTTAAAGGAAAGGGCGCCGAGGGAAGAGACCCTGCGCACAGCACTGGCAGAAGCTGAGTTTGTTGTCAACAACCGACCACTGACTCACGTCTCTGTTGACCCACGAGATGAAGAGCCCTTGACACCAAACCACTTCCTTTTGGGGTCAGCCGGAAAGCGCCCCCATTTGTCCCTGTATGACAAAAAAGAAGAAGAGGTATGTCTCCGCCGCCAATGGCGTATCGGGCAACAACTTGCAGATATGTTCTGGAGGCGCTGGCTCCGAGAGTACATCCCCACTATGGGCGCCCGACAGAAGTGGCACCACCCGGCCGAGCCCATCAAAAAGGATGACCTTGTGGTGATCATGGATCCTGCGCTACCCCGGAACAGTTGGCCGCGCGGCCGAGTCATCGATGCAAAACCCGCCGCTGATGGTCAAGTGAGGACCGCCCGCATTCAAACAGCTTCCGGGATATATGTGCGGCCAGCCGTTAAGATTGCCGTACTGCTGCCAGCCCCAAAATCCACCACTCCAGAACCATCTACAACACGGCCCGTCCAACAGCGAACCAGGGGTACCGGTTGTCCAGATCGTCGAAACACTTCACGTCCTCCCAAATAGCTTGGCGCAGAGGGCTGCACCGGGGGGAGTATATCGGACGCTTGTTCATTATAATTTAAGAATGACTTTATATTGTTTTTGTTTATATCTTTCGCTACTATTTACTACTATAAGAAATAAATAAATATTGTTTGCGTATAATGTTAATCCGTGGATGTGACATTAATAAACTATTTTGAAATTGTCCACATTCAAGGAACTCTGCATTGTGTACCTAGCTTTAAGATTGTCAAATTCCTTGACATGTAAAAAATGTAACTTGTAAAAAAAATAAACAATAAACAATTGGCCGGCGGGTAGCAAATTAGAAAGTGTGGGGTCCAAGGCTGGCTGGTACGCTCCAACGGCTATAGAAATCCGACCAATGAGAAGCCATAAACGGTCCGCTGGACCTTGGCTGACCTTTTTTTTATGTGCCGTTGCCGAGTCGCAACTTTGACAAAAAGCAGCATTTTTAAATTCTAAATCCTCTTTCTCCATTGGATCACCCTCGCCTCGGACCTCCGCATCTACGAGCTACCTGCCGCTGCCCCTTTCTGCCAAGTTCTGAGAATTTTATTGGCCTTTCTCCTTCAACTGAAGAATCCTGCATCGACAAGATTCCGGCGGGCACCACGTGGCTTAAGAAGCTGACATACTTAACTGCCTTTTTAAAGGCAATCTTTCATTTATTTGCATTTGCACAAAGTCGTCTATATACCAGAAACGTCCTTTTCAGGACGAGGTTCAATTGATTTGCATTTTGCACAAAGTCGTGTATATTCCAGAAACGTCCTTTTCAGGACGAAAGTCAATTGATTGGCATTTACAAAGTCGTTTGAGTCGTGTAACTAACCCCTATTTTTTCAGTCTGTATGCACACGACATTTAGTCGGGTACACTAGCCCTTTAGGTACCATAGAGCCTGAGAAAACTGCTTCCAAAGTTCAAACCCAAGTCTGAAATGAAGGTCCATATAAATTATGATTTTTTAAAAAATCCAACTTTATGGAGATTTTGTGACTGAATTCGATTTGTACCATGATTTTTACCACGTTTCCAAAATTTCAGCCCATTTGGTACCATAGAGCCTGAGAAAACTGCTTCCAAAGTTCGAACCCAACTCTGAAATTAGCGTTCATAAGAATCATGATTTTTCTAAGAATCAAACTTTATGGAGATTTTGTGACTGAATTCGATTTGCAGCATGATTCTTCCACTGTTCCAAAATTCTAGCCCTTTAGGTACCATAGAGCCTGAGAAAACTGCTTCCAAAGTTCAAACCCAAGTCTGAAATTAGCGTCCATAAAAATTATGATTTTTTTAAAAATCCAACTTTATATAGATTTTGTGACTGAATTAGATTTGGACCACGATTCTTACCACTTTTCCAAAGTTTCAGCCCATTTGGTACCATAGAGCCTGAGAAAACTGCTTCCAAATTTCGAACCCAAGTCTGAAATTAGCGTTCATAAGAATCATGATTTTTCTAAGAATCAAACTTTATGGAGATTTTGTGACTGAATTCGATTTGTACCATGATTTTTACCACGTTTCCAAAATTTCAGCCCATTTGGTACCATAGAGCCTGAGAAAACTGCTTCCAAAGTTCGAACCCAAGTCTGAAATGAAGGTCCATAAAAATTATGATTTATTGTAAAAATCCAACTTTATGGAGATTTTGTGACTGAATTCGATTTGCAGCATGATTCTTATCACTGTTCCACAATTCTAGCCCATTAGGTACCATAGAGCCTGAGAAAACTGCTTCCAAAGTTCGAACCCAAGTCTGAAATTAGCGTTCATAAGAATCATGATTTTTCTAAGAATCAAACTTTATGGAGATTTTGTGACTGAATTCGATTTGCAGCATGATTCTTATCACTGTTCCACAATTCTAGCCCATTAGGTACCATAGAGCCTGAGAAAACTGCTTCCAAAGTTCGAACCCAAGTCTGAAATTAGCGTTCATAAGAATCATGATTTTTCTAAGAATCAAACTTTATGGAGATTTTGTGACTGAATTCGATTTGCAGCATGATTCTTCTCACTGTTCCACAATTCTAGCCCATTAGGTACCATAGAGCCTGAGAAAACTGCTTACAAAGTTCGAACCCAAAACTGAAATGAAGGTCCATATAAATTATGATTTTTAAAAAAATCCAACTTTATGGAGATTTTGTGACTTAATTCGATTTGTACCACGATTTTTACCACGTTTCCAAAATTTCAGCCCATTTGGTACAATAGAGCCTGAGAAAACTGCTTCCAAAGTTCGAACCCAACTCTGAAATTAGCGTTCATAAGAATCATGATTTTTCTAAGAATCAAACTTTATGGAGATTTTGTGACTGAATTCGATTTGCAGCATGATTCTTATCACTGTTCCACAATTCTAGCCCATTAGGTACCATAGAGCCTGAGAAAAATGCTTCCAAAGTTCGAACACAAGTCTGAAATTAGCGTCCATATAAATTATGATTTTTTAAAAAATCCAACTTTATGGAGATTTTGTGACTGAATTCGATTTGTACCACGATTTTTACCACGTTTCCAAAATTTCAGCCCATTTGGTACCATAGAGCCTGAGAAAACTGCTTCCAAAGTTCGAACCCAAGTCTGAAATTAGCGTTAATAAGAATCATGATTTTTCTAAGAATCAAACTTTATGGAGATTTTGTGACTGAATTCGATTTGCAGCATGATTCTTATCACTGTTCCACAATTCTAGCCCATTAGGTACCATAGAGCCTGAGAAAAATGCTTCCAAAGTTCGAACCCAAGTCTGAAATGAAGGTCCATATAAATTATGATTTTTTAAAAAATCCAACTTTATGGAGATATTGTGACTGAATTCGATTTGTACCACGATTTTTACCACGTTTCCAAAATTTCAGCCCATTTGGTACCACAGAGCCTGAGAAAACTGCTTCCAAAGTTCGAACCCAAGTCTGAAATTTGCGTTCATAAGAATCATGATTTTTCTAAGAATCAAACTTTATGGAGATTTTGTGACTGAATTCGACTTTATGGAGATTTTCTGACTGAATTCGATTTGAAGCATGATTCTTATCACTGTTCCACAATTCTAGCCCATTAGGTACCATAGAGCCTGAGAAAACTGCTTCCAAAGTTCGAACCCAAGTCTGAAATGAAGGTCCATATAAATTATGATTTTTTAAAAAATCCAACTTTATATAGATTTTGTGACTGAATTTGATTTTTACCACGATTCTTACCACGTTTCCAAAATTTCAGCCCATTTGGTACCATAGAGCCTGAGAAAACTGCTTCCAAAGTTCGAACCCAAGTCTGAAATTAGCGTTCATAAGAACCATGATTTTTTTAAGAATCAAACTTTATGGAGATTTTGTGACTGAATTCGATTTGCAGCATGATTCTTATCACTGTTCCACAATTCTAGCCCATTAGGTACCATAGAGCCTGAGAAAAATGCTTCCAAAGTTCGAACACAAGTCTGAAATTAGCGTCCATAAAAATTATGATTTTTTTTTAAATCCAACTTTATATAGATTTTGTGACTGAATTTGATTTGTACCACGATTCTTACCACGTTTCCAAAATTTCAGCCCATTTGGTACCATAGAGCCTGAGAAAACTGCTTCCAAAGTTCGAACACAACTCTGAAATTAGCGTTCATAAGAATCATGATTTTTCTAAGAATCAAACTTTATGGAGATTTTGTGACTGAATTCGATTTGCAGCATGATTCTTATCACTGTTCCACAATTCTAGCCCATTAGGTACCATAGAGCCTGAGAAAACTGCTTCCAAAGTTCGAACCCAAGTCTGAAATGAAGGTCCATATAAATTATGATTTTTTAAAAAATCCAACTTTATGGAGATTTTGTGACTGAATTCGATTTGTACCACGATTTTTACAACGTTTCCAAAATTTCAGCCCATTTGGTACCATAGAGCCTGAGAAAACTGCTTCCAAAGTTCGAACCGAAGTCTGAAATTAGCGTTCATAAGAACCATGATTTTTCTAAGAATCAAACTTTATGGAGATTTTGTGACTGAATTCGACTTTATGGAGATTTTGTGACTGAATTCGATTTGCAGCATGATTCTTATCACTGTTCCACAATTCTAGCCCATTAGGTACCATAGAGCCTGAGAAAACTGATTCCAAAGTTCGAACCCAAGTCTGAAATGAAGGTCCATATAAATTATGATTTTTTTAAAAATCCAACTTTATGGAGATTTTGTGACTGAATTCGATTTGTACCACGATTTTTACCACGTTTCCAAAATTTCAGCCCATTTGGTACCATAGAGCCTGAGAAAACTGCTTCCAAAGTTCGAACCCAAGTCTGAAATTAGCGTTCATAAGAACCATGATTTTTTTAAGAATCAAACTTTGGGAGATTTTGTGACTGAATTCGATTTGCAGCATGATTCTTATCACTTTTCCACAATTCTAGCACATTAGGTACCATAGAGCCTGAGAAAAATGCTTCCAAAGTTCGAACACAAGTCTGAAATTAGCGTCCATAAAAATTATGATTTTTTTTAAAATCCAAATTTATATAGATTTTGTGACTGAATTTGATTTGTACCACGATTCTTACCACGTTTCCAAAATTTCAGCCGATTTGGTACCATAGAGCCTGAGAAAACTGCTTCCAAAGTCCGAACCCAACTCTTAAATTAGCTTTCATAAGAATCATGATTTTTCTAAGAATCAAACTTAATGGAGATTTTGTGACTGAATTCGATTTGCAGCATGATTCTTATCACTGTTCCACAATTCTAGCCCATTTGGTACCATAGAGCCTGAGAAAACTGCTTCCAAAGTTCGAACCCAAGTCTGAAATGAAGGTCCATATAAATTATGATTTTTTAAAAAATCCAACTTTATGGAGATATTGTGACTGAATTCGATTTGTTCCACGATTTTTACCACGTTTCCAAAATTTCAGCCCATTTGGTACCACAGAGCCTGAGAAAACTGCTTCCAAATTTCGAACCCAAGTCTGAAATTTGCGTTCATAAGAATCATGATTTTTCTAAGAATCAAACTTTATGGAGATTTTGTGACTGAATTCGACTTTATGGAGATTTTGTGACTGAATTCGATTTGCAGCATGATTCTTATCACTGTTCCACAATTCTAGCCCATTAGGTACCATAGAGCCTGAGAAAACTGCTTCCAAAGTTCGAACCCAAGTCTGAAATGAAGGTCCATATAAATTATGATTTTTTAAAAAATCCAACTTTATGGAGATTTTGTGACTGAATTCGATTTGCAGCATGATTCTTATCACTGTTCCACAATTCTAGCCCATTAGGTACCATAGAGCCTGAGAAAAATGCTTCCAAAGTTCGAACACAAGTCTGAAATTAGCGTCCATAAAAATTATGATTTTTTTTAAAATCCAACTTTATATGGATTTTGTGACTGAATTTGATTTGTACCACGATTCTTACCACGTTTCCAAAATTTCAGCCCATTTGGTTCCATAGAGCCTGAGAAAACTGCTTCCAAAGTTCGAACCCAACTCTGAAATTAGCTTTCATAAGAATCATGAATTTTCTAAGAATCAAACTTTATGGAGATTTTGTGACTGAATTCGATTTGCAGCATGATTCTTATCACTGTTCCACAATTCTAGCCCATTAGGTACCATAGAGCCTGAGAAAACTGCTTCCAAAGTTCGAACCCAAGTCTGAAATGAAGGTCCATATAAATTATGATTTTTTAAAAAATCCAACTTTATGGAGATATTGTGACTGAATTCGATTTGTACCACGATTTTTACCACGTTTCCAAAATTTCAGCCCATTTGGTACCACAGAGCCTGAGAAAACTGCTTCCAAATTTCGAACCCAAGTCTGAAATTTGCGTTCATAAGAATCATGATTTTTCTAAGAATCAAACTTTATGGAGATTTTGTGACTGAATTCGACTTTATGGAGATTTTGTGACTGAATTCGATTTGCAGCATGATTCTTATCACTGTTCCACAATTCTAGCCCATTAGGTACCATAGAGCCTGAGAAAACTGCTTCCAAAGTTCGAACCCAAGTCTGAAATTAGCGTTCATAAGAATCATGATTTTTCTAAGAATCAAACTTTATGGAGATTTTGTGACTGAATTCGATTTGCAGCATGATTCTTATCACTGTTCCACAATTCTAGCCCATTTGGTACCACAGAGCCTGAGAAAACTGCTTCCAAATTTCGAACCCAAGTCTGAAATTTGCGTTCATAAGAATCATGATTTTTCTAAGAATCAAACTTTATGGAGATTTTGTGACTGAATTCGACTTTATGGAGATTTTGTGACTGAATTCGATTTGCAGCATGATTCTTATCACTGTTCCACAATTCTAGCCCATTAGGTACCATAGAGCCTGAGAAAACTGCTTCCAAAGTTCGAACCCAAGTCTGAAATGAAGGTCCATATAAATTATGATTTTTTAAAAAATCCAACTTTATGGAGATTTTGTGACTGAATTCGATTTGCAGCATGATTCTTATCACTGTTCCACAATTCTAGCCCATTAGGTACCATAGAGCCTGAGAAAAATGCTTCCAAAGTTCGAACACAAGTCTGAAATTAGCGTCCATAAAAATTATGATTTTTTTTAAAATCCAACTTTATATGGATTTTGTGACTGAATTTGATTTGTACCACGATTCTTACCACGTTTCCAAAATTTCAGCCCATTTGGTTCCATAGAGCCTGAGAAAACTGCTTCCAAAGTTCGAACCCAACTCTGAAATTAGCTTTCATAAGAATCATGAATTTTCTAAGAATCAAACTTTATGGAGATTTTGTGACTGAATTCGATTTGCAGCATGATTCTTATCACTGTTCCACAATTCTAGCCCATTAGGTACCATAGAGCCTGAGAAAACTGCTTCCAAAGTTCGAACCCAAGTCTGAAATGAAGGTCCATATAAATTATGATTTTTTAAAAAATCCAACTTTATGGAGATATTGTGACTGAATTCGATTTGTACCACGATTTTTACCACGTTTCCAAAATTTCAGCCCATTTGGTACCACAGAGCCTGAGAAAACTGCTTCCAAATTTCGAACCCAAGTCTGAAATTTGCGTTCATAAGAATCATGATTTTTCTAAGAATCAAACTTTATGGAGATTTTGTGACTGAATTCGACTTTATGGAGATTTTGTGACTGAATTCGATTTGCAGCATGATTCTTATCACTGTTCCACAATTCTAGCCCATTAGGTACCATAGAGCCTGAGAAAACTGCTTCCAAAGTTCGATCCCAAGTCTGAAATGAAGGTCCATATAAATTATGATTTTTTTAAAAAATCCAACTTTATGGAGATTTTGTGACTGAATTCGATTTGTACCACGATTTTTACCACGTTTCCAAAATTTCAGCCCATTTGGTACCATAGAGCCTGAGAAAACTGCTTCCAAAGTTCGAACCCAAGTCTGAAATTAGCGTTCATAAGAATCATGATTTTTCTAAGAATCAAACTTTATGGAGATTTTGTGACTGAATTCGATTTGCAGCATGATTCTTATCACTGTTCCACAATTCTAGCCCATTAGGTACCATAGAGCCTGAGAAAACTGCTTCCAAAGTTCGAACCCAAGTCTGAAATTAGCGTTCATAAGAATCATGATTTTTCTAAGAATCAAACTTTATGGAGATTTTGTGACTGAATTCGATTTGCAGCATGATTCTTATCACTGTTCCACAATTCTAGCCCATTAGGTACCATAGAGCCTGAGAAAACTGCTTCCAAAGTTCGAACCCAAGTCTGAAATGAAGGTCCATATAAATTATGATTTTTTTAAAAATCCAGCTTTATGGAGATTTTGTGACTGAATTCGATTTGTATCACGATTCTTACCAAGTTTCCAAAATTTCAGCCTATTTGGTACCATAGAGCCTGAGAAAACTGCTTCCAAAGTTCGAACCCAAGTCTGAAAGTAGCGTCCATAAAAATTATGATTTTTTTTTAAATCCAACTTTATATAGATTTTGTGACTGAATTAGATTTGTACTACGATTCTTACCACTTTTCCAAAGTTTCAGCCCATTTGGTACCATAGAGCCTGAGAAAACTGCTTCCAAAATTCGAACCCAACTCTGAAATTAGCGTTCATAAGAATCATGATTTTTCTAAGAATCAAACTTTATGGAGATTTTGTGACTGAATTCGATTTGCAGCATGATTCTTATCACTGTTCCACAATTCTAGCCCATTAGGTACCATAGAGCCTGAGAAAACTGCTTCCAAAGTTCGAACCCAAGTCTGAAATGAAGGTCCATATAAATTATGATTTTTTTAAAAAATCCAACTTTATGGAGATTTTGTGACTGAATTCGATTTGTACCACGATTTTTACCACGTTTCCAAAATTTCAGCCCATTTGGTACCATAGAGCCTGAGAAAACTGCTTCCAAAGTTCTAACCCAAGTCTGAAATTAGCGTTCATAAGAATCATGATTTTTCTAAGAATCAAACTTTATGGAGATTTTGTGACTGAATTCGATTTGCAGCATGATTCTTATCACTGTTCCACAATTCTAGCCCATTAGGTACCATAGAGCCTGAGAAAACTGCTTCCAAAGTTCGAACCCAAGTCTGAAATGAAGGTCCATATAAATTATGATTTTTTAAAAAATCCAACTTTATGGAGATTTTGTGACTGAATTCGATTTATACCACGATTTTTACCACGTTTCCAAAATTTCAGCCCATTTGGTACCATAGAGCCTGAGAAAACTGCTTCCAAAGTTCGAACCCAACTCTGAAATTAGCTTTCATAAGAATCATGAATTTTCTAAGAATCAAACTTTATGGAGATTTTGTGACTGAATTCGATTTGCAGCATGATTCTTATCACTGTTCCACAATTCTAGCCCATTAGGTACCATAGAGCCTGAGAAAACTGCTTCCAAAGTTCGAACCCAAGTCTGAAATGAAGGTCCATATAAATTATGATTTTTTAAAAAATCCAACTTTATGGAGATATTGTGACTGAATTCGATTTGTACCACGATTTTTACCACGTTTCCAAAATTTCAGCCCATTTGGTACCACAGAGCCTGAGAAAACTGCTTCCAAATTTCGAACCCAAGTCTGAAATTTGCGTTCATAAGAATCATGATTTTTCTAAGAATCAAACTTTATGGAGATTTTGTGACTGAATTCGATTTGCAGCATGATTCTTATCACTGTTCCACAATTCTAGCCCATTAGGTACCATAGAGCCTGAGAAAACTGCTTCCAAAGTTCGAACCCAAGTCTGAAATGAAGGTCCATATAAATTATGATTTTTTTTAAAATCCAGCTTTATGGAGATTTTGTGACTGAATTCGATTTGTATCACGATTCTTACCAAGTTTCCAAAATTTCAGCCCATTTTGTACCATAGAGCCTGAGAAAACTGCTTCCAAAGTTCGAACCCAAGTCTGAAAGTAGCGTCCATAAAAATTATGATTTTTTTTTAAATCCAACTTTATATACCTTTTGTGACTGAATTAGATTTGTACTACGATTCTTACCACTTTTCCAAAGTTTCAGCCCATTTGGTACCATAGAGCCTGAGAAAACTGCTTCCAAAGTTCGAACCCAACTCTGAAATTAGCGTTCATAAGAATCATGATTTTTCTAAGAATCAAACTTTATGGAGATTTTGTGACTGAATTCGATTTGCAGCATGATTCTTATCACTGTTCCACAATTCTAGCCCATTAGGTACCATAGAGCCTGAGAAAACTGCTTCCAAAGTTCGAACACAAGTCTGAAATGAAGGTCCATATAAATTATGATTTTTTTAAAAAATCCAACTTTATGGAGATTTTGTGACTGAATTCGATTTGTACCACGATTTTTACCACGTTTCCAAAATTTCAGCCCATTTGGTACCATAGAGCCTGAGAAAACTGCTTCCAAAGTTCGAACCCAAGTCTGAAATTAGCGTTCATAAGAATCATGATTTTTCTAAGAATCAAACTTTATGGAGATTTTGTGACTGAATTCGATTTGCAGCATGATTCTTATCACTGTTCCACAATTCTAGCCCATTAGGTACCATAGAGCCTGAGAAAACTGCTTCCAAAGTTCGAACCCAAGTCTGAAATGAAGGTCCATATAAATTATGATTTTTTTAAAAAATCCAACTTTATGGAGATTTTGTGACTGAATTCGATTTGTACCACGATTTTTACCACGTTTCCAAAATTTCAGCCCATTTGGTACCATAGAGCCTGAGAAAACTGCTTCCAAAGTTCTAACCCAAGTCTGAAATTAGCGTTCATAAGAATCATGATTTTTCTAAGAATCAAACTTTATGGAGATTTTGTGACTGAATTCGATTTGCAGCATGATTCTTATCACTGTTCCACAATTCTAGCCCATTAGGTACCATAGAGCCTGAGAAAACTGCTTCCAAAGTTCGAACCCAAGTCTGAAATGAAGGTCCATATAAATTATGATTTTTTAAAAAATCCAACTTTATGGAGATTTTGTGACTGAATTCGATTTATACCACGATTTTTACCACGTTTCCAAAATTTCAGCCCATTTGGTACCATAGAGCCTGAGAAAACTGCTTCCAAAGTTCGAACCCAACTCTGAAATTAGCTTTCATAAGAATCATGAATTTTCTAAGAATCAAACTTTATGGAGATTTTGTGACTGAATTCGATTTGCAGCATGATTCTTATCACTGTTCCACAATTCTAGCCCATTAGGTACCATAGAGCCTGAGAAAACTGCTTCCAAAGTTCGAACCCAAGTCTGAAATGAAGGTCCATATAAATTATGATTTTTTAAAAAATCCAACTTTATGGAGATATTGTGACTGAATTCGATTTGTACCACGATTTTTACCACGTTTCCAAAATTTCAGCCCATTTGGTACCACAGAGCCTGAGAAAACTGCTTCCAAATTTCGAACCCAAGTCTGAAATTTGCGTTCATAAGAATCATGATTTTTCTAAGAATCAAACTTTATGGAGATTTTGTGACTGAATTCGATTTGCAGCATGATTCTTATCACTGTTCCACAATTCTAGCCCATTAGGTACCATAGAGCCTGAGAAAACTGCTTCCAAAGTTCGAACCCAAGTCTGAAATGAAGGTCCATATAAATTATGATTTTTTTTAAAATCCAGCTTTATGGAGATTTTGTGACTGAATTCGATTTGTATCACGATTCTTACCAAGTTTCCAAAATTTCAGCCCATTTTGTACCATAGAGCCTGAGAAAACTGCTTCCAAAGTTCGAACCCAAGTCTGAAAGTAGCGTCCATAAAAATTATGATTTTTTTTTAAATCCAACTTTATATACCTTTTGTGACTGAATTAGATTTGTACTACGATTCTTACCACTTTTCCAAAGTTTCAGCCCATTTGGTACCATAGAGCCTGAGAAAACTGCTTCCAAAGTTCGAACCCAACTCTGAAATTAGCGTTCATAAGAATCATGATTTTTCTAAGAATCAAACTTTATGGAGATTTTGTGACTGAATTCGATTTGCAGCATGATTCTTATCACTGTTCCACAATTCTAGCCCATTAGGTACCATAGAGCCTGAGAAAACTGCTTCCAAAGTTCGAACACAAGTCTGAAATGAAGGTCCATATAAATTATGATTTTTTTAAAAAATCCAACTTTATGGAGATTTTGTGACTGAATTCGATTTGTACCACGATTTTTACCACGTTTCCAAAATTTCAGCCCATTTGGTACCATAGAGCCTGAGAAAACTGCTTCCAAAGTTCGAACCCAAGTCTGAAATTAGCGTTCATAAGAATCATGATTTTTCTAAGAATCAAACTTTATGGAGATTTTGTGACTGAATTCGATTTGCAGCATGATTCTTATCACTGTTCCACAATTCTAGCCCATTAGGTACCATAGAGCCTGAGAAAACTGCTTCCAAAGTTCGAACCCAAGTCTGAAATGAAGGTCCATATAAATTATGATTTTTTAAAAAATCCAACTTTATGGAGATATTGTGACTGAATTCGATTTGTACCACGATTTTTACCACGTTTCCAAAATTTCAGCCCATTTGGTACCACAGAGCCTGAGAAAACTGCTTCCAAATTTCGAACCCAAGTCTGAAATTTGCGTTCATAAGAATCATGATTATTCTAAGAATCAAACTTTATGGAGATTTTGTGACTGAATTCGACTATATGGAGATTTTGTGACTGAATTCGATTTGCAGCATGATTCTTATCACTGTTCCACAATTCTAGCCCATTAGGTACCATAGAGCCTGAGAAAACTGCTTCCAAAGTTCGAACCCAAGTCTGAAATGAAGGTCCATATAAATTATGATTTTTTAAAAAATCCAACTTTATGGAGATATTGTGACTGAATTCGATTTGTACCACGATTTTTACCACGTTTCCAAAATTTCAGCCCATTTGGTACCACAGAGCCTGAGAAAACTGCTTCCAAATTTCGAACCCAAGTCTGAAATTTGCGTTCATAAGAATCATGATTATTCTAAGAATCAAACTTTATGGAGATTTTGTGACTGAATTCGACTATATGGAGATTTTGTGACTGAATTCGATTTGCAGCATGATTCTTATCACTGTTCCACAATTCTAGCCCATTAGGTACCATAGAGCCTGAGAAAACTGCTTCCAAAGTTCGAACCCAAGTCTGAAATGAAGGTCCATATAAATTATGATTTTTTAAAAAATCCAACTTTATGGAGATTTTGTGACTGAATTCGATTTGTACCACGATTTTTACCACGTTTCCAAAATTTCAGCCCATTTGGTACCATAGAGCCTGAGAAAACTGCTTCCAAAGTTCGAACCCAAGTCTGAAATTAGCGTTCATAAGAATCATGATTTTTCTAAGAATCAAACTTTATGGAGATTTTGTGACTGAATTCGATTTGCAGCATGATTCTTATCACTGTTCCACAATTCTAGCCCATTAGGTACCATAGAGCCTGAGAAAACTGCTTCCAAAGTTCGAACCCAAGTCTGAAATGAAGGTCCATATAAATTATGATTTTTAAAAAAATCCAACTTTATGGAGATTTTGTGACTGAATTCGTTTTGTACCACGATTTTTACCACGTTTCCAAAATTTCAGCCCATTTGGTACCATAGAGCCTGAGAAAACTGCTTCCAAAGTTCGAACCCAAGTCTGAAATTAGCGTTCATAAGAACCATGATTTTTTTAAGAATCAAACTTTATGGAGATTTTGTGACTGAATTCGATTTGCAGCATGATTCTTATCACTGTTCCACAATTCTAGCCCATTAGGTACCATAGAGCCTGAGAAAACTGCTTCCAAAGTTCGAACCCAAGTCTGAAATGAAGGTCCATATAAATTATGATTTTTTTAAAAAATCCAACTTTATGGAGATTTTGTGACTGAATTCGATTTGTACCACGATTTTTACCACGTTTCCAAAATTTCAGCCCATTTGGTACCATAGAGCCTGAGAAAATTGCTTCCAAAGTTCGAACCCAAGTCTGAAATTAGCGTTCATAAGAATCATGATTTTTCTAAGAATCAAACTTTATGGAGATTTTGTGACTGAATTCGATTTGCAGCATGATTCTTATCACTGTTCCACAATTCTTGCCCATTAGGTACCATAGAGCCTGAGAAAACTGCTTCCAAAGTTCGAACCCAAGTCTGAAATGAAGGTCCATATAAATTATGATTTTTTTTTAAATCCAGCTTTATGGAGATTTTGTGACTGAATTCGATTTGTATCACGATTCTTACCAAGTTTCCAAAATTTCAGCCCATTTGGTACCATAGAGCCTGAGAAAACTGCTTCCAAAGTTCGAACCCAAGTCTGAAAGTAGCGTCCATAAAAATTATGATTTTTTTTTAAATCCAACTTTATATAGATTTTGTGACTGAATTAGATTTGTACTACGATTCTTACCACTTTTCCAAAGTTTAAGCCCATTTGGTACCATAGAGCCTGAGAAAACTGCTTCCAAAGTTCGAACCCAACTCTGAAATTAGCGTTCATAAGAATCATGATTTTTCTAAGAATCAAACTTTATGGAGATTTTGTGACTGAATTCGATTTGCAGCATGATTCTTATCACTGTTCCACAATTCTAGCCCATTAGGTACCATAGAGCCTGAGAAAACTGCTTCCAAAGTTCGAACCCAAGTCTGAAATGAAGGTCCATATAAATTATGATTTTTTTAAAAATCCAACTTTATGGAGATTTTGTGACTGAATTCGATTTGTACCACGATTTTTACCACGTTTCCAAAATTTCAGCCCATTTGGTACCATAGAGCCTGAGAAAACTGCTTCCAAAGTTCGAACCCAAGTCTGAAAATAGCGTTCATAAGAACCATGATTTTTTTAAGAATCAAACTTTATGGAGATTTTGTGACTGAATTCGATTTGCAGCATGATTCTTATCACTGTTCCACAATTCTAGCCCATTAGGTACCATAGAGCCTGAGAAAACTGCTTCCAAAGTTCGAACCCAAGTCTGAAATGAAGGTCCATATAAATTATGATTTTTTTAAAAAATCCAACTTTATGGAGATTTTGTGACTGAATTCGATTTGTACCACGATTTTTACCACGTTTCCAAAATTTCAGCCCATTTGGTACCATAGAGCCTGAGAAAATTGCTTCCAAAGTTCGAACCCAAGTCTGAAATTAGCGTTCATAAGAATCATGACTTTTCTAAGAATCAAACTTTATGGAGATTTTGTGACTGAATTCGATTTGCAGCATGATTCTTATCACTGTTCCACAATTCTAGCCCATTAGGTACCATAGAGCCTGAGAAAACTGCTTCCAAAGTTCGAACCCAAGTCTGAAATGAAGGTCCATATAAATTATGATTTTTTTAAAAAATCCAACTTTATGGAGATTTTGTGACTGAATTCGATTTGTACCACGATTTTTACCACGTTTCCAAAATTTCAGCCCATTTGGTACCATAGAGCCTGAGAAAACTGCTTCCAAAGTTCGAACCCAAGTCTGAAATTAGCGTTCATAAGAATCATGATTTTTCTAAGAATCAAACTTTATGGAGATTTTGTGACTGAATTCGATTTGCAGCATGATTCTTATCACTGTTCCACAATTCTAGCCCATTAGGTACCATAGAGCCTGAGAAAACTTCTTCCAAAGTTCGAACCCAAGTCTGAAATGAAGGTCCATATAAATTATGATTTTTTTTTAAATCCAGCTTTATGGAGATTTTGTGACTGAATTCGATTTGTATCACGATTCTTACCAAGTTTCCAAAATTTCAGCCCATTTGGTACCATAGAGCCTGAGAAAACTGCTTCCAAAGTTCGAACCCAAGTCTGAAAGTAGCGTCCATAAAAATTATGATTTTTTTTTAAATCCAACTTTATATAGATTTTGTGACTGAATTAGATTTGTACTACGATTCTTACCACTTTTCCAAAGTTTCAGCCCATTTGGAGCCTGAGAAAACTGCTTCCAAAGTTCGAACCCAACTCTGAAATTAGCGTTCATAAGAATCATGATTTTTCTAAGAATCAAACTTTATGGAGATTTTGTGACTGAATTCGATTTGCAGCATGATTCTTATCACTGTTCCACAATTCTAGCCCATTAGGTACCATAGAGCCTGAGAAAACTGCTTCCAAAGTTCGAACCCAAGTCTGAAATGAAGGTCCATATAAATTATGATTTTTTTAAAAATCCAACTTTATGGAGATTTTGTGACTAAATTCGATTTGTACCACGATTTTTACCACGTTTCCGAAATTTCAGCCCATTTGGTACCATAGAGCCTGAGAAAACTGCTTCCAAAGTTCGAACCCAAGTCTGAAATTAGCGTTCATAAGAATCATGATTTTTCTAAGAATCAAATTTTATGGAGATTTTGTGACTGAATTCGATTTGCAGCATGATTCTTATCACTGTTCCACAATTCTTGCCCATTAGGTACCATAGAGCCTGAGAAAAATGCTTCCAAAGTACGAACACAAGTCTGAAATTAGCGTCCATAAAAATTATGATTTTTTTTAAAATCCAACTTTATATAGATTTTGTGACTGAATTCGATTTGCAGCATGATTCTTATCACTGTTTACAATTCTAGCCCATAAGGTACCATAGAGCCTGAGAAAACTGGTTCCAAAGTTCGAACCCAAGTCTGAAATGAAGGTCCATATAAATTATGATTTTTAAAAAAATCCATCTTTATGGAGATTTTGTGACTGAATTCGATTTGTACCACGATTTTTACCACGTTTCCAAAATTTCAGCCCATTTGGTACCATAGAGCCTGAGAAAATTGCTTCCAAAGTTCGAAACCAAGTCTGAAATTAGCGTTCATAAGAATCATGACTTTTCTAAGAATCAAACTTTATGGAGATTTTGTGACTCAAAAAGCATTCTGCTTCTGCTATCGGTAGCGATAACATCTCCTGTCCTCAATACAGTTTATTATCGTTCACGCTTGCTTTAACAGTCACCTGTTCAGTTCTCGCTCAGTAATTGCGTTCGCGCTTTTATTTAGCAATAATTGCTTCATTTCATCTTATTTCATCATTCATTTCATTTCATTTCTCGCACAAAAAAAATCTGTGGAACACACGGCCGGATCGTATTACGAGTGTTTTTACCTCAGGGAGGTTTTCCACGTCGTGGTCCAGCCGCCAAGTATTGAGTTGTCGTATTTAATCAGTGATCAGTGTATGTGTCTGTGCCAGTGTCTGTGGTGAAGTTTCAAGTTTTCAAGTGCATTTAGTTCTTCACGTCGGCCCTCTAAGGTACCGTAAGTCCTTCTTTTTATATCCGCTCAGTGATTTTTTCGTTTAAATTAATTCCTACGCTCATTTATAATACAGAATGTCTCACCAATTTTTAAGATAAAATCTTGCTTTACACCCTCAAAGTTCAATATTTGTAAAAATTCAAGTGCCGCGTTTTTTCCCGTGACTCATTTTCAATAATCTCCAGTTAGCAACAAGCCGTTAATAATTCAATAACAATTACTCCGCTCGCCGGGTGTACACAAAACCCATTTTATAATTAGTCAGCCTAACAACAGCCGGTTACCCCTTCGAATATTAAATTCCCAGAAATTTTGACTCGCTCGACATTAAAGCCATTAAAAAGCAATTAGCAACCTCGTTCAAATTACCAAATTCTTAGAACTCGCCCAGCTCGACCGCAAAGCAATTAGTAAACCATTAGCAACGTTCTTTCCTACCTTAAACCACATTCTCTTTTATAAAAAGCACTTAACTTAACGATCATAATGTCTACCGTGTCAACCCTGTACTCTCAGCGCGTTGCCGGAGTCCTCGAAGACAACATTGTTGACTTCCTGGAAGCTCGTAAACACCGAGAGCTTTCTCTCGATGAGAAAGATCACCTATCCAAATTAGTGATGAAACAGTATTTGGAAGAGTGTTCCGCGCCTAGCCAAGTACGCTTCCCAGTAGAATCGCCCTCAGCCTCACCTAGGCATACCGCATCACCCATCCCAGGCAGTGCTCCTCAGAGAGAGAACCTGGTCATCATGGAAGACTGGCCAAGTTCATCCGACGAATCGGATGCACCTTTTTTAACTATTCCCGGGCGTAAGCGCTCTCGTGCTAATTCGAATGGGTCTCAAACCCCAACAAATTCTCCAAGGGCCTCGCCGGTACCCAAGAAAAACTTAAACCGTAAATCTAAATCTCCCTCACCGGATGCTTCAACTTCAACTAACAACCGATTTTCGCCACTAAGATCTAACTCCCCAGCTCCAGTAACCTCAGCGCAAAACGAAGCGCCTATTAAATACGCAAGGATCCCGCCTATAGTCCTACATAAAAAGTCGGAGACTAGGACGCTCTTCCGCACCCTGGAAGATAAAGGCATTGACTTCTTTGCCAAAAACATGGGCAACGGCCTGCACATCATCACCAAAACGCCGCGCGACCACAATGCGGTCACCAGGCATTTAATTACATTAAAAAAGGAATTCCACTCCTTCAGACTTCCGGAGGAGAAACCTTTACGGGTTGTCTTAAGGGGTATCCCTGAAGACATTTCTCCCGAGGAGATAAAGGAAGAGCTGGCCAAATCGTACCCAGTCATCTCAGTGCACAGAATGAAGGCGGCAAGAACAAAATTGCCGATACCTTTAGTGCTAGTAACACTAACTAAAAATGAATCAGCTAAGGGCATCTTTAATAATATAAATACTATCTTCCGACTGAGGATCCAGGTCGAATCATTAAGAAATAAGGCCCGCATTGGACAGTGCTACCGCTGTCAGATGCACGGGCATTCAGCGACTTGCTGCCATGGTAGCGAGCGCTGTGTTAAGTGTGGCGAGCCTCACAGATCATCCGAATGCCCAAAACCAAGGGATACCCCGGCTAAATGTGCTCTTTGTCAAGGGGCCCACACGGCCAACTATGGTGGGTGCCCTGCCAGGCCCCAAAACTCAAATCCGAATTATAACCGAAATAGGAACTCTAACTACACGCGTAATTACAATAACAATAGGCGACACCAAATTAATAATCACAGATTCCAAAATGATAATAATAGACAATCAGTAAATATAACGCCACATCCTAACCCCCCCAGTCAGGCAACACCTCCCGCAGCCTCCCTAGTGGAGTTTCCCACCCTTCCAACCCCTTCGGTCCCAATCTCCCCCCCCTCCATAACTCCCCCCACCCCTAACCCTACCCCCACTGCCCGCAAGCCCGCACCCCAACTCCCAAGCAATCCCCGTAGCTGGCCTCAGCCTCATTTTTATAAACAAAGACCGTACCATCAATCCAATCAGCCCAAAGCCCATATGTATCACTCAAATTCTCAGCAGCATAGACTAGATAGGGGTCCAGCCCCCACCCAAGAGTCCCAACTACCCTCGTCCCCGATGGACCCAGCTCACGTTAAAGCCCTCAAAGAACAGCTAGAAGCTCTTCAAGCCACGATTAAACTCGCTACTGACGAAATGTTCAAAATTCAAGCCACTTTAAGGAATCATAATGTCTAGACACCAAAATAAAACAGTCAACCTACAAACAGCCTATTGGAACGCCAATGGCTCTGTCATCACCCACAAAGGTGAAATAATTGATTTTCTTAAAGAATACAACATCGACGTATTCTTCATTAATGAAACATGGCTCAAACCATCTAAGAAATTTCAATTACCCAACTACATCACATACCGTGATGACAGATTAACCAATAGAGGCGGCGGTACGGCTATTTTAGTAAAACAAAATATTGACCACCGTCTAGCACATTCTTTCTCTAGCAATAACATAGAATCCACCTCGGTAGTAGTAAATACATCCTCAGGACCACTTAAACTTATCTCCGTTTACTCACCACCAAAACGTCCACTGATCCCGTCCGAACTGGACAGTCTATTAGAAGAAAATGTCCCCACCATTATAGCCGGGGACATGAACGCAAAACATGG